>OY293305.1:4379105-4979105 GCA_958502075.1 Orchestes rusci
ATAAAAAGTGATTGATGATATTTTTGCTAAAAATAATATAAGTAAGCTATGCTGATGAAAAGTTAGTTTTCTATTGATCACAGACTTCGTTTATCCACCTTTTTGAAATATGTTTAATTTTATTTCATCAAACTCATCCAATTTTGTATTCATAGCACGTTAATCGATATCCCTGAAACATGTTCAATGAATTTCCATGATAATTACCCACTACACGGTTTCAATGAGTTAACCATCTGATATGCAAATGACTAGCTTTGTAGATCAATGCCCATTTAATGGACATGAGATTTTTTTTAATCAACGATTAGGTATCAATCTTGAGTAGTTTTGGAACATTTCATTGAATTATTTCCCCAAACCCATACGCAATTGCAATAAATCATTCCCTGTGATGTTATGAGTGTTTTGTTTAGCAGCTTTTATGATTGATGACCGTTTATGTTCATAGAGCTAATATTGACTGGATTAAACTGGCGAAAATTTGCTCTATACAGGGTGTCCAGAAATTACGCGTCAGGATTTTGGTGGGCGATTCTACATGAAAAATTAATGCAACAAACTTCTATACAATTTTTTCAAAAACTCAAAATTAAGGAAGATACAGGGTGTTAAAAAATATTTTTTTTTTCTTATTTTTTTTAATAACTTTTTTCTAGTGTAATGATTTTCGCCAAATTTTGCATGCATGTCACTAGTGTTTCTTTGTATTCACCCTATTAATTTGACGCTAGTCGTCAATGACAAAAGGCTGAAGCTGTCCTTCACCTTAGGAAAATTACTTAGAACTTTTTTGTTTTAATCTTTTTATAAATTTGGATGTCAAATTAGTAAAGAGCATCAAAATATTTTTTAAAAAGGTGCTCGTGTTGCATCATCGTAGAATTAACGGTTTCCGAGAAAAACGCCTTTAAACATTAACCGTACCTTAAATAATTAAAAATTCGTACTTTGAAAAAATTTTTGAAGTTTTTGAAAAAATTGTATAGAAGTTTGTTGCATTAATTTTTCATGTAGAATCGCCCACCAAAATGCTGACGCGTAATTTCCGGACACCCTGTATTTATACCTGTTAGATTATTATGACGAAAGTTACTAAATTTCAAGCTGAAGCTTAAAATATCAAATAAAATCGTTTACTAAACGTTCACCCTGCAACGTAATATGAAGTCAAAAAAATTAAAAATCTATTTGTGAGTAAAAAAGCAATTGTAGTTGAATGAGAATGGTTTCGTACAATCGCAAATTATCGCAAAAAACAAAATGATTACCTGTATTTCCGGTGAATATATCAACGGATGTTATGCTCGTTCGTTTTTGACTGTTGTATTGCGTAACTTTTGTTTTGTGGAAATATTTTATGATTCACGGATTTATGTGGTTTGCGCCCGAATGTTATAAATTGATCTACTCAGGTGTTGCAGTACAGTCAATGATTCAATTTCACTAATAAATTCAACAATTATCGTTAACACGAGCGTGCTGAGAAATAAGGTCGTGCTCAAGATTCAAGTTTGATTTGCCCTGTATATCACTTTGTTGATTCCGAATGCAAATTTTATGCTTAATTTATGCACTGGAGACAAGAGCGAGATATGGATTGGTGTTATCAAAACACCATTATTCATTCCAGTGGCGTCTCAAAGGGTCATCCAGTTGATTTTTATAGATTGAATTATGGTATGCCACTGCTTTTTTCAAGATGTCATAATTTTTCCAGACAAAGCAATTAAAGGTGTTGCTTTTTTATCTCCTTAATTTTTTCTGTACCTGACCAGTTGCGGACACGCAACTGTCATTAGAAAAAAATCAATTTTTTATCAATTACTCAAAAACCTTTCAGCTGATTTTGACAACATTTGGCACGATCAGTTGCCGTCGTGGGGGTATTTTTTGTGTGTAATCAGAACATCATTATTCATTCCAGTGGCGTCCCAGAGGGTCATCTTGTTGATATTTAAAGGTAAAATTATGGTACGCCACTGCTTTATTGAAAATTCTATAATTTTTTTTAAATCAACCAATCAATAATGTTGTTTTTTTTGTCTTTCCTTTTTTTTTGTATCTAGATTCGTTTTTAAGATAAAACTTATAAACCGTTTCTGTGGACCTTATCAAAGCAGGAAAACAGTTTTCAATTTTTTTGAAAACAAATATAGATACAAAAAAAAATTAAAAGATAAAAGAACAACATTATTTATTGGTTAATCTGAAAAAATTATGAAATCTTCAAAAAAGCAGTGGTGTACCATAATTTTATCTATAAATATCAACTAGATGACCTTCCGGGACGCCAATGGAATGAAAAATGGTGTTTTTATTACACAAAAAAATTACCCTCATGACGGTAAGGTAAGGTAAGGTAAGGTAAGGTGTTTGAGTAATTAATAAAAAAAAAAATGTTTCTCTAATGAGAATACCGTGACCGGGTAGTTGCAGGAAACAGGTTTTTGATTTTTATCTAGGAAATAAAACTAGCTACTGAAAAAATTAAAGGGACAAAAAAGCAACATCTCTGAATGATCAGGAAAAATTATAAAATCTTGAAAAAAGCAGTGGCGTAACATAATTTTATCTATACATATCAACTTGATGACCCACTGGGACGCCACTGGAATGAATAATGGTGTTTTGATTACACTCAAAAATTACCCTCATGACGGCAAATGATCGTGCCAAATGTTGTCAAAATTAGCTGAAAGGTTTTTGAGTAATTATTAAAAAACTGATTTTTTCTAATCACCCTGTATATTAAAATGTTGGATAAGCCAGACCATGAATCCGTAAGTCCTCAGAACTTAGAAGAATCTTTTTAAAGTGTTTTGGAATAACAAAAATTAACAAAAGATGAAAAAAACTAACTAGATCATAATGAAAGTGAAATGAAAATAAACAGAGGATAAAAGATTTTTCAAAGCTGAATAAACAAAACTATGAACACATAAAATCTAAATAATCATCTCATTCAAAAAGAAGAGCAATTTGGAAAAAAAAACGATATAAAAACTAATTATAGAATTGAAATAATGCCGCAAACGTTATAGAATTAAAATAAGAATAGCGTACAATTCAAAATAAATAAAACTAAAAAAGCGTTCCAAACTGAAAAAGTGTACCTAAGATTAAAAAAGAGACTTCAATAAAGCAACTTAAGTACAATAAACTATTTAAAAAACACTAATTAAACCATAATCAACAGTCAATTTTTTATAAGAATGAGTGCATTCTCTGATTTTTTTCACATTTTTCCATGATAACAGATTGAAAGAAATTTAGTTTTATTCAATCATTCTTCTAGAACCCTTTTTTTCCTCACTTATCAGTTTCATTCGTTTTTTTTTTGTAATCAATCTATGAACAAAAAGATACGAAATAATCAAATAAGCTCAGTTTATTTGCAAGTTGAGTTTGTTGTTGAATTAAATAATTAATTGATTATAAAGATTAATTAGTTGGAATAATTAATTGGAATTTGATATCTGTAATTCAATCTTTGTCACTTCATTTTATCGTCTAGTAAATATTTGTCAATTTTTTTTTACATTTCTCGATTTTTTACAAAATATACTTTTTTAAACTTTTGCCCTGTATTTCCACTTTGTTTACGTTTTTTTTACTTTGATTGTTGATTTTGTTTGTTTTTTCTACATTGATTTTAGTGTCCACTGTTCATTGATTTAACTCGATTTTTCTGACAATTATTCCTAATATTAAATGATTGTATTCAGCAGATTGAGTTTTTGATTTTTTTTTTAAACCTTATAGGTAAACTTCATTCAGTGGAATAAAAAATCTGAAAATTATGTCAAATGATTTCAAAATAAAAAATCACAAAAGTTTTTTAAGAAATTAAATCAAATTCCCTTCAAAATGGCGCGACGTAAGATTCAGAGTCAAGTTGGGTCAGTTTAGGTGAAGTTGAGTCAGTTTCGGTCAAGTTGGCTTGGTTTTGGTCAGTTTATCGGTTAAGTTGGCTTAGTTTCGGTCAAGTTGGCTCAATTTTGGTCAAGTTGGGTTAGTTTCGGTCAAGTTGGGTTATGGTTTTGGTTAGTTTGGATCAAGTTTTGGTCAAGTAGGTTTCTCATAGAAATCATAACTAAGTTATCAGAAATTAAGTTAAACTAAAAAAAAACCAACAAATAAAAATATCTTGGTGCTTTTTTTGTGATAATTATTTTTCATGTAACCTTGAATAAAAATTTAGTTCCATCTTTTAATGATGTTTAAAAAAATAAAAAACTTTTTTAAAATTTGACTTTGACGTCTACGATTCAAGCTTTCAGCGATTTTTTTCCTTTTTTTTTGTGTTCATTAATTTTGATTGATATACGTTAACTACAAAATTCCGGACCGAGTTCCGGACCAAAATCTCTTTTTGTGTGTTTTTTTTTCTGTTAAATCTTGCCTACGTTTGCTGGAATTTTATTCAACTTTTTTTCACATTTTTTATTCTTTTTGTTTTGGGCTCTGCACATGCGCGACAACTGATAAATAAACGATGCTACTTCCTGAGGGATTATAGATTTTTGGGATGTCCGGGAGGAGGAGGAGGAGGTTTGAATTAGGTTCTCGAACCAACTTTTTTGCCAAAATTTTGGGAAACGAAATATGGCTTTGAAATGAACAGTTGTATCATCAAACTTTTCACGACTAAAATTTCAAGCCCGAATTTGAAACTGTCTTGAGATGACAGTTGATCAAAGTTGATAATTTTCAAACATTCGCTAAAATTGTTGAAATTGAAATGTGTATTTGAAATAAGCATTTTCAAATAGAGGTACCTTAAACTCTACTTGAAATTTTAAGCGTAAATTTCAAACCCCCTTGAAATGACAGCTTATCAAGGTTACATGTGGATTTCAACATTTCTCACGTTTGATAATTTTTCTCTGTATTTTTCAAATATCAAAAGAATTAATTAAAAAAAACACATAAAAATATATGGATATTATTTGTTACATGAATTGCACCCAGTGTCTTCAATATATTATCACAAATTTGAAGTTATCATCATCAACTATTCAAGCAGCTTTTAGCAGTTTTCGTGACTTGATTTTTTTTAACTAATTTCTGTTTAGCTGATTCTTTACATTGATTTTTTCATGTTGTGTTCATTATTTTATTTTCTAAAAAATCCTAAACCAAAATCTTGCTATTTTTATATGATTTTTTTAAACATTAGCCTTGTCTACGTTGGCTTACTTGCTTTTTGTTAACGTTTTGGTTTTTTTCAACGTGACTTATCAATTCCACCCTTCCTCTATGACAGAGTGGATGGTAGTGTAAAATTAGACTAAACAAAAACATTCATCAAGTAAAACACAACAAATCAGCACGTGCCTCCCCTCAGACAGTTCAACCACCACTCCAAGATAAATCCAATATCAATTTGAGTAACTTCAAACATGCAAAAGTTATCTGTGTCTATTTTAAGATCGATCTTGATCTTGGACTAAAAACACTTAGCAACGACTTGAAAATGTCATTATTTATTCATGGATAAAATAACGTTTATTTTTATTTCCATGCACAATGATCTTATGTACATACAAATATATCAGTGTCAACACATACGTTA
The DNA here is from genome assembly GCA_958502075.1 of Orchestes rusci. Taxonomy (NCBI): domain Eukaryota; kingdom Metazoa; phylum Arthropoda; class Insecta; order Coleoptera; family Curculionidae; genus Orchestes; species Orchestes rusci. Next base: position 4,384,684 of record OY293305.1, read on the forward strand.
TAAGGAGCAAGGGGAATTATAATTTAATAATGCCCCTGCTTAAAATAAGATTCATCATAATGCCCTAATGAGGTTGTTATGAATATAATAATTATTAATCTTTTGCAAATGCATTATAGATCAGTTATCTGGATTATTTTTATTTAATCGTGATAACCTCCTATAGTGAAATGATCTCTTCATACTGTTACCATCCGCCACAGCTCTTTTTTTTTATTGAACATCATTGACACTGATAAGTGATATAACCCTTTTTTCTGTTTGTTTTTGTCAAATCAGAAATTTTAATTGGTATTATTATCTACGTTAAAAAAGTGAGGTGATGGATTGTAGTATAAACGTTTTGGCAACATTGCCATGGCGCGTCATATGACAAAAGTACCCTGGCGGCTCCACCATTTTAGAAGATGCTGAACCCCTCCTCTCTTACATACTTGACTGATAAAATTAATATTATGACGATGACGTTGATGATAACGACGACAATAATGGAGAAAATGACGATGACAAATACACTTGAAGATGACGGTCATTGAAAGTAGACAATTGTTGTGGGCGAGCAATTATGCTGCCACAAATGTTGTGATAGTAGACCAATGCTGTGGCGAAAGCCGCACGGTTTTATGAATAAAACTTTGAAATGTGTACCTCAAACTTTGATCTTTATTGAGTTTGTCAATATTTGCTCTTAACAAAAACTCGGAGATAACTTTCTTAGGAGGGCCTAGAAGTAACTTATTCTTAGGAAGGCACGAGAATAACTTCTTCTTCACAAGGCTCAAACATAACTTTCTAACAATTCTAATCTTAATTTAAAATGTAAACTTTCTATGAGTGGGAGATCCCAAACATAATTACAGCCCAGGCCATTCCAATGGTTTACAATACTAGGTACATGGAGATGTCGGTATTTCCCAATTAGACGTTATTTACGTAAACAACCCTTACTGATTTTGTCTATGAATTAGGGTTTCGAAAAGGGATAATTTCCTACTTCCTTTGTTCCGTCTTCTGAATAGCAAATAATAAAATAATATGAATAAAAGGACATTTGGAAGATTGTAAACTATTGTTCTATGGCGACAAACTGGCGTCGACCAGAAATGGACATTAAAATATTGTTATCTAATTATTGATAATACTGTAGGTGTAGGTATGTAGGATCAGAGGATCACAACACAATGTTGCCGGAGTTACTATAAGATGTGGCAACAAATTCTAAATTGCTATAGTCCTAAAATTCTGAAAAAGTTCAATTCTTTAATGACTTCATTTCAAACGACATGGATTTTGAATTTTGGATAAAATTGAGATGGTAAAATGAAATTCCCAACTTTATTCCTTGATAATTTTTGAAATCCAAAACTCACTTTTCAAATTGATGCCTGAATCTCAAATTTCAAACCGTCCTGGATTTTATCATTTTTAAATTATCAAATTCATTGATCTCAAAGTCATACGCGAAACGATAACTTCAAAAATTCAAGATTCCCATTATTAAAACTAAAATGAAAATTCCCACATTCCTTAATTTTTGAAATTCCTAAAGATTTGAAAAAGTTGAATTTTTTACTGTCTAAATTCTCAACTTCATAGATTTTTAACTTTTTGATAAAATTAAAATGGTAAAATGAAATCCCCAAGTTTCTAATTCATACATTTTCTAATCCAAAAGTTTTTTAATTCGCAAAATCTCAAATCCTCATCGAGTTTCAAACCGTCCTAGATTTTAACATTTTTAAATTTTCAAATTGAATTTCAAAGTGATAAATTCCAATTCAATTTTCAAACGTTCCAAAATTTCTGAAACTATATTATTTGAATGTTCTACAATTTGAAACTTTCCAAAACTAAAAATTTGATTTTTTTTAATAATTCAAAAATCCGCAAATCCATAACTCCAAAAATTCAATACATAATTCCAATTATAAAATTAAAATTAAATTGTATTTCTGAAAATTCAATAGACTGCCAACATTTTTGATAAAAATTGTGATGGTGAAATGAAATTCCCATATTTATTAAACATTTCTACATTCCTTGATTTCCGGAATCCAAAACTCAGTTTTCAAATTCGCAAAAACAAATCCCTCAATGCCTGCATCTCCAAATTTCAATTGGAAAAAATTCAGGTTTTTTTAATTTTTTGCGAACCTTGTATAAAAAATAAAAAATTTCTCTTCGGAAATCGTTTCTTTTTTAACAAGCAATCTTTTTTATCAATAATGTGTTTTTCCCAAAAAAATGAATTGTTCTATCCATTTGTGCTCTTGTAAACCTTATCCGTGGACAGTCTGTGATTCTATATATATAATTTAATTGATCCAAAATATGAAACTTCTCAAAATAATAAATTCCATCTTTTCTTGATAATTCAGAAATTCGCAAATCCTAATGAAATGAAAATCCTACATTTCCAAATTTCAGAAATTCCCAAGTTTCTAAAAAAAGCAATGTTTTAATGCCAAACTTCCTAGATTTTAAGATTTTGATAAATTGAGATGGCAAAATAAAATGTCCAAGTTTCCGAAATCCAAAAACTCAAAACAAAAATTGATTAATTTCCAAATGCTAAAATTCCGGATTCAATATTCAAACGTTCCAAAATTTTGAAATTCCTTGATTTGAATGTTCTAAAATATGAAACATACCAAAACTGGATATTCATCTTTTCTTCAATGCCCAAAGTCCTGGATTTGAAGTTGTTGATAAAATTGAAATGGTAAAATAAAGTTTCTAAATTCCTATAATACTTTTTTGAGCTTCAAAACTCAAATTCACAAAAAATTAAATTCAATGTCTGAATCTACAAATTTCAAACCGTCCTAGATTCATCAACATTTCTCAATTTTCAAATGCATTACATAATTTCAAAATGTAAAATTCGAAATTCAATTCTCAGACGTCTCAAAAATATAATTTCCAAAATTTTAAACTTTCCAAAATTGAACCGATTTTCTTTTTATTTTGAAAGTGTTGAAATATCTCAATATCACAGCCATATTCACTGTAGGAAAATGAAAAATAGCATAAAAAATAAATAATTATTAAAAAAAAAAAGATACTCAAAAAGTAGAAGAATAAATAAATATGCACACAAATCAAAATCCGGGTTAAAATCCAATGAAAAGAAAATAAATAAAAATTGAAACTGTGAACGATTGGTAGACTATTTTTTTTTCTTTTCTTTCTTTGTAAATATGAAATGTTCTAAGATAATCAAAACCAGGATTTAAAGTTAAGAAAATCAACACCAAGGAAACAGAAAGAATAAAAAATGTTTAAAGATTCTGAATCTTCAATTCCTGGAAAACCCACAAAACCAAAGTTCTCAAAAATGCAAATTCCTGAATTCTTAAATTAGACTTCGTAAACTCCCACATTCCTAGATCACACTACAGTGAAATTCCAAAAGTTGATTTTGAAACGTTCCGACGTTCTACAATTTTAAAATTCTATTTCTCCCGCACTCAAATGTCAACTCAAATACCTACCAATGTGTTGTTTTAAACTTTGTTTTTCTTCAAACGTCAGTAAAACGGACATTGTTCGACTGAGTATCGGCCGCAAAGTTCCACTTTTCCTCCGGCGGAGGAAAAGTGACCACAGCCAACTATGATAACGGAAACGTGAGCCTGGCGCCGCCGCCCGAAGCTATACCTACTCATGGCAAATTGAAAACATAATAAGCATTATGTTTAAGCATAAATTTGTCGACATTAAAAGAAAAAAATAGCATATTTTATTTGGAGGAAAAGTGACCTTTCAGAATTTTCGAAGGATTTGAGCTGAATACCGGCACCAAAAAAACTTGAGCATGAAACAAACGGGCAACGATTTAACGAAGACTGTCTATTATTCTGTTCAGTGTTCAGTCCAGTCTATTAATTTTGAAATGGCCAATAGTGTCGGTGTCACGTGATAACCAACCATCTTTCAAGTCGTCGAACACGTGATCTTAAGCGATTGACGCTTAGAGTGTCATGTCAAATTAAAACAGTGTTGCCAATAGCAGGGAATAAGGAGACAAAATATGAAATTTCATGAACTGATCAGACATGCCTTTGTATGTCAAATATAAAATAAAATTTCCAGCTGTCTCCACCAACAGCTCTCAATATTATTATTGTTAACCATAAATAATCATTATTCTTGAGTTGTTTCATGTTTTTATGCGCTGTTTTTGTTAGGAAAATAACTATTTTCGCATACTCAAGCAAAATAATAATAATATAAGTTTATTGTGGTGACAAAAAAATTTGGCGATGGTCATTCAGAATCTACTCAGTCATGCGCAGAGGATTTAAATGATCAGACTGTATTCTGTGATGGAAAAAACTATCGAACTGATGTAAGTGATCGCATTAGATCAGAATCATGAACATATGCCATTCTACAATGAGAAAGTGAAAAGCTCCTTGTAAATATGACTAAATAAAATGAAACAGACAAAAATGAATTCCACTCTCTACATAATGCAAACATGACGTAATAAAGCACTTTATCATCGAAATGTAGATAACGTCGCGTTTTCCATAATTATTGTATCAGTCGCTCTCTAGTAGGGTAGGTTTGATGCTCGTGATATTTTATAAGAAAAAGTGAACATGGTTCAATTTATCAGTGAAGATGAAAATGTTTTGGTATCGGAGTTTTTTGATGTTGAAAAAAAGGTAATAAAATTCAGTTTGATAAATCCTCGGGCTTTCTCAATAAATAAATTTGCATTTAATTTGGAAATCGTTGCTTTAACAAAAAATATTATCCTGCATGAAAGTTTTGCCTCGAAATAATGGTTTTGATTATTTCCCATTTTAATTAGGTTTTAAAAACTGACCATCTTGAAATGTTGTCTTTTAAAAACAGCCCCTCCCGAAATTAAGTGAAAACGCATCAGAATCGGTTGTCTTGGCCGGAGTCTGGCGGGAATCTGGAGCCCCCTTACAGTTACCTATATTTCTTTGTTAAAGAAGACTCACTACCAGATTAGTGACTTTTCGCCATGTTCAAAAACACTGAAGCAATTCTCTATGATACAATTCGAAATCGCAATGTCAAACAAGAACAAAGAGAATCGGTGTGGACATTTGGAAAGCATTAAACTACAGCACGGCTCAATTCTTCGGTCACGCTTTTGCTGACCTACCTTAAGTTTACATAACTTGGGTTCCATTCACCCAGAACAGCTGGTTGCTGGCGCTTCTTATTTGTTTCTTTGTTGTTTGCAGAACCTGCTTGGCGAAAACTGGTTGCGCTTCTTGCTGGGTAATTTGAATTCGATTTTGAGATAGTCATAATCAAATTGAATTGGTTGTTATCAAATGCAATGTTATTTCTATTGTTGCAATTCAAGTGAGTCAAATTTTCGATAACGGATCACCTGATCAAAGGGTGATCGTTGTTACTAAGTAAATTTGACAAGACGATGAGATAGCTGCTTTTGACATCGCTACTTTATTAATTATTACTGTTTTCTTAGCTTTAGCTGCTATGCTTTTTCCTCTTTGTTCTTGTCTTTTCCTTTTTTTTTTCCTTTGCTACTATCAGGCTCTTACCACCTGTTTCGATAAAAAAATACCACTGGCACAAAAAAATAAAACGCATTTGGCAACGTTGAACTCCGTCAGCAGTCATTAGTGTCAAGATACAGGCTACATTAATCCATCCCGGTACTTTGTAACGAGCTAACTCAAATTTTCTCCATATTTTGACGATTTCTGTTTCAAGATTTTCAGATCATAGCTAGTGATGGCGACTTTTACTCTTTTACGCTTACGGTTATCCCTACCGTTACTGAAAAGAATAAAGTGAATTTGAATTTGGCAACGTTGAACTTCGTTGACGCAAGTCATCTGTCATTACTGTCAAGAGGCTAATTAATCCACATCCTTGCAAAGTCGCCTCCAACTGTAACTTCCCAGAGGCGTGGAATTCAAATAGGAGCCAGTATCGGACTTGTTTTGTTTCCAGCTTATTCTTCATGCGGATAGTATCTATTTCATATTATTAGACATACTATAAACATTATACTGGACCTCAATAATCCTGAAATATGCAAATTGTCCAATGAGTATTGAATTAACAAGCCCAGTCCTGTATATCGTAGCAAAAAACCGCCTGACTAAACAAAGTCCGAGAGCAAGAATCAAAGTACACTTTTTCGGTCATAATATTGCTCTCGTTTCCTTTGTTAAGTTTGAAATTATGCTTCAAAAATAATTGACATTTGGCAACATTGACACAAGTCATCTGTCATAAACGTCAAGAGCAAGGATTAATTAGTATGTTCTTGTAACTTGTAACGAACCAACGTTACTGATTATTTTACATTAAAATACATTTTTTTTTCAGTGCGATATAGGCCAAGACCTCGATGATGACGAATTGGGAGGCTCCCAAGAATTCTGGGGTATTTCACAGAATAAACATGTTTTTGATGAAGAGCCCCAACCCAGACTGGCTGTACTAACTTACGAGCAGATATGCAGACTGAACGATGTCATGGAGGAAACTGTAAGTATTTTATACTAATACTACTTACAAGTATAGTATTTTTTAAGTCAATTGAAACTGGGAAAAACCTCTCGCGGCGCACAATAGACAAAACAAAGTATGGAAGCTGACCAACAGTAGAGAATGCCCAATTCGAATTGACTTTTGAAAATACTGTAGAGAAGCGATCATCATCAGCTTCAGAATGATTGAATTTTATGTATTTATCTAACGCATGATAGTTATAGGTGTCATAATTGATGTCATTTTGGACAAGTAAAGTGTGAAATAACAACTAGTGTGTTAAAATCCATAACTCACGTTCCCTTGGCAACCAAACAAACAACAATCTATTTTGATCAAAATGTAAACATGTCACTGTCTAGTCATTCTGACACTGAAACTTATATTGAATAATCAACTCATGAAAAAACGATTTCTTCCATTTGTTGGATAAAACATTGTATGGCACTTATTTTCAACACAACGCACTAGTACTATAAATAACTATTAAATCCTGTTGGACAATCAAAAAAGTCACATAATGCAACAAAATTAGTTACACCACTGAATGAATTAAATTGAATTTGTATTTGATAATTAGTGACATTAATTGGATTTTGTCGGTAAACAGCAATAATAGACCATCAATTGGTAATTTTGATAAAGATATCCGCTTTATTTTGAGTCACTTTTTATGTTATTTCCTAAAACATTTTGTTTTGTTTTTTTTTACGTTTTGTCTTGATTGAATTTCCCTTTTTTTCAAGTCATTTTAATTTCATAGTATTTTTCCGTTTTTTAGGGTTTTCTGATTTTTTAGGGATTTTGTCTTAACTATCTGCACCTGGATCTGCACAGTCCTTGCTCTTTTTTAACTTTTTTAAAGATTTTTCCATGCAAATGTTATTCGCTCCATTCTAAATTACTGTCAACATTTTATAAGTTGTTTATATTTTTTTTATTCGATTTATGCTTTTTTGGACCAGTGTGTTCTGAGGATTTTTTTCTCGCACATTTCTTTAAATTTTTTCGTAATAATAATTTTTATACGCTAAACTTTGAGGTTGATTTTCATTTTTTCAAGCACTTTTTCTGTCAGCTACACTATTTTCATGTCTTTCTCAGACACTTTCCGATTTTAGAAACATTTAATTATGATTTTTCTCATATATACATATTATGCTTTTTGGCTTACTCACTTTTTTAGGTTTTTTCAATTTCTTAATGTTTGTTCTCTCAATTTTGGATTATTTTTTCCTGACATTTCGGAGATGTTTTCCTAAGTTAAATTAAATCCTTTTATTGGCTTCATTTTAGGCTATTTTTGGTACTTTTTCCAATATTTAGGACGTTTTCATGAACTTTCAACGCTATTTCCATTCTTTTATTTTTTTTTCACAAACATTTTTCTTATTGTTTCTTTTTTATATCCAGGTAAGCATAGTGGGCCGGGGAAACTTCCCCACTCTCGAAGTGAGACTGCGAGACCTCGTTGATATTGTGAGAGCCAAATTGGAGAGTGATCCCACTAGTGGTGGCGCTGGAATGCGCGTGCGCGATATACGACTCAATGGTGGCGCCGCCTCTCATGTTCTTGCCGCTGGTAAGAAACCACATTTTTGATCTGGGAAAAGAGAAAATAACAACTAACTTAAAAAAATATATACAAAATCATGTGCAACATCGTACATGTGGCATAAGTGAAACTTCTTTCAAAGTAGAGAATGAGAGAAAGAGATAAAGAGAGAGAGAGAGAAAGGGATAATTTCAAAAGAAATATAATGTATAACAGTACAAAATTTTTGTAACAAATATTCGGTCTCTTTCTCATTCTTACTACGCTATGTACATCTATTTTTTATTTGTTGACCCTGTATTATAGGCTTAGCAATATTTTTATTTTTGATAATATTTTAATCGTTTATATACCTACTTACATAAAATCGGTTCAAGGATATTATCAAATAATCACAGGCCACAGCCTTGTCAAGAAAATTACCTTGGCAACGTTGCACAGGTCAAAGCGTCAACGTCAACCAGTCTTTCATTCAATTTGACAAGCCTGTCAGATAATTCAACCAAACCACGATTTTGTTTAATTCAAAAGTATTGCATGATAACTCTTTAGCTCTTTTTCAATTGAAATGATTGTATTGTCATCGTTTCTTGACACAAGTGTGCAAAGTTTCAAATCAATCTGGGCAATTGAAGTAAATAAAAATCGAGTTTCAAGTGTTTTCTGTATTATAGCTCTCCTTGTCATTCTCACTACGTTATATCTTTTTTTCTCTCTCTCACGTTGCATTTTTTCCAGTTCACTCACCATTGTTGACCAAATATCAGAACGCCACAAACACGTGTCACTTAAAAAATAATACAATAGCAGAAAAAGTAATTTGTGTTTATTTGTTGCAGGTCAGGAACAGCCCTACAACGACGTAGACTTGATTTTCGGCGTCGAACTCAGCTCGCCCAGAAACTTCGACAAAGTCAAAGCAGCAGTCTTGAGTTCACTCTACGACATGTTACCAGATGGAGTGAGTCGTAAACGAATCTCCACTTGCAGCCTCAAAGAAGCTTACGTCAGCAAAATGGTCAAAGTACGTCCCATCAACTATTCAACTCCTCAATCTAACAGCCAATTTTACAGGTTAACAACCCCTCAGACTCGGGCGATCGCTGGTCGCTCATTTCTCTCGGCTGCCAACGTGGCAGAGGCGTCGAACTGAAGTTCGTCGATCGCATGCGCAGACAATTCGAGTTCAGCGTCGACTCGTTCCAGATTGTGCTCGATTCTCTTTTGCTGTTCTATCGTTGCGCCACTGAACACGAAATAACACGATCGCCGCCGATTAGTGAAAATTTCTATCCGACTGTTGTGGGCGAATCTGTGTTTGGCGATTTTCATGAGGCATTGAGTCATTTGCAAAAGAGGCTAATTTCCACAAGGAGGCCTGAGGAGATACGTGGAGGGGGGCTGTTGAAGTATTGTACGCTGTTGGAGAGGAATTATCGGCCGGCCCATCCTGATTATATTCGATCATTAGAAAGGTGAGTGTTTATCCAGATTTTTTTTTGTATGATGGTTCTGTAATTGAACCATCTCCTTCATAACTTCTAAAAGTACAAAATAAAACTTTTCTTATCATCTCGTCTGTCATCTTTTATTTTGTTTGTAGTGAAAACTTATTCAGGCACGCTGAGCACTTTATTTTGTAAGTATTGAATCGGTTATGTAACGCTGCTTCGGGTTAAGTCGGCTCGAGTCGAGTAAGCCATGCCCGCTTCACAAATAACACTGTGTCTGCAAAGCCTTGAGCACAAACAGTTTCACAAAAACCTTTTTGATGACACGAGAAAATAATGTTCATCACAAATCACTATACCCGTATAAAGAAAAAGCATGTATCAGAAAATACAACCATCAACAAGAACAAACTCGAGACGACATGACACATAACATGACATACGATAATCATTAGTGAAAGGATCAAAGCTTTGATCCTCGACAATAATGACATCAGAATTGACAGATCAAGTTCAAGTTGTCTGCGCCCATGCCGTTCCACATAAAATGTATGCGCAGTGGTCAGACAACAACAAAAAATTGTATATCATGTTATTAATCCCGACTTGGTGAAGTTCTCACTTCTGAGGTGTGGTCATAAGCACAAGTTTTTTTGTTAAAAAGTAGGTAATTGGATGGAGACTTATGTAAAAAACAGCTAATTGAACGATAATCAACTTAGCAAACGGTGTTCTTCAGAGAAATCTTGGACAAATATTAAATCTTCTTTGTGACATTAAATATTTTGAACTTTGAAACTAGAGAAAACTTTGCGGGGGGTCAATGTCAAATAAATAACAGTGTCCCCGAGGGTGAAGCTTAATCGTAACTGTTCGCAAAATGGCACACCCCGCTGGAAAGGTCAAGGCCGAGCATACCCACGTGAATAATACAATTTACGATCTCACTTTAGTTACTTTGACACAGATAATGCAAAATGTGAGTGTCAGTTTATTGCAGGAGTGTGGACGGATTCGAATGGGTTTGATGGTCTCGATTTTTCATGTAGCAGGTGTGGGTGCAGGAGGTAACAAATATCAACAATAATTTTTTGTTGAGGAGGATCAAATAAATTCCCTGAATTTATCTAGGTTATGTTTGACGAAGGACGGCTCCTCCATAGGGTCATTTGGTCAATGACCTCCCAAGCATATCTCAGAAAATAAATAGTCCCTCGTAATAGTCGTGATTAAAAAATGGTCAGACACAGACACAATTCAGTAATACGGCTTGGGCCCGTCCGTAAAGTATTTATAATATTTATCTTTGGCTTGGGCTGGTGGTCAGAGTTGCCCTTATGGCGATGAAGTCTGGCGAAAGTACCCGAAAAATACACAGCTAGCGAGCATAGCCGAACGTCTAAGCGAATTGGAAAATTAAACCTTGTCTTCGGTCATCAGCCACGGCTTAAATTTGATACATATCGCCGCCAACAATCCTTTCGACAAAACGAATACCCTAATCGCGAAGCGCATCACCTACTAGAATTATTATTTTTATTTTTTTATGATTTTAAGTTTCGGCGCGCATAAGGGCCGGTCCGTTCAAAGCTTCCGACACATAATTTATCATTTTTATGGCGATAATCAAGTCTGGGAGAAATTTGAGAGAATGATGACGTGGCATATTCTCTTAAATCAAAATTTTATATTTTATGAAAAGCCTTGGTGGGGTTTTTGGGGATGCTCATTCGACTGGTAACATTCTCGGAACTGTCAAAGTAACATTTCAACGCCAAAATACATAATATTTTTTATTTTTTTCTATATTTTTTCTCTTTAGGATCAGTTAATACTAATTTATTTTTTTTCTTGAAAATATAAGCATCCATCTTTTTTCTACTTCTTTAGATTGTTTACTTCATCAAATGACATGTTAAGTACTGTACAGTTGTTATTTCTTTGTTGTTTTCTTAGTATGTTTCGTTATGATTTTTGTTTAGTTCTTTGCAAGTATACTTTTTACGAAAACATGATTTTTTTTCTAGTTTCCCCTTTTTATTTTATTGGTTTCATTATATCATGTTAATTTCTCTTCACTATAATATACTCCATTTTTATCAATAACAGTTTTTCGAGTTTACTCCCAAACTCCTCAAGTAACAGAGATGAAGTTTTCAGACAAAGTAGATAAAACTATTGTTAAAAAGTGAGGAGAGTATGAAACTTGTCGCTCAACTAATCAGGGAGTTATCAACTATTTAATTATGTACAACTGCACAGCCCAAGTTTATTGATAAGACAACAACTCCCAAACTCTTGAGGGCACAGAGTTGCAATTTTCACTTATAATCTCCCTGGAGCTCGAATTATTTCCGGAAATTATGTCGAGTTGCGAATTTTCTTGAAAAATTCGCAACGAGAACAAATTTCCGGATTTTTAATTCGAGCTCGCGGGAGATTCGGCAAGAAAATTTCATGCCAAAACTGATCATTGGAAAAAACATAACCCAGGACTCACCTCGCATTTAGTGGAAGAAACCAACGGCTCCTCACTCTACTCGCCATTGAGGAAGAAAGAGGGGAATCAGGATTTTATAAAACATTTGGAAGTTATAACCAATCTTGTCCATAATTTAAAACATTGCAACTTTGTATTGGAAGTTGAAAATAAATCATTTATCAAAAATATTTGTCAGTGTTTTTAACAGCTGTCAAGCACTCGCGGCTGGATGTAGCTCCCATGCACCAACCACAGTGTTGCCGTTTGCCTTATCTCTGTCTGTGAAAGTTGGGTTGGGTTGGGATTGTTAGGGAAAGTGGGGACGGCAACACTGTAATCATATGGGAGCTACATCCAGATGCAAAGCCAAGGTGATTTCCACTTATTAATCTTTCAGTCACGTGATTATGAGCAGGGTGATTTCCGATAAAATTAGGTCGTTGCCATAGCAACATAATAAAATGCGAGCATATGATTGGTTAGAATTGACTGGTAGGAAATTTTCAGGAAAAGTAGCCGAAATTATTGTGAAAAGTTGAGATAAGTTTGAAAGTTGTCACTCAACAAATCAGGGAGTTATGAACAATTTTATAGCTTAGGACACCATAGCCCTACTTTATTGATGAGCCAAGAACTCCCGAACTCTTCAAGTTACAAAAATTACATTTTCAAAAGATGTAGCTGAAACTATTGTTAAAAAATGAGGAGAGTTGTTACCCAACTGGGAGTTATCAACAATTTCATAAATTACAGCTACATACTGCATAGACCGACGAGGTATTATGGTACAGACGATATCTTGAGACTTGAATCTTGCTTGGCTGAGCACGACTCAAGTCTAAGATTGAGATCGGACTATGACAATGGCTCGACAATCTTGACATCAAAAACACATACCCTGAACAATGCTTGGGACAAAAATGTGAGGTTATGAATTCTCCGCCCTTACTTTGTCAATTATATTAAATAATCAAATATTATTGTAGTGATGCAATAACAATTTGATCTTCCACACAGACGTATGTCGCAACAAATTTTACAATTGAAACAAGCCCAATTAAACGATTAACATGGTTTAGATCTGATTCTGAATAGATCAATTTTGTCAGCCTTGACTGAATAACTTTCACCACAAGAAAAAAGTGCCTTGGCCCAGATTTGCATTGAAGAAGATCTTCACTTTCAATAGAAGTGTCAAGAAGATGTTTGAAATAAATCGTGAGTTTTGCGGCGTTACAATAAGGTGAAGGAGATAACCTGTCAGATTGGGTTTTTACAAAATTTAATGAACGTCAAACGTCAAAAAAAAAATGAAATTGGATAAAATTCTCATTTTCTTGTAACGATACGTTCGTTTTCTTGAAATCCCATAATCCCAATCCGCATAGAAAGACCATTGGAGGCACTCAAGCAACTTATTTGACCCAATTGATATTTTGTGTCAATAAAAGAACCACTCTAATGCCGCACTTCGGCTTTTTAGACTGAGATACCCAGAGCTTTCCCACTGTGCCCAGTAGAACTTGTTTTTATCATTTATTTGTCACTTTCTGATAATATATATTATTATTTTTGTATATATCGATGTATTTGTTACTGTTATCAAAAATGTTGTGAAAGTGTCTACAATTCGTTTAATGAAAAATAGAAAATATTCCCTTGTGCACTCAATCCGCGGACACCCTGTATGTATGTGATACTCAGGAAATTTTCAGAATAATCTCCTCTATAACCTCTTTGAGTTCGGACCATGACTTCAATGGACACCCTGTAAATTATTTGCCGATTTCTTGACTAATTTTACTTTTAGTGTTTTATTATGAGTTTTTTATTTCTATTTTTTCACATTTTATTCGGTCTTTATAATAATATTTTCATCTATTGATGTATTTTTTCCCTTTTAGCAATATTTAGCGGATTATTCTTCTAGAATGGTTTTAGTTATGTTTTTTTTTTTTCTTTAGTTAATTTTTTCGCAATGTTTTAAAAATACTGGATTTTAGTATGATGCAAAAGGTTATTCTCTTTTGTTCTAATTTTTTTTTATTTAACTTAACTTTGGATACATTTTTTCGTTTTTTGTTTGATATAATCAGCTACATATTAATGCATTTTTTTATTCTTCAAAGGATTTTGAATACTTTCAATAATGTTTTCGACTTTTGTTTTTCATGTATTTTTGATCCTTGATAGTTTTAATAACGGATTTTAATTTCAAAAATATAATTTCTATGTTTTTAGAATCCCTACTGTTCACGTTTCACTTCATCTTCTTTTATGGTTTTTCCCACATCTATGTTGGTTTTTATTCCTTTGTTCGAGACTGTTTTTAATCAAGTATTTTTTTTTCTGGATTTTTTATCAGTTTGAAGTTCTTCATGTTACCTAAGTGTTTTTTTTCTCATCTCCTTATTCTTTATGTTTTCTACTTTTCCTTACTTTTTGTAAGTAACGAATCTGGTTTATGCGGTTCAGAATTTTGTTTTTTAAATTATATTTATTACTTAATTGTAAAGTTATTCATTTGTATCAGGTACGTTGGTTTTTTGTATTTTAGTAAAGGGCTATTATCATTATTATTTCTTCTCAAAAAATAATAATATTATTCTTTATTAAGCATAAACAGTTTTATTATACAGATTGTGCATCAACATAACCTAATATCTACCCAAGTATCGAAAACAATAGAACAATAAAACTAATATAATAGGAAGGAATGGCTGTGTTGCTCATCTCGAAGTAGAAAGAAAACAGTTTGAGTACTCAGAGCAATAATCTTTTATTAATGTAGCTGGCAAAGAGCTTTCGGCTAATAATAAGCCATCATCAGTGCCCCAACTGAAAGTGATACCGGCATGAGTTACGTTCTTAAACGTTTATCGAAGAAAAAGAATTTATACAGGGTCCTTCTTTAGTGCGTCGGGCAATCCTAGCGTGGTTATTTACAAAAGTAGAAAAAAAGTTTTATACAAAAGTTGTAGAATGTGACTTTATGCATATTTTAAAAATATTTTCAAACATACAGGGTGCGTCACAAAAGTATGGCACGAAAAAGTATGATTTTTTTAAATGGAATGTATATTGATTGATATTTCAATTCTTTCTTCAATTTGGAACAAAAATTGTGCTACAACTAATGTTCCTAAATTAATTCAACCGTTATCGAGATATCGCGTTTTAAAAATGGCATTTTTGCAACTTTGGCATGCTATAAAACTCAAACTATTCAAGTTAGAGAAAAATGGATTGCACATTCCTATCTTAACTTTTCAAGAGCTATTCAAGGAGATTAAATCCATTATTGTGAAAAAATGTCAAAATGTGCCGAAAAAAGTTGACAGTTGACGTTACCTTCTATCCAAATGACAGAAGAGCTCTTGAAAAGTTTAGATAGGAAAGTGCAAACCATTTTCCTCTAACTTGAATAGTTTGAGTTTTATAGCATGCCAAAGTTGCAAAAATGCCATTTTTAAAACGCGATATCTCGATAACGGTTGAATTTAGGAACATTAGTTGTAGCACAATTTTTGTTCCAAATTGAAGAAAGAATTGAAATATCAATCAATATACAGGGGGTTCCATTTAAAAAAATCATACTTTTTCGTGCCATACTTTTGTGACGCACCCTGTATGTTTGAAAATATTTTTAAAATATGCATAAAGTCACATTCTACAACTTTTGTATAAAACTTTTTTTTCTACTTTTGTAAATAACCACGCTAGGATTGCCCGACGCACTAATGAAGGACCCTGTATAGTAAAGAAAAAAGTGGTACTCACTAGTCTGTTGTGTACAGTGGACATTTTTCATCAATCTGACCATCAATTTGACACAACTGACTAGTGAGTACCACAAAAAAAAATTCTTTTTTCATTATTATATAAATTCTTTTTCTTCGATAAACGTTTAAGAACGTAACTCATGCCGGTATCACTTTCAGTTGGGGCACTGATGATGGCTTATTATTAGCCGAAAGCGCTTCGCCAGCTACATTAATAAAAGATTATTGCTCTGAGTACTCAAACTGTTTTCTTCCTAATATAATAAAAGTTAAGTGTTAAAAAAGTACGAAAACCACTACTGAAAAAAATATCTTATCTATACATAGAATAATATCTTAAGAGTTTTTCGCATTGTGTTTGATTTTTATCGATACTTTTTTAACATTTATTTTTAGCAAAAACTAATAAAAAGGAGAAAACCAACCCAAACTAGCCAAGACAATAAAAATTTTAAAAAAGCAAAGTTGATGACAAAAAAATATATAAAATAAAGAATTCATCACGTGGTAAACCAGTGAAAAACGTAAAAAAAATGTAAAGAAACAATTACGCATGGAGTAAAAAATTTGGCAAAATAGTAGTGAAAAATTGGAAAAAATTGACGTGAAAGGCGGAAACTAACGCAAACTTACCAAGGGGAATAAAACCAGGAAAAAAGTATTAAATGGAGAAAACCAATCCAAGATAATTAAGAGAAAAAAAGTAAATTTGAATTTAAAAAGAAAAACTAACCCAAACCAACCATAGCGTGATAAACTGTGCCAAAATGCCAATCAAAGACCACTATCCAATGCAAATCATATTTATCCAGTAATTCGCTAAAACAAGAATAACTTCAATCAACTTCAACACAATAGTTATATGTTAATTTTATATTAAATTTAAAAAATAAATTCCCACTTCATAGCCACTTTTTATATGATCCACTTAAACCCCGGCTTTATATTCATGAGAAAACTTCAGAAAAATAAAGTAAGATTAATCTCACTCTACGCTAGACATTTCGAGTCAATCTATTATTCATTTCACTGTTATGTCCAATTCGTCTAAATCCTACAAAATTTCCAGATACATGTGCAGCAGATTCTTCATCGACTTTCCCGACGTGTGCCAACAAAAAACCAAACTGGAAACATATTTATGGAACCACTTTGGATGTGGACCGGAAGAAGCTACATCCAGACATCGATTTTTGTTGTTGCTACATGATGTTGTATCTCAGAGTACCGTGTGTTTGATGGGACATGAGAGGAGGCAGACGTTGCAGTTAATCAAGAGTCTAGCATGGCAGGTGAGCAAAAGATCTTTTATACGGCTGCAGCGCCACAACGGTGAACGCCTGAACTAGCTTAGTGTACATTGTCACATGTATTCATAAAAAATGTCAATGTCTCAATGTAGTTGGACAGTTGGACACCAGATAGCGTATTGTTATGCTGACGTATTCAAAATGACAGTGATGACATTAATGGCGAATGGCTGTCACTCGCAAGAGTCAACTGTTCCTACTGAACTTGGGATTTGTTGCTTTATTGCTAAATTTGATGGCGGGAGAAAAAATTATATTGATTCTCTATGAAGCCTTTGACAGGTTCGACATAACATACCATCAGTTCGACATAACATATCTATCGCCATATGGTGGACCTATACTCTATGAACCATTGATTTTTATACAGGGTGTTTCCTAATTGAGTACATTAAATTTAAAGGCGTATTCCTGCGCTAGTTTCATGTAAAAAAGGCTAAATAAACATGGGTCCGGAAGTGCATTGTTTTTGAAATACAGTTTGTTTAACTTGAAAAAAAACTGTTTTTTTTTTAAATGTCACGAATATGCTTGGACCGATTTTTTTGAAAGTTAATAGAAACCTCGTTTAGGCCTATAGTTATTTGAAAATTATCAAGACCAGGGCCGTCCCGAAGTGCATCCTACAGAATATTTTAGTAAAATGCATGTACGCCGCTGACTTGTTGTGACTTTTGTTTTTTTTTCGAAGATGAAACAAGTAAAAACACAATTTTTTTGTCTCTTGGATTTTTTTCGTATCTAGTCAAGTTTAGTTTTCGTTTCATTTAAGATTTTTGACTAATTTTTATCATTAAAGTTTAATATTTCAGAATCAATTGAAAAAACAACTTCCTTTTTGATTTTTTTTTGTCTTATTTCCAATCCCAGTTTTATGCGTCTCTCTTTTCGTTTGATACGTTTTTCTGGAGTCTCTATTTTATTTATCGAGGATTCTTATTCTAGAATGATTTAAACTCTCTCGTTTTTTCTTTTATTGTCATTTCCATTAATATTAGACGTATTTTTTCTACAGTTTTTTGAGTTTAATGTTTTTTTTGTCAAGTTTTTAATCCACTTATTAAGTTTTTTAATGCCATGATTTCAATTTTCTTGGGAACTTCTTTCCCTTTTTTAAGTAAACCATTTTTTTTAGTATTTGATGAATTTTCCTGCAGTTTTTATTCGTGCTTCCGCTTATTGAGGTTTTTAATTTTACAGTTTGTTAGTGACCGGTTTGGAACTTGATTTTTTACATTTTTCATATTATTATATCAACTAGTAAAATAACAAACTCAAAAATAACCAAAACTGACCAAAAGTATCCCAAATTGACGAAAATTGAACCAAACCAATCCAAAAGTGAAAGAGACTGATAAAACTAATTCAAAAATAACCAAAACCTACCCAAAATGAACTCAAACTGACCAAATCTAACACGAAACTAACGCAAGTTAGGCCAAACTAAACCCAAGAACTAGTGAAAACTAGCACATAACTACCACAAAAATAACCAAAACCAACGCAATCTCACTTACAGCAAACGAAAAATAACCAAAACTAACGCAAAACTGACTTGAACATTATCAAAACTGACCAAAACTAACGCAAATTGACCCAAACTGACGCTAGAGTAACAAAAAATCGGTGAAATCTCCACACAAACTAACCCAAATTGACTCAAAACAACGCAAATTTGACCAACAGTAACCAAAACTAACTCAAATGGAACCAAATCAACCAAAAAATAATAAAAATTTACCAAAAATAACCAATACTTACAACTTAAGCAGACCCAAAAATAACCAAATACAGCAAATACCAAGCAACTTTCGACCTACGTGATAATTGCCACCAAGCACGTTGTTATGAAGTTTGCTGGTGGCCAAATTTGGTCACCAGCAAATCACATAATAACTCGCTTGGTGGCAATTATGACGTGATTCGAAAGTGGTTCGGCATTTGGCGTATACACAAATTAACGCAAACTGAATAATCTAACCCAAAATTTATCAAAATGATCAAAACTAACCCAAAAATAAAGCAAAACTGACCAAAATTTTCTAAAATTGAACCAAATGAACCAACAAGTTATACAAAACTGATAGAACTAGCGCAAATTGACGGAAACTAACCAAAAAGTTACAAAAACTGACCAAAACCATCTTTAAAGTTACCAATACAGGGCTGGTAAAAAAATTCAAATTTGTAATTTTGTGTAAGAGAAAAGTATCTTAAATAATCAACATTCAAAATGTCATAGTTTTTACTTATTTCGAAAATTCAATTTTCCATAAGAAACTTTAATTATTAAGATTTACTAAGATAGTCACCTAAATTTGTAAGTGTTCGTCAAGTGATTTTTTCTTTTACACAAATTAACAATTTTGTATTTTTTTGAACAGCCCTGTAGTATATTTAACTTTCTTCTTCATCGTTTTTCATCCAAAATTGAAAAAATAATAATAAATATCAGTAGTTTCTTTCAAGTAATTTCCACATTCTGTTATTATCTTTTTTTTGACAAAAGTTTTTTTTTTCAAGAATGACTTCTTGTCGTATTTTTAAATATTTAGTCCATTTGTCCTCTTGTAAAACCTAACCGGGGACAAACTGTGGATCAGTGCTTTGAAAACAAACAGCTGTACTGCTCATATGCCTGACTTATGATCCTTATTCGAGGTAAAACTGGTATTATCGTATGCTGATCACCAAAATAACTTGCTATATTACTCAGGGGCCAATTGCTTCACACTAAACAACAGCCCATAAAATGAAAGTATAATCAACAATCTCAATGCACAGATTGTTGATAGTTTGAATGAAGTAATAGTCCATAAAGTATGCAAATTACACAACAATCTCACATAAGAGAATAAAAGATGATCTAGTTTGTTACACATCTGTTTCTCGTTTCAAAATACCAACGCTATATTTAGATCAGCAATGAGACGACCTTTGGTAGTTCTATAAAAATTGTCTATTGACAGAAATGGTGATTAATTGATGTTGCTTAATTATTACTTGGTTGGCATTCATTTTGATGATAAATTATTTCAGGTTCTGTACCAAGACCAAAGTCAACAACAAGCGCGCATGCTTGTACCACAAGCGCCGCCCACTGGAGCCCCCTCTCTTTTGATTGCCAACGGGCTAGTTTACGCACCAGTCGCGCCAATTTCGATTGCCACGTCACCATGTCAGTATTGCGGCTGCGCCTCAACTTGGATGACATGTTGCAGTAGCACGTGACCTTTTAATGATTGTGCGCATGACTAATTGTGCGGATAGCAGAAAGCAGAGCAACGGCTGGTAATTTGGAACTTTCATTAAAACGTAAACTGATGACCATTCATTGTCATCAAATTTATAGTACAAAAATGCTCATTAACTGGTCGTCAGCTTATTGAAGAAAATACATGATCTCATCAACGCTGTACTATTAATGCCTTGCTGCTGCGTCTCTATCTGCAGATACGTAATATTTTACTATAAAAATGGAAAAAAATAAAAAATACATTGCAAACGAGTGGTGATAAAAAGTATATAAAAAATATAGAAAAAACATTCCTCGTGTATTTTAAAGAAAACAGAAACGACTGAGAGGTTGATACTTGCGTAATTTATTTTAAGCTGTATAATCCTAGTTTATTTCGGTTGACGCTGAAAGCAACTTATTCAGTTTTCCATCGTATGATCGTTCTCTTTTGCAATGGGAGCGCGACATAACCTTGAAAAGCTGTTAAAAGGTGAATAGGCGCATCAGCTAAAAAATTTTGACAGCCACAATTCTATTTGCACCTCTCCTTAGGCCTTTTGTATGGAAAAATGATCTTAAAAATTTTTGTTTCAATTCATCCAGAAAACTGATAGATTTAAGGGCTGTGAACACAAATTTGGTTGTGTATCTGAGATTTTTACCTTTAAGTATCGAAGGGGGTTCTGAACTAGATACCCAGAACCTCAACAAAGGCCTCAATTTCTGTTTCGCTCAATGAAGAAAAATTAGAGATAGGAGTGTAACTAAGTCATTTTGGCTTCAGTGACAGGCCATCCACAATCAAAAAAAATCATCAATACTCTGTTGTTGAGAAACTATATTTTACAATTTTTGTGTATATTACACTCTCTTGATCACCATGTAGAGTAAATTGACTATACTTGAGCAGTCTATTATAGTTGATGAGCTGCAGATGAAGTTTAGTGAAACTTCAGCAGCAGTTTCATTCATAGTTTAAGTGAAGGTTATAATATTAATATAGAAATATAATATGTCTGTTATGATATTTATTTATAATTTTGTAAGTTAAAGACAAAAATGTAAGTTGTATATTTTTTTGTTGAAACTTACGTTTTGGAACTGTGCATTTTGTACGCTAGATTTTTGCCTTTTGGACGGTGGAAGTGACATATATGGTTGTGGGATTGCATTGGATTATTCACTTCCATTGACAAAAATCAATCCACAATATGAAAATCTAGCGTGCCATTCACGTAATGTAGCTTAAATCCAATAATTTTCTTTTATCCAGCGCTTTAAATATTTTTTACAGTTACCATAGACGGTGAATCTTTAGTCTTGTATATATTTTGATATCAGTTGATGTGTCGTCCATCTTCTTAATTCAACGATCTAAATGTAGTGAGACAATTGTCATGATTATAAAAGATGTTCACCGTAAAAATATAATAATTAAAAAACATAGACTAGTTTAAGATAAGAACGAAGCTATTTGAGAAACGAAGTAATCTATTTTGATGGACCTGTATCATGTAAGATGAAAGCGGGACTTGATTCGTATATTTCTATTGTTGCCAACGTCCCAAGGTATCAATGTATTATATGAAATAATGTGAAAAAGTGAAATAAAAACTTCAAACTTGAAAAAAAGATTTTTTTTTCCACCATTCCAATGCTGTGAGCGCGAGTAGAGTACAACAAGTTTAAGAATGGGACAGCAGCGTGGGAGGGCACAGAAAACCGCAGGATATTTGGTTTATCATTTTTTATAAGTATCCAGTGGAGTTTTTTTTTATCTTCCAAGAAAAATATTTTTATCGTGCACGTAACTGTCCCATTCTCAAACTTGTAGGACTCTACCTGTGCAAGATTAAACCCAACCCAACCATTGCAAGATTAAATTATTGCTTGTTTTATGAAAACTTATGAAAGCTTGACGCAAAGTGCACTGTTTAACATATCAATTCACTGAGCGGGATGTTGCCAGGTCTATTTTTATATGTCCTATGGAGGCATGGAAAGGAGTGTGAATGATTGCGTCGTATTTTACAAATTCCAATACCAAAAGTTAAAAAAAAGGTGGTCAGCGAGAATATGGTGCTGTATTCCTGTCTTATGCTCGTAGTTTGGGCAGTGCAGATATAAGCCCGCACTATTGAAAAAGATCCAATCATTAATCATAAAGCAAACAAGATGAAGACGAAAAATGTTGATAAAACTACCCACGGTTAGCATAAAAAAAAAATCAAAGTTGGTGCAACAACGGCAATCATTTCATAGTTTCGGACCTTGATGATCTCGATCATTGCGACGTTGTCAGATGAATTTTTTATGACTAGCTGACCCGGCGAAGTTTGTACTTTTGTACAGCAAAAGTCAATAGATGTTGTGTTGACCTATTAGTTGGATCAAATTCAGTTTTTATAACATGGATAGGTCGATATGCATCTACTGGCATTACCGGATCTTCTTACAACGCCATCTTCATCTTTGATCCTTTTATTGTCTTTGTCATGTATCGAATTGATCCATTGTACAGGGTCTTTTTGTATATTTTCGCACCCCATCTAGAGAATTGATTTGAAAAGATATTAAAATAAGGTAGGTAAATAAAAAAGTTTAATATTTTTTATGAGCTCTGAGAATTTGTAGGTGTTTGTTGGTGTTTTTTTTTTAATGGAACGTCAGGAAACTTGGGGATGTGATTGTATGGGATAAAATAATAATGGTGGTCAAAAAAAAACGAAATCTCAATGTTTTGAGTTACCGGCATTCAAAGATTAATATAATTTTTTCTCTAGTTATTGATATATTTCGGATATTTATATTATCGAATAGAAATGGAACTTGGCACAAAGTCTCAGCCTGTTTATCTGTAACGTTTAGTGGAAAAAATGTCTATCTACTCTGCTCCCAGAGGGCGCTTTACCTAAAATCCAAATTTCATATTTCGCATATCTTTTTTGTTTAACAAATGGATAAATCTACACCAAAGCATATTTATACAAGTAAAAGTAAACTCCAGCAAAATGTTCCAATTCGCACAACCAACAACGCGATTTTGCTTGACCTGCTAACTCACATTAGCCAAAACTAGATCTTGACTGAAAGTTTCGTTCAAATCAGCCATGTTTGGGTGTGTTTTCGCTTTCGTGCTCATCTAGGCACAACGACTGCATATCCGCTTACGTCATTTGCTATTCAGGCCAAACAACGACCTTGCACGGTTGTCGTCGAGTAAAAGTAACTGGCTGCAGATCTGGGTTACTAGCGTACCTGAAAAGTACCAGTCTAGTCTAGTGAATTTCGATTTACTACCATCATGCACCATTAAACATTAAACTGACATGGTGGTTGCATTTTTACGAATGTGGGTTATTATAGAATAATAATATAAGCGCCACTAGCGGTATCGATATTGATTTTCTGAACAGCCCTTGATTTATTTTATGGAAGTGGAGAACCACCATATTCAGATAACCAGTCGCAATCCCAGAAAGTCAGGGACTCCAGTTGTGTATTCAAAAAAATTGACTTTCATTTCACTAAGGCGTTCATCCTGGAATAGACTTAGGTTAGGTTAGGTTACGAAGGTTTTGCCCTACTCCGCAGTTTCCTGCTTCACATTTTTTTCACTCGGAGGCCCATTGTGTTCCCTTGCTTGGAGATGGTCCCTTGGTCTTAACTTGCAGAGACTTCCTCTTCTTTGTTCTTAATCATCCTATGGTTTTCGAAACGTTCAAAATTAGCACAAAGTCCGCCGCTGCCGCTTCCTCCAAGTCTTCAAGGTAGTATTGTCCCATATTCTTGAGGCGTCTTTCTTTAAAGAGAAGTCAGGATTATCTGTGGAGTCTGGATTCGTCTCGATAACCTTTTTTAAGTGAAGTATTCCAGGGCTTCTATTCTTGAATATTTGCGGGAAGTGGGCGAATGTCATTTTCTTGAAAATTTCACGGGTGTTTTGAACTTTCCCGGGAACTTCAAGTTGTTCACCTTGTACACAAGAGAAAATGAACCCCCCTTAACGTTTCTAACCTCACAATCAGTTGATTTTGTATGAAGTGTATGTTGTTTATAGAATGCACTTCTTGGATGACATCATTCAAGAGGATGTAGAAGACGGAAGAATCTGCTGAAGGGTTTCTAAGGATGTTCTTCCGCAAAGAGGCTCAAAGAGATCCTTTCACCTTTTCTGACCATTGCGGAATTCTTCCATAGCAAAAATCTATTCCAGGAAATAGTGGACATGGTGGCTAATGATATGTCATATATATAACAAGTAATATAATGCTCAATTCTGGTTCCCGAACATGGAAAACACGTTCTGCACAACAACAACGTCAGATTAATATGTGCATACGCCAGAGCCGCTTTCCAGCTGCCCGATTTGTGCACGCAATCGAGCTTTTGAGCGCGCAAAAACACTAAACGCGTGTTCCAGCTGTATTGCGTTTGGAGCTCCGCGTTACCTTCCCCTTTCCCCTGAAGCACCACCCGGAAAATGTGGGCTTGAAGCGCAAAACTAGCTAAACGTCTAATCAGTCAAATTCTGTCATATTTAAAATCAAAACATTGGCAAGTTTGATCTTTTTTGACTGGATCCATGCTTAAACATACCAAATTCAGCTCAGAGTCGCTTATAAAACAATATTTTAACTAATTTTCACAATAATCACAATGTCGAGATGCCTTGGCTCAAACGTAAACAAACACTCCATCGATAGTTTTGACGTTTGTGTATGTGAGTACCTCAAAACGTGTTCCAAGATCACTTTTGCGTTCGAAACACGGTGTTAATCGGCGCTTGAGCTTGAAGCACTAGCTGGAAAGCGGCTCAGAACACCTGCATTTCAAGGTTCTCAAGAATACGACACATTTGTTCTCGGGAGTAGCAAGCCTTCCTGGAAACATTCCCGGCAGTGCTCGCTTCACATACAGTCAAAAATAAGAAGCCAGAACAACATTGAACCGAAAATAATGGAAAGCCGCTTTGCTACTTCTCTTGTGACATATGGATATTTTCACTATTTGAACTAGAAGGGAAGTGATGAATTCCCTACTTTCTTTTTTGATTTTGCAGACGACTTTCATCCTTGGTTAAATTTGTGGGATAAAGGTTAGACTTTGATGTCCGATTCTAATTCACATTATCCCCGTAAGTTTAAAGCCTCGAATTCACTGTTTTAGAGGCGTCCTTATGGGACTAGGAATATGTCTTCTGGAGATCAAGAATTCACCTGGTAAGATGAATTGTCTGCTAGAGTGTTGTCTCTTCCGGGTGATGCTCTTACTACCTTAGCAGACGCTATCAATCATTCCTGGAGTACAGGTGTTTTTTCATCTTGTCTGAAGATCGCCAAGGTTATTCGAATCCTATCCAAGAGGGTGGCGACTTGGATGACCCTGGCAATCGCTGAGAAGCTCGTCAAGAGAAGAATGCTCCCTTTCCTCAAATCTGATGAAGCTCTACTGCTGCTTTCTGGAAAATGTTTACCTTTGCCAAAATAGCAGAGAAAGGGTATTAGGAAATAAGAGTTTATGGTTCAGGGGTCGGTCCTAAGATTGACTTGAGTCGTACTTGTCAGATAGGTTCCAAAGCGTTGTTGTGGGATCAGCCACGTTCGATGTATCCAGCATCCTGATGGGTCCTCTCTTATTCCTTTTATTCGTTAATGATTTTTCGAAGTTGCTGATACAAGATACCATGACCCTCTTTGCCGATGACACTTTCCTCGTTTGGTGCCGCATGGATCAACACTGGTAGGGGGAGGTGGTGTCATTAGACATAAGAGATAATTCGATTCCAAACCTCAACGTCAACACTCCTCAATTTCCTTCAAAGGCACAATTGAGGAAGTGCTTCTTGGTTCCCAACTCTTAGTACAGCAAAAATATTCTAGGTTTCTGGGTGTTAGTGAGCCGAGGAGCTCAAGAAAGTCTCCACAAATGACAAAACTTGTTTCCTCTATGATCCCAAAGCGTTACAAAACTGCCCTTGAAAATGGCTACTAGAGCAAAATTATCGATTACCTTCTAGAGATATTGAACGGAAACCTCATTCTGATGATCTTTTGAAGATAGAATCTGGAGAGAAAACTTCTACACTATGCTGTAATCTTAGCGGACCCATGTCATCATTAAAATGAAGCGATTAAATTTCATCGGTACTCCAGAAAAAGTCATCACGACTCACGACTTGAACATAACAGATCCCAGTATGGCGAAAAGGCATTGGATTAAGAAAGACATACTTATTACGTTCTATTGTAAAATGATAATATCTATATAACTTGATGTTTTTATGGTATAATGCGAAATATGTGGTTCGAGTCGATTAATTCGTACAATTATTATTATTGTAGAGTGGAGCAATTATTAATAATAGTGTGGGTAATGTCGACAGAATGAAAAAGTTTTTTTGTTAATTTCCCCATTCTGGTCAGAAATCTTTAAACAAAAGTACAGCATAGAGGAGAAGATTGTATCAAAATAGAAAAGTAAGTGGACCTCCAAGGAATACCGAAAAATCAACTTATAAAAAAAAATGGTCCTTCGAGCCGGATAGCCAGGAACAAGTAGTTCGAATTATTCCTGCAGCGTAAAACAAATTTCCTTATAACTTCCACACAACTTTGTTGATTTGGATCAAAATCCAACACAAGATACTTGAAGGATGTATCAATAAATTAGGTAATTAGAGTTAACTCCCAAAAATCAATAGTTTCTGAGTTATTCGATCTTGGACTTACAGAGCAAATTAAACAATTATTCAAATTTCCCTATAACTTCCAACTGACCAAAAAATGCTGATTTTATGTGATGATGATGTGACAAAGATGCTAATCAAGTAAGCATATATTCATTAATATGTATTTTATTACAAGACATGCTGCGGTAGTGCACATTGAATTATTTAGGAGTGCAGTCGCCTTGAGTAATTCGTGTTTTGATCCATCACTTTTCCTCAATCCATTCATTTTATTTGATTCCCAGACATTATGATGAGAAGATGTTTATGTGGTATTGAATTCAATTGGAACAATTAATTGTAAGGTGATTAACTTTTGCAATCTTTTTTGGCTCACTTTATCAATTATTGCAAAATGTAACTATGCAATAAATCAGCCAAAATCCTCAATTAGCAGTTTGATATAACCTAGAAACATCAAAATATAAACCCCAACTGAGCAATATCGACTTAATGCAAGGTGTGGCTCACACCTTCACAAAGCCTTGAATCTTGCGTGGCTTTTTTACCGATATTTAAAAACACCATGCCCGTCGCTTTGCCAATATGGTGCAATAAACAATAATAATAACAAACAATATAATAACCTGTTTTTCTGTTCAATTTCATTTCGATCACGTATAGATTTAAATGCACGCGATTGCACAAGATTGGGCATTTTATGCACTTGTAATAGGTAATTTTGATGCATGTTTGATGTGGGTCGCTTTATGTATAGTTTTTGAGGCGAATGAAAAATTTAGTTTGTTTTTCATAACTCAAGCGGTTTGAGTGTATTGATTTTTGATAGCTAAAAGTTGATGGCATGGACTCACCCACGGAAATGAAAAAATATCGTTATTCGTTATTTAGTCACTGTTCTCTCAGTCAGTCCCCGTCCATGTGTGTATACGTTCGGCGCTCCAGTCGAATGCATCTTCGCTTTGGTAATTTGTCGGGAGTATTCGGGAGATCGCCCGAATACAGCTGTGTGTCAAACTCAGTACAATAATTGTGCTGATTGTACTGATATTTTAGGTCCAAATAAAGAGATCTAGTACATTTTTCATCCTTGTAGTCAGTTGTTGTTGGGGCATGAATTTGTAATAAAGCTAAAACTAGAAGATTTATCTTAAATCAACCACAATAGATGTGATGACCAAACCAATCATAAAAATACCGCAAAATATCCTCACTTTCACTTGTCTTCTTAATCAAATTCTTAATTATATCCCAAATTACGTATGCTGTAACACAAGTAACAAGCAGGAAAATATGTGATTTGATTGGCCAAACCACAGTATCTAATTCCACAAAGCAAAATTATTCAATCCATCTGATATTTCAGACTGTTGACTAGTGTTAAGGCAATCGTGTTTGGAATTACTTTCAAATTCCGTGCAATGGCTCCGCTTATAGGCTGCTTGATTTGCATATTATTCGTTCAAGTTACGAATCTTTTTATTTTAATATGATATATGCTTTTGAATCGTTCACATTCACTTTTAAACCGCATGAATATACTCTAATAAAATGATCAAGGATCTGTTTACAGTTCGGTCTTCGTGAAATAAATTAAGTGTTTTGCATGTAGGTCAGTTTAGCATCATTAGATTGTTGCATCAGCAAAACCAATTTGATCAGTTTTGGGTGGGTCAAACTATTACAGCATATTATGTCCAACAAGCCTAGATGATGTCACATGTCAACTGTCAGCTGTCTAACCCAGCTGTACCTAATATCTGATGTATTCGTCGATTTATTTTATATCCAATCCAGTGGAAGTGGACTTGCGCATTAATGTCTTAAATTACCGTTCAGTGCTTCGAACATTGAACCACTAGAATACGAATAACACTCCGAAGGTGGGAGATTTGTTTGAGTTGGCAAGATCAAGACCAAGACCAAGACTGGCGAGTCGAAATCACTTCAAGACTGCATGACAACCACTTGACAATGTTTATGTTATATTATCTTCAAGATCTATACAATCCAACCGTCCATGAAGAAGCTCCACAAACACAGCACTTTTTTGGGCTTAATGGCAACACAAAATCTTCAGCTCCATAACAAATAAAATTATTTTCAACAACTGGAAAATGACACTTGTCACGGGCCATTTTTGAATGGTATTTTCTTTCGTTCCATTATGGTTGAGATTGGAGAATTTTAGTTCTACAGTGTCAGGTTTACGCACAAAACACTTTGGTTTACATCACTCAACAACTCAGGCAGCGTGAGGAATGACTACTACTCACATCACACCCACTTTTGGTTTCGAATAACCCATTTTATTCACTGATTTTAAGCTGTTTTATGGGGAAAGACAAAACAGTCTGGGGAAAATTACGTGTATTTGTTTCCACAGCTGTTTTAGTTGAGGTTGTCACAGGTTGTGGATTGACTGCACACCGTGACACCGTTGCCAAACGTCTCTTTAGACTATTGCTACTGTTTTCGTGCTGACCGTTGGTACCGGCCTTCGGTGATGGGAATTTGACAGTTGTGACTGACAGGTTTCTCTATTTCTCTCTTCATTTTTCACTTTTATTCTGGAATTGTCGGACTTTGGATCTTTCTATGTTATTTTGACCCATCGGGGATTCATGGGAAGTTAATCCAACTTTATTTAATGAATCGTGTTTGGTTTGGAGTGATCTATGTGCCGATATTCCTTTTTGGCGATTCATTAGACGTTTTATACGGATATTTTGGTAAGACGATTCCAGTTGTGAGAGGCAAAGGCGTCCAGCAGCCTTGTAATTCCGATAAATTGCTGATTCCGCTTAACATATTACAACGCAGTTGAAGAGAGACGGAAACACCAGCAGCAAAGAAAAAACAGGCTGAAGACTCCACCGTGTCTACTAGAACAAAACCCTGCACATCTCAGTTACGTAGTCTCTACTTGCATCGAGACTTACACACGACGGATACAACTTTTCATCGAGACTTACACACAACGGGTACAACTGGTTGTCCAGTTGGCCGCCTACAAGAGCTGGCTTACCCATAACCCTCTGTTGACGGAAGAAAGGCTGTGATTTGTCGGTATCGTTACTAATTTCAAGTTTGTTTATTTATGTTTAAAGTGATCACTAAGGGAAACTTACGGATAAAGGAATACATTTTTATCCATTGAATTTTTGGTATTATTTGGCTGTATGTTGACCGCATAGTTCAGGTAAAATCCGGTACTTAGATTCTAACTTGATTTCTGTGATCGAGAAGGTGCCCGGCACATCGGGAGAATTCCGCCTTATTCGGTTTTAAGTCGGTGGCGCTACCCTACCCTTCTCCGGCATTGAGCTAAGGCCTAATTTGCTCACGCACCAAACCACCTGTTCTATCCAGAAATCAAGCAACTGTAACTTCTCTCTTTCTTTTTTTTGTCTTTTTCTTTCTTGTATTTTTTTTTAAATTTTTTTTTACTCTGTGAGTAACAAAGAACGTGGCACACTGTCACTGTGACGCATCCATCAACGTCATGGCAACGCATTTCAAATCGTTCGATTCATTGATCCGACGATGCCGTTGTGTTACCTTTGACATCTTCGACTCACACAACAATGAGATTATTAATAAACTATAAGCATCTGTGTATGCCGGTGTTTTAGTAGTACATACTGCAAAATGTATTGATAAAATCCAAGTAGATACTTGTTGTTTCAGCATTTACTGATTTTTATCAATACCACCCAATGTTTGTTTATGCTTCTAGTTGTTCAATGTTCTAAGGTTCAGTGATATTCTAACCTAACTTTTCTGAGTGTTTTGTTTGTAATTTTCGGTGATCATCTTCCAAAACTTTGTCTCAAGCTGTTAATTTTGAAAATGGATATTGATGAAATGGATTCAACCATCATGTTTTTTGAGTCAAATTAACGTCTTTTGAAATTTCTTGGACCATTTCCTTCTGAAAATGTTCGTTTATTGGACTGTCCTTTGTAAATAGGAATGTTGTTGAATATATTTCTACCCTCGTAAAAGACTGATCTTATAGACTTTGTAAAATGACTCCGGTGAAATAGGAATCTGCGAAACTCTTCTTATCCATGAATACGGAAATCACTTATCATTTTTCTGATCCATCTCAGACATCTGAGATTCCTTGAAGATACCCGTATAGCATAACTATGGTCTCCTGCTATTTCTGGTTGTTTTCATCCATCTATATGAAAATGCTCTATCAAGCAGATTCATTAAGACTGGAAAGCAGAGAGAGGCTTTGGGGAACTATTTATACTTGACCAGTTCTGCGCTGATCTGCCCATGAGGTCTTGTTGTTGAAGATCAAATGCATTTTTGGGTCATGCGAGGGCAACATGTTTTTAGTCATGATGGAATGTGAACAACGTTATCTGCAAAATTTATTTATTTAAGATTCTTCAATTCATTGCGATTCTGTGTTCAGTAATATTAATATTAATGTTCCGCCATATTGTGCTGACGGTCTATCATTTGCTGGATATCTGAAAATATGTTTCAATTTTCCACGTGGTAATTTTCGTGACTGGCTCCTTCTCAATCTTTCACCACATTATTAGGTGACCACCCTGTATAGTACTGCAATAAATAACCACCATTTCTATGTATGTATTTTATTGATTACCAGCATCCAAAACCTCTTACTCTAAAGGTTGAAACAATATTTTGGCTGACTGAGAACAGATTTAGTGACAAAAAATTTGTTTTCATTTTAAGCTCGATTACTTGAAATTCTTGACTGTTTTGTGTTGTTGACAGATTCGCAGATTTGACCGATTACGCTATCACTATTAGTTCAATACGCTCATGAGGACTATACTTCAGGCTTTTCTTTGGTCATGAGAATCTCAGTTATTTCTTGATTTCACTATGCTTCTTCAACATACGGAGTGCGGCAAAACAAATAGTGCAGTTGCGATGGACGACTTCATCCGGGTCAGGGACGTTTTAACGAAGCAATAGCTTGGACCGGAGAGCTTCTCCCTTCGCTCGTTTTTTGAAAGCGGTCATCATCACTCATCACTTCGAAGAAAACATTTTTAATATCGTCCTCACAATTTGGAAAAAGTGAAGATCCGCATTCTAATCGACATGTGCAGAAACACTGCTCAACATCGCTTCTGGAAGGCATCATCTTGCTGATGTGATCTTTAAAACTTGAATGTAGCAGCACAAGAAATCACTTTATTATACGTTGGGCCAAATTTTTTCAAAAGCTTTTCAATACTGCACTGTTTGTTTTGCCGCACCCCAAACGCGTGATGCTATTTGAATGGTTACTAGTGGATTTTGAGAGAACCCCAGCTAGAGGATGTGAATCTCTACAAACATGTCTGGTAACTGTGATTTTAGATACCTCCTTCAACCCATGGCTCTGGAAGTATTCTCCGGAGATGGTCGAAACTACCTACTAGCATCCGCCTGGAAACAAAGAAGCAATAAAGTCTATCAAAGATTCATGACCATGGCTACTGGAATCTCAGATAGTGCCCAACAATCTGTTGCTGGGCAAAAAAGAACAGCCAACGTAGAACAAGCTACTAATCTACTCAGCAACCTCATTGGTGAAACTAGTGTTACCCAAAGGTAACCGTCAATGTGAGTTTTCTACAAAACTAACATTGTTTGTAGATGGGTTCGTGGAGAAATCTCCAATTTCCAATACCTCATGCATTTGAACACACTAGCTGGGCGTTCTTATAACGACCTGATGCAATATCCGGTGTTTCCTTGGATTCTTGCTGACTATGATGGTCAGGAGTTGGATTTGACGGATCCGGCTAGTTTTAGGGATTTCACTAAACCTATGGGCGCGCAAAGTCCTGATAGACTGGAGCAGTTCAAGAAAAGATTCAGGGTGGGATTTAGCTTATTTAATTTACACGCCCTTACTAGCAGTTCTTATAATCAGGAATGGGATGATCCGCATGGTGAAACACCACCGTATCACTACGGAACTCACTATTCATCCGCCATGATCGTCTGTTCCTACTTAGTGAGAATGGAACCTTTCACACAGCCATTTTTGAGGCTTCAAGGTGGACACTTTGATTTGGCTGATCGCATGTTTCATTCAATCAAAGAAGCCTGGACGTCCGCTTCGAAGCACATTATGGCTGATGCTAAGGAACTGATTCCGGATTTTTTTATTTGCCGGAATTTTTGGAGAATAGCAATCAGTTTGCATTTTTTCTACCATACACATGGTCTTGTATTCCAGAGCAAAAAAGCACTCATGCGGTCTCCTCACACAAAAAAAATTATACGATAGACCCGAGCTTTCCTGTCCCAAAAGAGAGATATAGGGTTTGAAAGTTCAAATAATTTGATTTTTGATTTTGTCAAATAACTATGTGGCAAACATGCAAAATTCAAATCTAACCTTGGTATGGCTCCTCCGTCAATTTATTTTATATTTGGTACGTGAATGTTCCTTTGGAGATTGAGAAGTTGCTCTTTAGTGTATTTCATAGAGGAATGTTTGCAGGCCTCAAGAGTTCACATGTGAGGGAGTGAATTATATGATTTTAAGAATTGAAACCTCTGAAACGAGTGGTTTTGAAGTGTCCACTCATTGATTTGACCTAGTGTTTGTAGTACAAATTCATAATGAATAAAAAATGGTATAGCCCAAAAAGAATAATCAGTAATGGTTCGGAGATGTAACATCTTTGCCGCAATGACGCAACAGAGCTGAAATGAAAACGTTCACTTGAAGATTGCCCAGATAAAATACGAAAGTAGTTTTGTGCTCTTCAGCATAAAAATATCAACAAATGGAATTATTGAGACTTTCATAACAAATAGCGAGGCTTAAAGCAAATTGCTTTTTGTTGGTTTAAAGGTGAATAGACGTTCTCCTTACATGCAAAACCAAATTTGGATTTGCTAAATGTTCATTGTTGGCAGAATGTGGATTTCATCATAATTTTTGATTTATTTTCGTAGGTTGTTGGTTGGTACAAAACCGCCTCTCTTAAATATTTTATCAATTTGTTTCACCGCTTAATTACATAATCAAGATGTTCCAATTTTAACGCTATTAAGCCGATATATCTGAAATTATTTCTAAAGGTAACAGTTACAGCAGCATTAGGAATTTTGCCAAACCGCTAATTACCTATAATGGATTAATTACTAACGATAAAATGAGGTGCGATACTTAAAGTAATCAAGGTTTTCATGACCTTTACATCATTTCGATTCTTCTTTTACAAATTTGGACAAGATGATTGGGCAATATGTCATATATCGACATTGGACACCCGCGTTTTATTTCTTTTTAATAGAATAATTATTTCATTTATCTTCGGAGGGTTTTGATGTCGCAATTGATGATTTTGTGGAACATCAATTGAATAAGCAATTAATTCAAGAAGCTATTGTCACTTGTCACTCTAGAAGCAGCAAGGATAATCAATTATTCGGATGAGCACCGTGTCAGTCAATTTGTAACTTGGCAACATTGAACATCAGTCAGTAGATCAGTCATTAATGTCAGAGTTGGGCTACTATAAACCACTTCTCCAATTTGTACCGAACTAACATAACGGGCAAACAGTATTTTGAAACAACAATAATTTTGCATTTTTCCTGGAAAATAATAATGCAAACAGACCCAAAGAAAGTTGACACAATATGGCAACCTCAAGGTCCTGGCTTTGTTTACGTTTGTTAGGTTATGAAAACAATTACTTGAACGTCGCCCCCCCAAAAGCAGCACACGTTCTAACCATTTCCAATTTACATAATATAGGGATACCTCAATCCTCAATCACAAAAAAAAATCACAAGCACTCTTGATATCCACTTTGCGCAGTGACCATCGATCAAAGCTTTGATCCGTGACATTGAAATTCCAGTGCGGTGCTGCCGGACTGTAATATTCGGGGGAAGCTTTTGTCAAGTTCTCCCCTAATCGCTGGTTAATAGAAATCAATCTGATAGAAATGGCGAATGCGTCTTGAATATTATTGAATAAACTTACCTGAAAATAAAAGTTTAGAAAATAACAATTTCTCTACCTACTATATGACGACATAAATATAAATTTCACACTACTTGAATTTCATCTCTTTACTGGAAATATGTAGCAATCAAACGAAATATTCTATAACTTCTAGCAAGTTACCTCGGCCATTTTTTCAAAATTATCAGGTACGTTTTATTTCATTGCGATCGGAAACTCACTTCAGTTATACCTGTATCACAGGTACTCCCAAAAAAGTTATGGCTGGAAATAACAGAAAAAAAAAGGTGAAGGTGGCGTCCTCTACAAGTCAATGCCCTAAGGTCAAATTCGAATTTCTCATGGCAAAAAATCTCCCAGACACCAGTTTTTATCAAAATATCGACATTGGTCCGAATCATATTTAGAAAAAATCTGAATAAAAATGAAGCTCTCTGTGATGAAGCATTTCCGGAATCTGTCCCTTACCTCGTGACACCCTGTATATTTTTCGAACCAGGAAAATGAGCTTTTTCTGAATCAGTAATGATATACAGAAGGTTCCATAAAAAAAAACGTATGTTTGCCTCATATCTTTGGAACGCAAATGATATAGCAGTATGAAGTTATTTGATGATTCCTGCAGCATTTTGTTTTCACACTATTTTTTGTAACTTTTCGGACAAAATTGGAGCAATCATTGCCTGAAATTTGATGTTACTTTGATACTGCAACAGTTACCAAAGAAGTATCAATTTCCCAATTCATGTGCCCTAGAGATTTTTTCCTAAAAATGGTTTAGTGCCATTTTGTCACGTTTAAAGAAGATTAAAAATTAAACTTTCTTCCATGAAGCTTTCGATAAAAAACACCTAGCAAAAAATATCTTCAAGCCAAAAAATATCTCTGGATCAAGAGATGTTGAGCTCAATAACTCAAACATCTGTCCCTAACTTCAAAAAGATGCAGATTCTAGTCTTTCAATGCTCTAAAAATACATATGCCTATTTCAATTCAATAATTTTACTGCTCCAGATTCACCACATCCTTGACTTTGTAATTCAATATAAAAGCTGGGAGAACCTAGGGGAGAGCTAATAGTATGGGTCAAAGGAATCGACTTACCTTAAATCCACACCTGCTGAACCGGGTCCATCGGTGGCTGCAATCCAATCAGAATCCGACATTCCTCCTCCCCCAAAGGGCGGGAGATACATATCGGGCTTAGACTTTACATCCTGTCGCACTGAATCTCTATTTTCTTCAAATAGATACACAGTACGTGTGGAGACCTTGTTCTATGGCCCATTCTGATTGGAGAGGTGAAACCAAAACTATCTTCGGGTTTGTTGTAGACGATAAAATAATGGTGATCATATTACAAAAATCCCAAATTTCAATATTTTGGAGTTATGGGCACTTTTTTCTAGTGATTGATATACCTAGTCCGGCTATTTCTTATCAAATCGAAATGAAATTTATTGCAGACAAAATTGCTTTGTATAACACACAAAAACAACATAAAACAACAAAAAGCAAACAACAATAAACTCAACAACAAACAATAAGAACCAAGAACTATAAAGGGTGGTCCAGAAGTAATGGGACATACGGTAACAGTAGTTCCTCAAAGAAAAATATTGCGATAGACCTCAACTTGTCAATTCCGAAAGTTGATATTAACAGAGATACAGGGTGTCAAAGTTGAATTTTAATGTTTGATTTTTTCAAATAACTTTTGAAATAATCATGTTATTTTGATGAAATTTCGTATATGGGGGTTGTTTAACATGCAAAATTCATATCTGGCCTTGATATGGGTCTTACATGTAGAGGCCACCATTTACACATCTTTCCACTAATTCAAAAAGTTATAATTTTTTTGTAGGCACTCGAACATTATTTTTGCAATAAAAAAATGATTTTCCGTCATTTTTACGTAAAAATGATACACTTTGTAAAAGTCGATTTTCAAGTGAGAAAAAAGGTGTGTAAGTGGCGCCCCCTACAAATAAGAGCAACCGTGCCCAGATTTGAATTTTGCATGTCAAACAACCCCTATATACGAAATTTCATCAAAATAATATGATTATTTCAAAAGTTATTTGAAAAAATCAAATATCAAAATTCAACTTTGACACCCTGTAGGTATCCCTCTGTTAATATTAACTTTCGGAATTGACAAGTTGAGGTCTATCGCAATATTTTTGTGTGAGGAATCTACTGTTACCGTATGTCCCATTACTTCTGGACCACCCTGTATATACAATAACATCAAAAAACAAGTTGTTGTTTCAGTTGATTTTGTTGTCGTCGTGTTATTTTATGTTGTAATTTGCTTGTGATCATGTCATGCAATGCAAATTATTTGAACTTTATTCAATGTAAATTTGAAATAATTGATAAGTGACATTTTTCTTTTGCATATTGCAGATTAATGCCATTTTGATTTTGATTAGTGTCATTTTGAACTTGAAATACCTAGTACCTATAGAACTGTTATAATTTGGAACCAAAATAAATCAATCCTGCTATTGGTACTAGAACCAATTCTGTTTTGTTCTTGAAACCAACTTAGTTGTAATCATTTCAAACAACGACAAACTACCAAATACTTAAAAAAAACTTCATCCTACATCACTCTCCTTCGCCATTCTTCCACAAAACATCCGCCATTTCACACAAACCGACGCCGAAAACCGGTTATATTCGTTTCACGTTTATATCGATGTTACACATTTCCCGTAACAACAATTATGTTGAAATGAAGGTTTCCACTTATAGAACACTATGTGGGTTTTTAAGGACATTATTTTGTTGTGGCTTCGCAATTATTGCGCTTTTTACAGAGGGACTTTCGCACGACAAAAAAAGGCGAAGCTGCTATTGTTTTCGTTTTAGTTGGAGTTAGCCGTGGTTATACGATAGTGCGCTGAGACAGAAAATCTATCCAGTAGGCAGTGAAGGCACTCATGTTTTGCGATGAGTCATAAATATATCCAAATATTATTTTTGCACCTTCCTTGAAAGTATTGGCTAGGTGCAACTGGTTGGTGGGGAAACGAGAAACGATCCCGCGCAACTAGCGGAAAAACATTGCAGTTTTGTGGGCGCGCAGTGTTGCCAAATTTGAATCAAGACCTTCCACTAGAAGCGAATGAAAAAATTGGGTTTGGCAGAGAATCAACTAAATTTATTCCACTATTTTGAGCAGCATTTTGTTTTGTTGGTTTTCTTGATACATCTTCATCTTCAGCTTACTGTCTTTCTTCCTGATGCTATTTGAACCTTTTCCTCCACTCTGGACGCCACTTGGCCTCATACTGGGGCTCCACCTCGCTTTTGTCCTCGGGCCCCATGATGGGGCTTCGCCTCAAATGGAGTCTCATAATGAAGCCAAAACTCGTTTTGGGGATTTCTGCCTTATGGTAGGGCTCCGCCTCATGGGTCTCAAAGTGAGGCCCCGCCTTATTTTGCGGCCCCCAGGATCCGTGATGAATTTCTATTTCAAGAGCCTTCGTTAATTTCTTTGCTTGTACTCCTTTTTTACTACTTCTTTATTGTTTTTTTGCCAATTGTCTCTTCCTTATAATGTTTATTGCATATTTCTCCAACCTACCGTATTAATTTCTGGTAAATTATAAATCCACTTCACGACCTTCATTCAAAATCACCGGAACTACTGAGAATTCTGCAAAGTTGGCAACAGTGTAGTTGATGTTTACATCTTCATAACCCCAGTTTTCAACGTCAAAACACTAAAAACGATAAATTCTGGGATAAATTATACACGTAAGTATTGTAATCACAATCCTCTGCCAGTTTATTGTTAGAAATAATGATCATCAAATGAACCTGATGAAAATTATTCGTACTGATAGTCACTGGAGGTCGTATCCTCGTATCAGAGTATCTGAATCAGGTATTTTTCTCTATATTAGCATTTGATCATAATGTATGAAAATAGCCCACAGTTTTGCCAGTTGCTGACACCAGATGTCACTGTTCGGATGT
The DNA here is from genome assembly GCA_958502075.1 of Orchestes rusci. Lineage (NCBI taxonomy): Eukaryota > Metazoa > Arthropoda > Insecta > Coleoptera > Curculionidae > Orchestes > Orchestes rusci. Next base: position 4,423,677 of record OY293305.1, read on the forward strand.
TGCACATACTGGGGCGAGTTCAGAAACGTCACACCCGGTGCGAGTGTGATCCAAATGCGAGTCCAAATGTCAAACCCTAACCGTTCAGATATGGCAAGCCGGATTGCTTTTTATTCAACCCTGCTCATAAAGTATCATAAAAACTGTTTGTATGACACTTTATAAGCACAGATGAATAAAAAGTAAAACGACTTGCCGTATCTGAAGGGTTAGTGTTTGACACTTGGATCACACTCACACCGGGTGTGACGTTTCTGAACTGGCCCCAGTGGTTGCCATAATATACTTATTTATAATTAAGTAGTATATTATGGTGGTTGCGCAAGGCCAATATCACGAACCGCCGTTGGAAATCAGATATTGAAAAAGATAATTAAACTTATTTCAAGCATAAGCTACGACTATTAAATAAACCGTGCATGGTGTTGGCTCAAGATGCATAATACCTATAACCGAATAAATAATGGTGAATACCCATAGGTGCAGCTTTCTTTTGTTGAGAGTTATATGAAAACAATGACTATGGGTATAGGTACTCACTTATTTGTGATAAGAAAGGCTTGAATCACCTTGCCTGGCACACTTTCTAACCATTTCATCACTTAAAGAGTCACTACAATCACAAAAGAGTTTCACTCACTCACTGGATGGAATATCCCGAGAAATATCCAAACAAACCGCGTCAAACCAAACAAGTCATTCACAGTCATAGGATTCTCTCACGGATCACAGATCAATGGTAGTTTAGATTGAAAACTAAGAGAAGTACCTCTATACTAAGTGTTTCGATAAACAGTAATAGTACCGCGCCAAAAAAGACTCCAGCCGCTATGTTTCATCAACTTTTGAAATATAAAATATAACCATAACCTACGGAGAACCACAAATACGCATAACCTCTCAATGTCAACACAGCAACATTTTGCCAGATGACGGAATTCTAAAGCTAGATTCACAGTTCAGCCAAGTTCTCAGATTCCGTTGTGTGGCGGTCGGCGACACAATAGACGCGATTCCGAATAGCTCGATTGAACGGAAACAGATATTAGCCTAGTTTACACCGAAAGCTCGTTTAGTTCGGTCCGATAGGACCAAGTGGGTGGGGATAGTACGGTAGGACCAATGCTTTCTTCTCGTTCGTTTACACAGCCTTGCAAAGCGTGAACTAAATGAGTACGCGCGCAATTCGTCAAACGTCAAAAACAAGTCGAAATTATTTATCAACACAATTCGTAATCAAAAAAAACATAAGTGAGTACGCTCAGATTGCCTTGAGAAACTCAGAACCAACACAATTCACAATACTAACAATCAACATAACCTCATAATTTTGATCCAGATCGAATCAAATTTAGTTCGGTACACCTGCTGGCAAGTACCGAACCAAGAGCGGACCAGCTTAGTTCGCAACTGTGTACACTTTTCGAACCAAATATTTGGTTCTGATATAGTTCGAATTTAGTACTTGGTCCGCGGGCCAAGTTGTCGGTGTAAACTAGGCTATTGAAGTTCACTAGTAGTATCAAACATTTATGTATAATCTCAATAATAAAAGTGAATTTCATTACTTAAAGCAGACATATCCACTGGTACTTAGGATTCTGCAGATAAACAAACAAAAAACAAAACAACGAAGGATTATTTGAAGTTGAAGTATTGTGGATTATACATATATACAGTCTGAACTTTTTGACGATGACGATGATTTCTGATTCTGTATACCTAAGAGAGTTTTTTGAGACTGTAGTGCCTGCCTATACGAATATTCTTTAATAATTCAAAAGGCATTTCAGCATTGGCAGAGATTTATTCAGCGAATTAGTCGAAAGATATTGTACCACCGAAAAGTATTCCTGTCTGGACCATTACAATAAGATACCTACACTATAGAAAGCAGTTGAGTGTATTTAGGTGTGGTTTGCTAGGCCATGAAGCCTGCTCTTATAGATATTAAGCTGACCGCTTCAACTTAGATATATCGTTGTGGACTATTCAAATGATCTACATTCACTTTCAGTACCTTTTTCATCACCCATTTTAATTCATTTGATAAGATCCACACTGATTATTCACTACAGATTTTGTTTTTTGTTTATCGTTTATATAGGTTAGGATGACATGGTTTGTCTACAAAATACACGAAATAAGCTCCTCACCCTATTCTACACTACGCTACACTTGTCACACCTTCTCTTGACCAGGGGTAGTGGTAGCGATTGCAGTAATATAACAAACACTCTACACTGTCTGCACCAACTGCATAACAAACGCCGCGGTGTAGAAAAGTGTGGATTAGTGTGCATTATTGGAGGATAACCGACACACCTATAATATTTACTGGACAAGAGATGTTTTGATGGTTCCTCTAACACCCCTTAAAGTTTGTCGGTATATTTTTGGGACACTCTGCGTATATGACTAAAAATATTGAAATTTTATCTACTATACCACTATTGATTAAAATATTATCGTTTATAATAAGGCCAAGCGACAGGGGGTTTCTATTTGCAAAAGGTCGAACAGAAATGAGATTTTGTGGGATGGTAGAGAAAGGTCCCCTGATAGAACACTTGAGTTTGCGACCTCAAGGGGGTGCCGCTCGAGGGTTGGGGGGATCAAAACTCTGCTTCGCGGCGCTTGGAGAAAAATAGCTCCGTTGGAGTAGGTGCTATGAGAAAAAAGTTCAAAAAAAATATATAGAAAACAAACGCACAACTTTGGTCTCGTGCACTTTTTCGCCCCGACCAATATTTTCTGCTCTACGGCGCGACAATCAGTTAACTTAGAACACATTACTCTCATAGAAAAAAAACATACTAGATATGTTTGGCAGTCATATCTGTTTCAATCCGCGATTTAAGTCTGATTTTGTTAAAATTTGCAAACTTCCCTCCAAGTTAGGCGCACCGTAGAGCAAAAAATATTGTTCGGAGCGAAAAAATGCATGGAACCAAAGTTGTGCGTAGCTTTGTTTTCTACATATTTTATTTGAACTTTTTTTTTATAGCACCCACTCCAGCGTTGCTATTTTCCTCCAAGCGCCACGAAGCAAAGTTTTCATCCCCACGCCCCTCGAGCGGCACCCCCTCGAGGTCGCAAACTTAGATGTTCTATCAGGGGACCTATCTCTATCATCCCACAAAACTTCATTTCTGTTCGACCTTTTGCAAACAGAACCTCATATTGTACCCAACGCAACGCTTGGCCTAAATACAATATCCGAAAAAAAGCTAATAACATAGATTGCATCTATATTTTGATACTTTATTATAGAAAATATTATTTATGAACTCTTGAGGGGTGACAGGATTTTGTCCAATGAATCAATTTACTCAACTTTACTCTCAATACCAATAATACCATCAATAATAATGATTGATGTAATAATTCAACAGTAAACGAGCTAATTTACTAAGATCTAAGAGCGTAGATGTAGTCTATCACTACCTAGGAATATTGAACCACTAGAAGCATAAACAAACAATATTGTGTGAGTCGAACATACCAATGTAAACATGGGGGGAAATGAGAAAAGCAAGCTCCTGGTGTGTCATATTATTATTTACTTCCTTGAAATACCTTTTACCAGATTTTCTGTCGTTAATTCAATAACAATGACTTGAATTTCACTCTATCATCAAATAAATGTATTTCTCTTCAATATTCATAGAGAGTGTGTCCTTTTTTTCATCGCTATGACTACTTCGCGTTGAATAATCGAACCACTTTCCTTGATCTATTAGACTCAAAAGTTGATAAGAGGAAGTTTTCCCACAAACGGCAACGTTGGGCATCAATCGAGTTATTTGAAATGCGTTACCATGGCGTTAATAGATGCTTCAAAGTGACGGTTGTTGTCATTTTCCAGTTGAAAATGATTTATTTGTGCTCGAGAAGAGGATTTAGTGTAGCAATTATACCAAAAAAGTGATGTGTTCGTGGAGCTCCTTAATGGACGGTTGGATTGTAGAGATCTCATCACAAATGTTTCAAAATGACATAACATAAATATAAACAAAAATAGAATGTTATCGACTCAAAAAAATCGTGTATGTTCGGGGTGCTATGCTTGTTCTAGTGGTTCAATGTTCGAAGATCACTACAATGTTCCAACAGAGAAAACTATGAGCTGTATAAATGTATATGTGGGTGTCTCTTATCCGCCATAGAGCAGCTCTAATGAATTTAATGTAGTGGCAAATGCTAGTCGTTAAAAAGATTCAGGCTGTTGAAAGTGAAGCTTCATCTTCAAAACATTTCAATAATTTGTGAATGGATAAAGATCTTTCTACATGGAAAATGTACTCGTGATGAATTTTTATATCTCAAGTCGTTCGCCAGATATTCGACTTTGAAAAAAAAATAAAAATCTGGTTTTGAAAACGAGAACTCAATTTATTCAAACTGTCTAGAAACTTTCTCATATCTACTTCAATAGATGTTCAAACTCAATACATATTTATCCGTTTTAAAATAATTGAAATTTTTCGAAAATGAAAAGTTTCTGTATCTTTTAACGATTAATATTTGCCACCACATTTATCAGAAAAATCATCTTATTTTCATTCATATTATCACCTGCTGTTCTATGGCGGATAAGTTATGGGACACCCTGTATAGTTTTCTCATTTCAAGGGCAAAACAATCTGTTCATCCAAGAACCCGTTTCCGTAAACGCCTCGTGATTACCGCGCTTATTTCAAACATCTAGTGACTTTCTAGGGGAATTCTATTCTGCCTGACAGTTGACGTTTGACAAGAAAACTTCCTTTCTTTTTCGTGTAGCACGTTGTTAAGATCGTGCCGAAATGAGGTTCGTAGACGATTTTTTCCCAAAAAATCCCAAAATTCCATCGAAGATTAACGAAATTACGTTTGTAAACGTTCACTGGTTGTTACTCTACATATTTATCACCATTATTGTGCAAAATTGCGTTGTTTATCTTCATAATGGGTTGAAGAAGATTGCACCACATTGTCATGTCAACATTTGGGTGCCTTTCGGATTCTAAGGGTACATTTGATTAGTTGCTGATGGGTTTTTGTATTTTTGCAGTTCTCTCAAGCTGCAGAAGAGGCTTGCAGCCTCTGTTATGCGATGTGGCAAAAAGAAGGTTTGGTTGGATCCTAATGAAATCAACGAGATCGCCAACACCAACTCAAGTATGTATCAGTTTATTTTTCATGTGTTACCTATATTTATTTGATTGATATTTCGTTGCTCCATTTGCCCACATCTTTTTGGTTGTGGGATTTTCGAAATCGCTACGAAATAAGAATAAGAAAGTTGATTGAAATTTGGTGGTCCTGGTAAACTGGACCCACAGAATGTTACAGTTTTTCTTAACTTTATACAATCGAATTTTGCACTTTTAATGAATTTATTTGACAGATAACGTGAAATCTTGAAGGTTTGTGCTAAAAAAATTATGGAATATTCATGATTATTATCTAAAAAAAAAACGCCAAACATGTTCCAATTGCCTTTTTGTAAAGCAACCTACATTGCCTAGTAATTTTCGCGTTGACATGTTATATTTTTTAGTAAAATAAGGCAGCTATAGTGATATTATTCTATTATAAAGCCCATAAGAGTCTTTGAAGGGGTCTTATTTTAACGTGAAAATAAACACATTTATTAGGGAGTTTTTGAAGCTCTTATTTGACCCGTTATTAACGTTTCCGGTAATTCTGAGCTTGCGCAGATGTCTGGAAATAACCGAATCGGTTATTAACCGATAACGTGTTACGTTATCTACGGAGCCTTAACGTTCGCTTAATAACCGTCGGTTATTTTCTCATGTTGTCATATTGATATACAGTATTATTTAATTATTACATAGGAATCGTGAAACATACAAAGTACAATTTAAATTGTTAAAAATGACTACAGTTGTACTGGAATTGTAAGATTCTTGTCTTTTCATTAAATATCCAACAGAAACTGATCCTATGTTCTACAGCTTGGCAACAGTGTAATTGATGCTGATGGAGATCAGCTGTTAATCATTCCAGTCGGTGTTTTTCCCATGATACTCGTAGTTTTGCTTGAGTTACATTTAATTTGACTTCGAAGTGGAAGTGACAGATTTCCGCTTGTCGAACGGGAATTATGTACTACCATCCACATTGTATTTGGCGTAAAAGTAACTTTGAACACAAATTCAATGTAGATGGTAGCATATTATTATTATTCATGTTTGCCAAGCGGACGTGAAATAAGATGTAAACCTTACATTTGGTAGTCTGAATCTTCATATCTATCTTCAGTCATGTTTCATAATTCGTGCTGCACACAAAATCAAAATCAAAACATCAAAAACCAAAAACACAACAAATCTGATCACTATGGTGACAGATGACATGGTGATGACACAACGTCAAACGTTGAATACGAGTTTCAAAATCTCTTTTTTGTGTCCTCTCCGTTATTAATGTTTTGTTTTCTACGCATGCTTAGTATAGCGGGATACGTTAATAACGTTGAAATTATTAAGAGGTTCAAAAACTCCCTATTACTGACATAGTCCGCCATATTATTGACACTCAATCTTGGTGTCAACTGTCAATGATGACGTTCATGTCGTTTTCTGTTATGAAGTGATGCGGTGTTGCCAGCGACATCAGCTCTATATGATATGGTATAATTCACATTTGGGTTAGATTTGGTTAGTTTGGCAAAAATTAATGAGGTATTAACGCTTTCATCTCTCTATATTACATGGACATGGTATATTATTTCACTTTTGGGTTTGATTCGGCAAAAATAGTTGTTTCATTTTCACAAATAATTCTTCCAAATGTCACATCTTGGCAACATGGTATTGCATGTGTCACTCAAAGATAACTTTCATGAAGTTTTTGCATTGACCGTTTTGAAAAATCGTCGAATTTGTGGACTTTTGAAGTATTGTATTTTTTTCAAAACCTCATATTCCAGGTTTTTTTGTTCACACATCTTTTATATCCTATTTTCTATAAAAAAAAACAGTGCAATTTCGAGGGGTCCCAATATGTACCAGACCCGGAACCTCGATTGGAGCCATAAGGAAAACTTTTTTATTATTAATTTTAGGAGAAAGTTATGCTCAATAAAAATATCTGCGTGTTCTAAAATCCAAATGCAATCATAAGATATCAAATTTGTTCAGTCCTATACAGGGTTTTTCACTTGAAACTCCGCACGTCAATATCTCGGAAACGAATAGGAATATTTGATTTCTGTAAAAAGTTGTCAATGTATGGGGTCGAGTAGTTATTTTTCACAGTTGAAAAAATTCGATGCCTACCAAGAGTAAAGCGTCGCGACGCATCGAAAATATCAAACGATTGCAGGGACTTTGAAATTACGCGCATGCAAAAGTACGAGTTATTTATAAACTTTTTTGTAATTCAGTCGAACTCATTTATTCTACTCAGTTTTGAGATATACAGTGTGTTCAAGATAAGGATGTCTATCACGGGGATCTTGGAAACCGTGAGAGATACAACGTCGGTTAAATGGAGGCAAAGTTGCGTATTTTGATGCTTAACAAAATGCCGTTTTAAAAGCCAAGAAATTCCGACCAAGTCCGAAATTATCCGAAAAAAAACGAATTTTTTCAAAATTGTTTTCATTTTTTTCTGACCACATTTGAAGAGATATTTTGAAATGAATGGAACTTTTTCATTGCCACTTTTTGCCCTTCACAAGATAGCGTTAGTAAATTGAAGAACCGACATTTCGTCTATGAGCAGCCATCATCAACTTTGTTTTTTTAAATACGGTCCTGGATTTTTTAGTACGGATTTCAAGAGCCTCTTATGTTCCTAAACCAACAATGTATCGCACTGATTAAAAAAGAGGTGGTTGTTTTTGATCCTATTAAAAATGTATTTTTTGTCTCTCTCTCTAACACATGAGTTCTTATGGAAAAATCCATCAATATATTTTTTTTGAATAATTGCGATAAATTGTTGGTCTAGGAACATAAGAGGCCCTTAAAATCCGTCATTAAAAATCCAGGACCGTATTTAAAAAAACAAAGTTGATGATGGCTGCTCATAGACGAAACGTCGGTTCTTCAATTCAATAACGCTATCTTGTAAAGGGCAAAAAGTGGCAATGAAAAAGTTCCATTCATTTCAAAATATCTCTTCAAATGTGGTCAGAAAAAAATGAGAACAATTTTGAAAAATTTCGGTTTCTTCCGGATAATTTCGGAATTAGTCGGAATTTCTTGGCTTTTAAAACGGCATTTTGTCAAGCACCAACATACGCAACTTTGCCTCCATTAAACCGACCTTGTATCTCTCACGGTTTCCAAGATCCCCATGATAGACATCCTTATCTTGGACACACTGTATATCTCAAAACTGAGTAGAATAAATGAGTTCGACTGAATTACAAAAAAGTTTATAAATAACTCGTACTTTTGCATGCGCGTAATTTCAAAGTCCCTGCAATCGATTGATATTCACGATGCGTCGCGACGCTTTACTCTTGGTAGGCGTCGAATTTTTTCAACTGTGAAAAATAACTACTCGACCCCATACATTGACTACTTTTCACAGAAATCAAATTTTCCAACCTATTCGTTTTCGAGATATTGACGTGCGGAGTTTTAAGTGAAAAGCCCTGTATAGTGATGCGACGAGCGAATATTACCGACCGAATATTCTCATAAATTCCGTAACCAACGGTAATATTCGCTCACCCTCAAAGGAATATTCGCTTTTGGGTAACAGATTACGGAAATATTACGGTTATATTACCGAGAACATTCCCGGAATTACCCGAATAAATTCGCATTAGAGTGCCAATACTTCGAGGAAAAGTCAATGAATGGGAAAGAATATTATTCCTGTATTTTTTGTTGTCAAAAATATGTTAGAAATGCTACCAGAATGCAGCAGTATTTGATTAAAGGTCAAAAATGCCCAAAAACTGTCAAACAATAATTATCAAAATGCAGGTGAGGTTTTTTTTTGAAATATTCCGTCATTATGAATATTATTCAATTTTTTTATGAAAGTGCGTCCCATAAATAATGAATTTTTTTAAAATGCAGTGTTTTTCTTATAGTTTATTCATCTATACAGGGTAGTTCGAAAATAAGCTACGACCTTTAAATTGATGGAAACGAGATCATTTAATTTGTAAAAAAAACATGTCCTTGATTTTTCTTGTAGTTTACGGGATATACTAAAAAAATCAAATTTTTATTTTTTTTATTTTTTGACAATCATTATTGACAGTTTAAGAGCAAACTTTGAGTTTACACCGATTTTTATTTTTGGTCAACCAAATATAAAAATATTTAAAATTTTTGAGCAAAGTTTTTTTTTGAAGTGTTTCCTGATCCTCCCAAGCAATAAAATCATATTCATTCGAGAACTTATATTTTTTTTCTAAAAGAAAAATTCTGAACACTCATTTTTTAATCAAAACCATTTATTGACAGGGTGAATCTATAATTCTTGGCTGCTGTCGCAACAGGAACTCCTTTGTTGGTTTCTTCCAAGGCTTTGGCCATTTTTTTGGGATCGTACTGTTTTCTTGGCGTTCATTTTTGGGTCAAAATTTGTAATGAATATGTTTGTCCAGTTATTGGCACCCTGTAACCAGTCCTTGACACCCCGTGTCAATAATTAGTTAGAAAGGTTTCTAGGATAAAATAAGATATTGGCAACACTGCCATGCAATGGACAACACGGAAGTTCTGTACATTCTAAAATAACAACAAAACCAACCATTGACACAGGTATCAGGTGTTAACAAGGGTGTCAAACACTATTTTGGAAAACCAGTTACCTCTAGGGGGCGTCAATGTAAAAGTTTATAGTTTTTTTGATTTTTTTCCGCAATTTCATTTTCAAATAGAATGATACAATTATTTTAACAGAAACAGAAAGTAGATAAAAATTGCAAGAAGAAACCTCTTTACCGCATCTTGATAACTTGACGCGTTCAGGAGTTATTATTGTTATAAGAGCATTAAATGTTTAATCAAAAGCATTTGAACGATCATTAAAAAAAAACAATTCAATTTAATGCCTCAGATATTCAAACTGTCATCATGTTCCAGGAAAAACACATTCTTCCTAAAAAAATCTGCTTCTTAAAAAAGATACATGAGAAAATCTTGTTTTTTCATGCAAGGTTCTCAAAGTTCCAAAACCTGATTTTTTTCAAGAGTTCTATTTTCATTTTTAAGCAACATTTCAATACAATTGTCAGTTTATTATTTGAAAATAAAACGTTTGTCATTTTGGAAAGAGACGGTTTTTTCAATATCTGTATTGAAGTCTTTTGGGTCAATTATCCTACTCCTCATTAATTCAAAGACTCCGAGTGCTAAATTTCATATCTAGAAATGTGATTATGGAATATTCACTATTCAGAACAAGCCAAGAAAATCAACAAGAGTTGTTTTATTTTACTGAAAATTTCCTACCAGTCAATTCCAACTAATCATAGGCTTGCATTTTAACATGTTGCTATGGCAACTACCTAATTTTATCGGAAATCACCCTACTCATAATCACCTGACTGAAAGATTAATAAGTGGAAATCTCCCTGGCTTTGCATCTGGATGTAGCTCCCATATGATTACAGTGTTGCCGTCCCCACTCTCCCTAACAATCCCAACCCAACTGGTGCATGGGAGCTACATCCAGCCGCTACTATTAAATCTTCTCAAATAGTTTTGGCATGAAATTTTCTTGCCGAATCTCCGATGAGCTCGAATTAAAAATCCGGAAATTTGTTCTCGTTGCGAATTTTTCAAGAAAATTTCCCTCGGATTGCGCCTCGGGAAAATTTTTAAAAAATTCGCAACCCGACAAAATTTCCGGAAATAATTCGAGCTTTAGGGAGATTATAAGTGATAAGTTGCCGACTACAAAATTGACTATTAGTTGATGCATCCCGAATTTGAATCGAACACCACACTTTAAACATTTCACAAAGATTTCCTATTTGATGAAATACGGAAGTGTGGTAAAGAATTAACTTTTGCTTTGCTCAAAAAATATATCAATTGTTTTTTGGTTAAGGCTAAGTTGACATTTAAAATGTACCTATTAATTTTTTACTGTTAAAGGCCGTGTTTCATGGCGTAGAATGTCACCATCATATTATCATGAAAAACCGTTTTAGAGATAAGGGAGTTTTTGAAGCTCTTAATTGACCCGTTATTAACATTGCTGGTTATTCTGAGCTTGCGCAGATGTCTGGAAATAACCGAATCGGTTATTAACCAATAACGTGTTACGTTATCTCCGGAGCCTTAACGTTCGCTTAATAACCGTCGGTTATTTTCTCATGTTGTCATATTGATATACAGTATTATTTAATTATTACATAGAAATCGTGAAACATACAAAGTACAATTTAAATTGTTAAAAATGACTACAGTTGCACTGGAATTGTAAGATTCTTGTCTTTTTATTAAATATCCAACAGAAACTGATCCTATGTTCTACAGCTTGGCAACAGTGTAATTGATGCTGTTGGAGATCAGCTGTTTATCATTCCAGTCGGTGTTTTGCCCCTGATACTCGTAGTTTTGCTCGAGTACATTTAATTTAACTTCGAAGTGGAAGTGATAGATTTTCGCTTGTCAAACGGGAATTATGTATTACCATCCACATTGAATTTGGCGTAAAAGTAAATTTTAACACAAATTCAATCTAGATGGTAGCATATTATTCTGATTCATGTTTGCCAAGCGTTTGCCAAGTGAAATAACCTTACATTTGGTAGTCTGAATCTTCAAATCTATCTTCAGTCATATTCATATTTCATAATTCGTGCTGCTCTGCTAAGAATTTGGCGAAAATATCACAAAATCAAAATCAAAACATCAAAAACCAAAAACACAACAAATCTGATCACTATGATGACAGATGACATGGTGATGACACGTCAAACGTTAAATACGAGTTTCAAAATCTCTTTTTTGTGTCCTCTCCGTTATTAATGTTTTGTTTTCTGCGCATGCTTAGTATAGCGGGATACGTTAATAACGTTGAAATTAATAAGAGGTTCAAAAACTTCCTATATTCGATAAACCAGTATCATCAGATACAGAGTTTTCCTCTTTTTGCTTCACGTTAATAAAAAGAGACAAAAGATGATCAAGTTGAGCGAATTACCGTTTTCGTAAGCGCCTATTTTAAAGGGAGTGGCTTTTGTCATACAGGGGGCCGTTTGAGCGACGTTGCCGCATGTTATTGATTGTAAATACTAATTTTGAGTTTTTGATGTAAACATTGAATTTATATTTTTTAGAACTTGAAATTATCAAAAGCGAATGACATGAATGTCTTTAACGGTTTAGCCATAATCGAAATAGATGATTAACATTTGCAAACTGAATTTAACGAATTTTCAAAGCATGTCATTGCGGTGAGATTCCTTGTGTCTGCCATTACAGGGAAATTTGGCATTTACCGCAAGTTATACCGCAAGTTGCTTATAATGTGATTTGACGTCTATCCTCCATCAGATAAAGTAAACAAATCTGTCTATTTTTTTTTTAGTCCAAGCAATTATCCCTATTTAGCGCGCCAAAAATAAAAGAACAAATATTTTTAAAACACTTCGACCAGTTTCTAATGGTTTGTATACATCCAGGTCCTCCCCCCATCTAACTTTTGAACCGTCTGATATATGCGAACAAAATTTGGACCCACCATATGTGACGACGTCTACATTTTTTGACATAGTAGTGACAGCTGAAAATGTCAAAATGACAGCTGGGCGCCATTTTGAATGAAAAAATCAAATGGAAAGAGAACTTGTCATTAAAAAAATAATAATTTGTAGACATTTTGATCTAATTTATCAGTTAAAACCACTTTTAAATTAAATCCACGCGGAATAAGTAGCTCAAGTTCGAAACGGTTATTTTTGGCGCGCTGAATAAGGATAAGTGCCGTATGTGGACCGTTTTGAACCAAAAGAGAAATTTTAAAGACATTTTTGCAATCAAATTTGATTCTCGTTAATAGAAAACTTTCAGGGCAAAACATTCGTAAACTGATCAAGGATGGTTTGATCATCAAGAAACCCGTAGCCGTGCACTCCAGAGCGCGTGTCCGCAAGAACACTGAAGCACGCAGGAAAGGAAGACATTGTGGTTTCGGTAAGAGGAAGGGTACAGCGAATGCTCGTATGCCTCAAAAGGTAAGACAATATGATTCATTTATTTGTATTCTTTGAACATTGATCGACTAGGATCATAAACATTGTTGTGTCCGTCAATAATGTCATTGTAAACATAAAGGGAGAGGGAAATAATAGCAAACTGCTTGTTTTCCATATTTGCTTTCTAATAATAATAACTTGAACTTACCAACGAATAAATGTATTTCTCTACAATATTTAGCCTTGTCGTTCAGCGCTCGATCTTTCTTAAACTTTTACACCAAGAAGTTGATAACAATATTTTTTATTACAATCCGGCAACGCTGGAACTATCGAACGTTGACAGATGCTGTCTTTTACCAGTCCATATTTTTATTTGTCATGTTATTGATGTTAAATTGCAAAGGAAAATACTAATCTGATGCCTTAAGGAACTATGGGTGCAAAGGATGCGCGTATTGAGGCGTCTTTTGAAGAAATACAGGGAAGCCAAGAAAATCGACAGGCATCTTTACCACGCCCTGTACATGAAGGCGAAGGGTAATGTGTTCAGGAACAAGAGAGTTTTGATGGAGTACATCCACAAGAAGAAGGCTGAAAAGGCTCGTGCCAAAATGTTGGCTGACCAAGCTAATGCCAGAAGGCAGAAGGTGAGAGAATATTAGTTTTACCTTTTTTGAATTAATTTTTGGGTTAGCAAACATCGAAATATTCAAAACGTGTGAATTTTACCCAGAGGTGTTCGACTTTTTTCTAGGCAAATATTGAACAATATCTTTTTCCTCTTTTAGGTTAAGCAAGCCCGTGAAAGAAGAGAAGAAAGGATTGCTACCAAGAAGCAAGAGGTTCTTCAAAACTTCCAGAAAGAGGACGAAGCCGCAGCCGCCAAGAAATAAGCTATCCTTAGTTTTATGTTAATAATAAAAGATAAAAATTATTGTTGGCTTATTACTTTTTTCTTACCCCCTGTTTCTTAACAAGATATATTCAATAAGATCGCATGATAGTATAATAGGTGTCATTATTGATGTCTTTTGGGACAAGTGAAGTGTCAAATTAATCCAAAAGTTACTAGTGAGTTATGGATTATAACTCACGTTTCTGCTGCAAACAAACAAACAACCTATCACGTTCCCGTGGCAACCAAACAAACAATAACCTTTTTTGACCAAAATGTAAAATATGTCACTGTCTAGTCATTCTGACACTGAAACTTATATTTAATGATTATCTCATAAAAAATCGATTTCCGCCTTTTGTTGGATAAAATATTGTATGGCACTCGTGCCTTATGTTCCACAAGTCACCTGAGAATTAATACCATGCAAATCTTTCTCGCGTGACTTATTTTCAACACAACGCACTAGTACCATAAATAACTAGTACTAGTGTGTTATGTTGAAAATAGTTCACGCGAGAAAGATTTATACCACCATTGGAAACATAACACACGAGTGGCATACAATGTTTTATCCAACAAGTGGAAGAAATGGTTTTTTTATCAGATGATGATAATTATCACTGATGAGTCCCACTAATTAATTTTTGCAAAAACATTATGCGTTTTTTTAAAGTCAATGGTTTTCATGGAGTAGATAGTATTATGAAACCATTCCATGCATCAGTTTGGTCTGCCAGTAACGTCACTTTCAGAGCCAATCGGCGAGCTGCAAGACGTTAGGGGGGTGAACGGGGTTGAATTTTGAAAAACGTCGAAACACTTGTTTCAAAATTCATGCAGGATTATTTATATGAAGTTTGAAATCGATGTGATCAAAAATACATTTTTTTATTGATTTGTGATTTTCCACACCAGAGCCAATCGGCGAGCTGCAAGACGTTAGGGGGGTGAACGGGGTTGAATTTTGAAAAACGTCGAAACACTTGTTTCAAAATTCATGCAGGATTATTTATATGAAGTTTGAAGTCGATGTGACCAAAAATACATTTTTTTATTGATTTGTGATTTTCCACACCCCCACCCCTTCCACCCCAATTAGGATGTGACCAAAATACGTTATTTTACCTTGCCATATAATTTGTTCTGAAATACGAGGTCAACAAATGTTGTTCTCCACCCCATCTCCTTTCAGCCCGACTTTGTCCCTCCTAGGCTTTGAATTTTAAAAAACAACGAAACATGTGTTCGATCAATTTCATTCAAGATTGTTAATATAAAGTTTCAATATGATGTTAACAATAATACACAATCTTTCATCAATTAACGATTTTTCCACCCACTCCTTTGAGTCCGAATTTGACCCCCTTAGGGGCTGAATGCAAAATAAAGTGACATGTATTTCTCACCTCATCTACTTTCCGCCCGACTTTGACCCCCTTAGGGTTTGAATCTCAAACATTAACGAAACATGTGTTCAATCAATTTCATTCAAGATTATTTATATGAAGTTTCAAGTTGATGTGACCAAAAATATATAATTTCTCATCAATATATGATTTTTCCTGTCCCCACCCTTTTCACCCCCTTGGGGATAAAATTTCGAAAAATCCTTTCTTAGCACACCTAGAAATATTTAGTGGAACATCTCTTCAAAATTTGATGGCTCTATACAGTATGTCCATGCATGCGGTTTACAATAAGAGGTGAAATGGACCAAAAATTAACAGATACGACAAAAAGTTATTCTTGATAAAAATAGTCTGCTTGCCGAAAAGATATGAGCTCCGATGAGAAAATTGATTTTTATTATAAAGCGCGTCCCAAAAATGTAAACACAGACATTCATTTTTTGGCCTTTTAACGCGAAATGATAAATAAAAACTTGCTCCAAATTTAGTTAAAACTCCAATTCCGAACTTACTGAAGAAAATTTTAATTTATACATTTTTTAAAAAATTGAACAATTTGGCAAGTTAGCATTTTACTACTTGCATATTATGACTTTTATACCTGTACATGATTACCTGTTGTGTTCGTGTAGGTATTAAAAAGTCATAATAATATGGAAGAGTAAGATGCTGACTTGCAAAATTGTTCAATTTTTAAAAAATTTTATACATTAAAATTTTTTACAGTAAGTTCGGAAAGAGTTTTAACTAAATTTGGAGCAAGTTTTTTATTTATCATTTCACGTTAAAAGGCCAAAAAATGACTGACTGCTCTTGTTTAATTCTATGTTTTTACATTTTTTGGACGCTCTGTATAATAAAAATCAATTTTCTCATAGTTGCTCCTATATTTTTTCGGCAAGCAGACTTTTTTAGTCACACGGAATACATGATTGTATATAAATCAGGTTTATTAGATTGGTTTTTATTGTTTGACCTGATTTAAGTGTTACTACCTGTTATACCAGATTCAAGAGTGTGCCCACTAACACATTTTTTTTGACTAAACCCCACTATCTGGTCTTAAACATCTTGTTTAAAATGTTTCCATGAATTCGGAGCCGAATTATTAATACTGGTCAATAAATCTAATTTACTGTCAATGTTGAAGTTGTACTTGAACGGTTCACTGCAGCACACTATAATGTTTGTTTCTTTAATGGGGAACTTGCACATTTTTTTATATTGCATTAATACGATCAAAACAACGAGAAACTCGTCTGTACAAAGTTTCAAATCTCAATTGAATTCAAATTATTCGAGTGTAAAGTTTTACGCGCCAAAAGCACGATTTAAACGCTCTCATATTCTGACGTCACAACATGAAGTTGCCTTTCTCCGCCTTATGCCAGATTGATTCGTAGCAAATGCCTGGTTTACATTCATTTTCATTTCGAAGTGGAACTGTCAAATTTCCACTTGGCAAACTGGAATCATATGGTACCATCCACATTGTATTTGGCGTAAGTGTAAGTGTGACTTATAACACAAATTCAATGTAGATGGTAGCGTATGATTCTCGCTTGCTACGCGGAAATTTGACAGTTCCAATTCGAAAACAAATTAAATGTAATCCTTACAAAAAGGAAGGAAAACAAAAGCAATGATTATAGCCGATTAACCATTAAAAGCTTTGTATTATAACAAACATTATTGTAGTTCTGTTTTTACTGTTCACGTTTCGCGTCGACTGTTTTCTTGTTGTCCTTTTATGTTTTGTTCTTTGTCCTATCCACCATTTGTCCATTTTATTTATGTTCATCCATTTGGATACAATGGGGCCTAAAATCCGTTCCAAACCTTGTATTGTACATTCGTGTTCGAATACAACGCTTAAGAGCCCAGAGAAAGATGTTTTATTGGTTCCCGAGAATGACAAAGTTCTCCGCACAAAATGGCTAGAAGTATGTGAAAAGTCTCATATATCTGAAACCACTAGATCACTTTATGTGTGTGAAGATCATTTCAATGTAAGTAGGTATCAATGAACTGTGAAAAAGTACATAGATTGACGATGTAGTTATGTTTCAGCTTGAAGAAGACTTAGAAAACTTTATGAGGGTGAAGCTGATTGGTGGACGTAAGAAACTGAAACCAGGGGTCATACCCCATATTTTCCCGAGTCAGCTAGAGACAAAACGACAGTTGGAAACAGTTGCTACCGCAAGTCATGCCCAAGCATCATCATCTACAAACCCGCTGTCGATTTCCGAAAAGGATCTTAAAATTGAAGTTGATGAGGAAAAAATTTATGATCCATTTACAAGAGATTATATTGATTATCCAAATAATAGGAAGAAAGCTAGAATTGGAGAGGGTATTCCAACAAAAGTTACGTCAGTCAAGCAAGAAGATGATCAGCTTGAAGTTGAAACGATAACTGTCAAAAAAGAAACTAATCATGACATAGCTGAATATGTATCTGTTGATCAAATAAAAATGGAATCTGAAATGAGTTTCTAGAATGTTTCGTTATGTACAGGTCGTATTAAGATTGTTCGATGCCAACTATTATGAAGTTTTTTTTTTCACTTGAAAAATTTGTACAGAACTATTTTGTGATAATATAAGGCTGTTCGAATATAATACTGTTTCGGTTATTATATTATATGACCAGGTGTTTTCTACAATGAATATGCTTATATTTTTTCATCTTTCAACGTCACAGCAATGTGAGTATTGTAGGTTTCTCTTGAGAAGCACCTAGGGAAAAATGAGTTTAATTTCCAATTTTAACATCAGAGCTATTTTGTTAATGTTGATGAAGTTTTTCCTTCTATTGCTTTATCGAATAAAAAGAATGTATTTTTCTGAATTTTCTTTTCGTTATTAAAAAAGAGGTGTTTGTTTTTAATCCTATTGAAAATGTATTTTTTGTCTCTCCCTAACACATGAGTTCTTATGGAAAAATCCATTAATATAATTTTTTTGAATAATTGCGATACATTGTTGGTTAAGGAACATAAGAGGCTCTTGAAATCCGTCATAAAAAATCCAGGACCGTATTTAAAAAAACATGGTTGATGATGGTTTCGAAACGTCGCTTACGGAAAATCTGAACGCCGTTTTGTAGAGCTTGAAAAGTGGTCATGAGAAAATGTCTTTTGTTGCTCCATATCTCTCTAAATAACGTCAGAAAAAAATAAAAACGAAATCGGAAAATTTCGTTTTTCTACGAGCGTGTGCAAAGTAGCCACTTCGCACACTCATTTGCGTGTGCAAAGTATCCTTTTCCCGCACTAGTGCGGGAAAAATTTTTCCCGCACTCAAATGTCAACTCAAATAACTACCTACCAATTTGTTGTTTTAAACTTCGTTTCCATACCAACCAAACTGTAGATAATGCACTTTGTAATTCACAAAATAATGTTCTTGTTATACTTTTCCTTTTTGAGTCAAAATCAAAATGAAACACACAATTCTTTTTTTGCGTTAAAAACGCATTCGCCAGTAACGTAAACAAACATTGATAATGACGACTTTCAATCGGCATTTGTGAGTTGTTCTTGCTTGATTTCGGTGCAAACTACTGTGTTTATCGGAAATCTTCGAAAGATTTGAGCTGAATACTGGCATCAAAAAAACCTGATCATGTATACAAACAAACGTATAAAAGTATAAACGATTAAACGAAGACTGACTGACCCAGCTGTCTAGAGTGTCATGTCAAATCAAAACAGTGTTGCCAATAGCAGGGAATAAGGCGACAAAAGAGGAAATTTTATGAACAGTGATCAAACATGCCCTTGCATTTCAAATATAAAATAAATCAATTATGATTTTGATTAAACCCATATTATCCAATTTCCAGCTGCCGCCACAAACTGTTCTTTCAATATAAATATATTGTTAAGCATAATAAATCATTATTCTCAAGTTCTATGTTTTTAAGTGTGTTCAAATAATAATTCTAAAGTTTTTCGTGTCTAATCTGTGAACGCTCGTAGAAAAAATATTGTTCCTAACAAGTTCGCAAAGTGTCTTTCCCGCCCTTAAAGCATATCCGAACTCCGCTTCGCGTCGTTCGTCTAACTGCTTTTGCGTGCGGGAAAGCATCACTTTGCGAACTTGTTAGGAAAATAACTATTTTTTAGACATATCTCCGGAACTACTCGGAATTTTAAAACTTTCTAAACGGCATATTGTTAGGCTTGAAAATGCGCAACTTTTCTCTGATTCAACCATCTTCGTATCTTTCACGGTTTCCAAGATCCCCGAATGATAGACATCCTTATATTGGACACACTGTATAGCCCTTTTGGAATTTAAAATTTGGATGGTCACAGACAAAATAAACAGGAAAAGTCACATTTTTGGTTACTTTTTATGTTGATTTCCAACCGATTATAATCAATGTTTTAAAGTAATTCAAATAATGATTAGGGTTAGTCGAGAATATATTTCTGTTTTCAGGAATATGTCCACCTATGCCATTTCAAAATACATTATGAGTTGCACTATATTTTAACTATACAAGGGAATGAATCATTTGCATTTAATTGTTTGCTTTATTCATATATCATTTTTAAAATATTTTTTAACGACTATCGAATTTCCCTTGTAGTTAATGTTAAGCAAAAGTAGTTCAAGAGACATTGTTTACGTATACGATGTTAAACGGGGGGTGGGGAAGTGTTTATAACCCTCCTACTATTGAAAGGCTCGAAACGATGTCCAAGATTTATTTCGTAATCTCTTCTGTAAAAAGTGAAAAATCAACATCAAGAATAACAAACGTATCGCACAACAATCCTTTTCATTCTAAAACTAAGCACTTAAGACGTGGGGTGTCGTAAGTCGTTCAAGAAAAACACATACGAGAAAAAATTTAATATCTATACACCTTTCACAAAATAGAATATTGGGGAGCTTGATAAATTCAAGTGTTAAGTACGCTCCCACATAAACTTTAACATAACATTAAATTCAGAAAAATACATTCTTTTAATTCGATAAAGCAATAGAAGGAAAAACTTCATCAACATTAACAAAATAGCTCTGATGTTAAAATTGGAAATTAAACTAATTTTTCAGGTGCTTCTCAAGAGAAACCTACAATACTCACATTGCTGTGACGTTGAAAGATGAAAAAATATAAGCATATTCATTGTAGAAAATACCTGGTCATATAATATAATAACCGAAACAGTATTATATTCGAACAGCCTTATATTATTACAAAATAATTCTGTACATATTTTTCAAGTGAAAAAAAATACTTCATAATAGTTGGCATCGAACAATCTTAATACGACCTGTACATAACAAGACATTCTAGAAACTCATTTCAGATTCCATTTTTATTTGATCAACAGACACATATTCAGCTATGTCATGATCAGTTTCTTTTTTGACAGTTATCGTTTCAACTTCAAGCGGATCATCTTCTTGCTTGACTGACGTAACTTTTGTTGGAATACCCTCTCCAATTCTAGCTTTCTTCCCATTATTTGGATAATCAATATAATCTCCTGTAAATAGATCATATATTTTTTCCTCATCAACTTCAATTTTAAGATCCTTTTCGGAAATCGACAGCGGGTTTGTAGATGATGATGCTTGGGCATGACTTGCGGTAGCAACTGTTTCCTGAAATTAAAGAAACAAACATTAGTCTGCTGCAGTGAACCGTTCAAGTACAACTTCAACATTGTCAGTAAATTAGATTTATTGACCAGTATAAATAATTCGGCTCCGAATTCATGGAAACATTTCAAACAAGATGTTTGAGACCAGATTATAGTGGGGTTTAGTAAAAAAAATTGTGTTGGTGGGCACACTCTTGAATCTGGTATAACAGGTAGTAACACTTTAATCAGGACAAACAATAAAAACCAATCTAATAAACCTGATTTATATACAATCATGTATTCCGTGTGACTAAAAAAGTCTGCTTGCCGAAATAATATAGGAGCAACTATGAGAAAATTGATTTTTATTATACAGAGCGTCCCAAAAATGTAAAAACATAGAATTAAACAAGAGCATACAGTCATTTTTTGGCCTTTTAACGTGGAATGATAAATAAAAAACTTGCTCCAAATTTGGTTAAAACTCTAATTCCGAACATTTACTGCAGAAAATTTTAATGTATAAATTTTTTTAAAAATTGAACAATTTTGCAAGTCAGCATCTTACTCTTCCATATTATTATGACTTTAATACCTTCACAAACACAACAGGTAATCATGTACAGGTATAAAAGTCATAATATGCAAGTAGTAATATGCTAACTTGCCAAATTGTTCAATTTTTTAAAAATTTTATAAATTAAATTTTTCTTTATAAGTTCGGAATTAGAGTTTTAACTAAATTTGGAGCAAGTTTTTATTTATCATTTCGCGTTAAAAGGCCAAATATGAATGTCTGTGTTTACACTTTTGGGAAATCAATTTTCTCATCGGAGCTCATATCTTTTCGGCAAGCAGACTTTTTTTTATCAAGAATAACTTTTTGTCGTATCTTTTAATTGTTGGTCCATTTCACCTCTTATTGTAAACCGCATCCATGGACATACTGTATATAGAGCCATCAAATTTTGAAGAGATGTTCTACTAAATATTTCTAGGTGTGCTAAGAAAGGATTTTTCGAAATGTTATCCCTAAGGAGGAAAAAATCATATAGGTATTGATGAGAAATTATATATTTTTGGTCACATCAACTTGAAACTTCATATAAATAATCTTGAATGAAATTGATTAAACACATGTTTCGTTAATTTTTGAGATTCAAATCCTAAGGGGGTCAAAGTCGGGCTGAAAGGTTGTTGACCTCAAATTTCAGAACAAATTATATGGCAAGGTAAAATACCGTATTTTTGGTCACATCCTAATTGGGGTGGGGGTGTGGAAAATCACAAATCAATAAAAAAATGTATTCTTGGTCACATCGACTTCAAACTTCATATAAATAATCTGGCATGAATTTTGAAACACGTGTTTCGACGTTTTCCAAAATTCAACCCCGTTCACCCCCTAAACGTCTTGCAACTCGCCGATTGGCTCTGAAAGTGACGTTACTGGCAGACCAAACTGATGCATGGAATGGTCTCATAATACCATTTTATGGATTTGCAAAAATTAATTAATGAGTTCGAAAAGAGGCCTTTACTGTTTTTGAACCCGCCTTTTGGTACGACCAAAAAAACGAAACAATTTTTTTCACCTGCAAAAATCTTCTTGTGGTACTGTAGGTTGATCCGAGTTTTGTGCTACGTTCGCGAACGGATATCCGTGGACTCTCTTCCAAATGACTTACGGACCGCTTCAATGTTCTCCGCCATGCACGCAGTTCTAGCACTGGTTACCTCTTTTTAGTGAACCGATGCTTTCAAAGTTCTTAACCCACGTCTGAATAGCGTGGTTAGACGGTACTCGACTGCTAGGTGGTAAATGGAAGTGCGCACGGAACGCCTTTTTTACACAGACGTAAATCTCCCCATTTTGGTAATACGCGTTGATGACAAGCGTCCCGCTCTCAACGACCCCAGCTCCCTTTCAATCAACTTTATATGCAGAGGCGTTCCAAAATCTTCCCGTTTCATTGACTCACTTTAGCCACCTTGTACCTTTGTTTGCCTGATGTAGCCAAGTTAAGTTTCGTGAACAATAGGGAGGTTTCATTAATTCGAAATTTAACAAAAACATATAAACATGTTTTTTAGAATTGCTCAAACAGTACTCTTGTGAGAGTCTCAAGTCATTTGCTGAATTTGTCAATTTACTGGAGCTGTTTGAATTTTGATAGAAATTTGAAACCAATTTCAATGGCGCGCTCTCACGTACTATCCCTAGCTTTTCCAGACAACCTTTTCCGATTTAGCGTGCATTCTGCGCGTTTGCCCCAGTTTACGTTTCACTCCGAAAAATAGATGCGTGGGGTTATATAGAAACAAATCAAATATTTTCTATTGAATATTCCGAGTAATCAAATTGATCAACTATTTATTTATTCAAGTTTGATCAAAATTTTTAAGGCTCAAGACTAAATCATACAATATTTGGTTAACAAGCAATCTCATGTGAGCTCTGTGTCAATGTGGCAACACAGCGCCGTCTCCTTCTCCTTCTAGTCTCCTAACCTCAAATTTTGTTTTGTTTTGCTGTTTGCTCCTCAAAAACTGCAAACTTTTCATTTGGATTTTTTTATGCGTTAAAACCCAATCAAAACCCTTCAAAAGATCTCATATGTGTATATTCAGTGAAGCTCTTATTCAGTGAAAAAAAGAAAAAGCTTGTGCTTGTGAATCTGTGACAAAAATGAAGAAAAAGTGCTTTGTGCCATCATTGTTAATTATCAGTAGCTTCCGGGTTTTATGCTCTCATATACCAGTGAAACAGTTTATATTGCGTGATGATAAAAGGTAAACACTCATTATTGTCTTTTATTGTCCAAAATTCAAAAACATACTCCAATACAAAGCTTCGTAACTTCTTTGAAAAAACACTTATTAAACCACCTCAAACCACAAAATGTTCAGAAAGGATGAGGCTACTATATTTTAACATAAGAAAAAGTCCATTTGCATCTGTTTATTACTACACAAAGTGCTTTCCAGGATATTTCACAGAGTCGAGGATTTCAAATGGCTTTTTCGTCTCCAAAATTTTAAAACACTCTATGGAGAACTTGGACAGGTGGATATGGACATTCCATAATGTGTGTGTGTGTATTGCTATATGTTTAGAAACAATAATAACAGTAACAGGGTCAAAAGTGGCCTTTAGAAAACCCAACGTTCAATGAAGAAGAAATTGCGCAAGAGCATCGAAAGTTTTGACACTTGCAGATGTGGAGTTCCCATGCAGATGATTGGAATTTGCTGCATTTTTCCAACTATAATAAGACAGTCCGAATGCTTGGATGGATACTTCGTTTTTGTTTCAACATCAAACATGAAGGTGACTAAAGAAAGTGGTGAGGCAGAAGAATTTGTTGATGCGGAAACACTTGCATTCAAGCTTATCCAGCAAGAATATTTTTCTGGAGAAAATGACAAGAATATTACTTGAGTAATCTTCACCCAATTTATGATGAGAAGGGAGTGCTTAGACTGAAATCGAGAGTGTCCATTGGTCAAGAGTTTGATATGAAACATAAGAAGTCATGTCATGTAGGAACTCAGGAATTGTTGAGTCTTCTTCGAGAAAGGTTGTATATTTTGGGAGGAAGACACCAGTATCCGAAGTGTCATATCCAAATGTGATATTTGCAAGAGGCAGAATGGAAAACCATTTGTGGTTCAAATTCAAATTCAAATTCAAAATAAGCTTTATTGTCGTAAGATCAAAGATACTTATTGACAAAGCACACCAAAAATACATACAAAAACTCAAACGGCAAGGTACAATAACAATCAATAATATAAAAAAGAATAAAAAACACGAAATTTTACATGACAGTACAGTTAGTTGTGAAAAATTCATCTACAGAGTAAAAACATTTATCCGGCAGAATATTGATTAGCCTTCTTTTGAAGACACCTGGGCGCTTCTCACTTCTCAAAAATAACGGCAAATGGGTGAATATTTCTTTACTGCGGTAGAATACAGATGTTTTTGTGAGGGTAGAAGTGGGAATAGGCAGAGGAATCGTATATGTTTGTCGTGTGTTGACACTGGAAATGCGATGGATGAGGTACCCGTACTTCCTATGCATAATGATAGACGTCGAGAGGATAAATAGAGACAGCATGCGGCAGTGTCAGAATTCTTTTCTCCGTGAATTAAGGCCTGCACGAATCCTGAGGATGCAGACCGTAGAGAAAACGAATGGCTCGTTTCTGAATCCGGAAAACATGGTTGAATAGACCCAAGGAGCATGAACCCCAAAAGCTGAGACCGTATCTTAGGTGGGATTCACACCCAGCTCCCTCCTAACCACTCGAACGGCATAGCACCCCCTGGACCACTTTATAGATAGGTTCGAAATGTGGCCGTCAAACTTCAAGTTGTCATCAATTATCAGACCTAGGAATCTGCACTCCGACACCGTCTTCACGTCCTCGTCGCCCATCCCAACCTCATCAAGGCAGCACTTGAAATGCATTATCTTTGTTTTGGAAACATTGAACGACAGACCATTGGAGGCACACCACACCTTTAATGATGCGAGGTCAGTCTCCACAACACCCTCCAAAACTTCAAGATCGCTGTCATGCCAGAGAAGAGTGGTATCATCTGCAAAAGAGGTGCATTTTCCATGCCAGATGAACTTGGGCAGATCATTAATTGATATAGATCAGGAATAAGAGAGGCCCTAACACTGATCCTTGAGGAACCCCAGCACAAAGCTTTCCTTCTCTTGAGACAGAGATGTTAAAATATACTTTCTGTGTGCGTCCAGATAAATACGACTGCAACCAGCGATGAAAAGTCCCCCGAAAACCATAAATCTCCAGCTACTTCAACAGAGTGTCATGTTCGATGCAGTCGAAAGCCTTGGCTATGTCACAGAATACAAACGAAACAGAATCTCCCTGGTTGACTGATAAATAAAGTTCCTCTAGTGTATGGAACATGGCATCTTCGTTGTTAGTAGCACATTGGAAGCCAAATTGTGAGTCACAGAGTATTTTCCGTTGCACCAGAAAGCCGAGCATTCGTCTCTTCACAAGCCTTTCTATAATCTTGCCTAGTGTAGGAAGGAGGGATATAGGTCTTTAGTCAGCAGGCGAATCGACATCTCCAGACTTGAAAAGTGGAAGCACCGATGCTGATTTCAGTAAACCAGGGAACTCACCATCCTCAAAGCTTCTGATTATTGAGTCAGCCAAGAAAGTCATCATATCATCGGGCAAGTTTCTGAAGAGATTTATAGATATCTCATCCCATCCAGCGGATCCACCTTTAAAGTCCTCAATGACAGATCTTAGCTCCATCACATCCACAGGAACAAAAAAGAATGTCTCAGTAACGCGAGAATTCCTGAGATAGCTTAAGGGATCCTTTTCTTTGTCGCCGAGATTTGCTCGAAGATTTTTAGCTATGGAACAGAAGAAGGTATTGATATTATCAGCTTTCAAGCTAGGCAATTGAGATGTTGAGTTGGAGTTGTTTCTAAGCTCATTAATGATGCGCCAAATTTTCCTTTGGGCATTCTGAGCGTCGGATAATCGTTTGTCATAGAAAGTTTTCTTTGCAGCCAATATAACTCTACGATAAATCTTCCGATATTCTCTGTGGTATGCTGAGAAGAACCCACTATCAGCATGGAACCTTCTTATGTAGCTGGACATCCTCAGGCCTTTTGTTATCCAAGACTTTCCATTCTTCCTCCTTTTCAGATGTATCTTTGGAAACGCTCTGTTGAATAAGAGTAGTAGTTTGGAATGAAAGCGCTCAAGACCATCGCCAGCCGCGTAAAGGTATCAATTTCTTCACGATGTCCTGTTTTCAGTTTCTCCAGAGTATCTCTTGATTGGTCAATGATAATATCTTTAGGATCGTCGTTCTTGGATCTGTCCTGACAACGTTTTGAGCAAAGAATTCTATGCCTCTCCAGTAAAATGTAACACAGTTTCTCGGAACAACTCTTATGAAATATATTATGGCACACAATGCAAAAATAGTTCAGTCACCACCTTTGCCTCTGGATATAGTTCGTATGGCAATCCCATTTGAGGTCACGGGAGTTGACTTTGCTGGCCCGTTGTTCTTGAGGAATGGACAGAAAGCTTGGTTTTGCCTGTTCACGTGCAGTGTACAATGTACCGGGCGGTTCATTTGGAATTAACTACATCACTCACGACTACGAGCTTTCTTCAAGTACTACGTCGATTTGTGGCCCGTCGCGGAACACCCAAGAAGATCTACAGTGACAACGGAACCAATTCCGTTGGGACCGAAAACGCTTTTTCGGCTCTTGACTGGGACACCATCTTGCGTGATACAACCGTGCAACGCATTGTTTGGAAATTTAACCCTCCAACCGAAGCATGGTGGGGCGGTTTTTGGGAGCGGCTGATTGGCGTCTTGAAGCAGTTGTTTCGAAAGATGTTGGATCGCGCCAGTCTGAACTATGAGGACTTATTTGCGATTGTGAAGCTGTTGTAAATGCTCGGCCCATTACCTACTGTACAGAAGATTCTGCGGATTTAGTTTCCCTTACTCCTTCCATGTTTTTGCGTGAAGAAGCTGGATGTGGGGTACCTTGATTGTGACTCTGTGGACCGAGAGTCGTTGTGTCGAAAAGTTAGATATATTCAACGTCTTCGTGACGATTTACGTGTCCGTTTCCGAGTAGAATACCTCGGACAGTTAAAATTGTTTACGGAAAAGGAAAAGCGCCGCTCAGTTCGGATTGGAGTGCGTCTGGTCAGGTTGAAGAAGGCGATAGACCTTTACGGCGTCATTACCCATTGGAGTTGACTGCGCTGATGGAGGAGTCTCCGGTTGTGAGTCTATTACAATGGACCACCTTGATGATGGTGTGGATGGGTGAAGGTGACTAGATGTGGACGTATCAGTAAGAGACTGTGTGAGAGATCTTTAGACTAGTAATATCTCTCAGGTGGAAGAATGTCCGGAATATTGACTAAAAAAGTGAACTGGTCGAGTAGCGTTATTAGTTACTTGTCAGACTTTTGTAAAAATGTCAGAGCCAGGTAAATTAATGTCAAATAATTTCGTTTTTTTTGGAAAAAGCGTATAGTATAATATGGAAGAAATCGATGAAAAATGCATTCCTGAGGTTATCCTTACGGAAGCAGAAGAAGCAGCGATGCAGATTTCACCAGAAAAATCCCGAGATGTCGAAGATACCTTCATGAATTGCGATGTTTTTGAAATTGGAGAAACCAGAGCGCTCTACACCGGTCACTGTCTAAGAAGGTCTTCGGCGACTCTTTTGACCAATGCAAGGGCTGATATGACTACTCTGAACTGAAACGTCACGGAGGATTTGAGTCCTCGACAGTAGCAGAAGGATACCTAGTAGAATCGCTGAATAACAAGATACAAATTGCAGAGAAAACACAAGGTTCCATGCAATGAGTCGGCGTCTTCCAGCACTACCAGCAGCTTTACCGATATGAGAGCATCTGGTTCCAATGAACCAACCAATTTCACTACCACTCCAAATTCGAATAGACCGTTCGCGTTTTCCTTCTGTTTATGTTAATGTCAATTCTGCTTGAATAAATAGAAAATACTACTTTAAATATGAACGTGAGTTATAATCCATAAGTCACTAGTGAGTTATGGATTATAACTCACTAGTGTATTATTTGTTAGTTTACTCGTCTAAATATCATCAATAATGATAGTTATAACTATCATGTGTTGGATGGAGATATTATCATTATTATTAAAAAATTATTGTGTAATTCATTAAATCAATAATCAATATTATCAGATTCTACTTACATAAATTGTAGCTTCCTCTAATAATCTCTCACGTTCTGTACTTCTTTTACTGAAAAAAAAATTGTGTGGTATTGATCATATGTTAATAAAAAAAAATAAACATTATAATTACCTACCGATTTATAACACGACGACAGCGACGTTCCTCCGAACGCGGCGACGACGACGGCAGCGGCGAAGCCGTAGATAAAATTGGTGAAGGAGGACGAGGGGCGGCGGTGGCGAAGGCCGCGGCGGCGTCGATAGAAACGGGAGAAACGACGGCAATCAATGGAGGATCAAGTTCCGGAGTAAGAGATCTTCTCGGAAGAAAAATGTGGCAAATTGGGTATAGTATTTTGTTATGTGATGTTAATAATGTTAATAAAAAAAAACAACAACATAATTACCGTTTTATAGAAAGATGTTCCTCCGGCAGTGTAGTCGTCATCGTCGGAGACCTCCTCGACGACACTGTCGTAGCAGTTGATAAAGTAGTGGTTGAATTTTGAGTAGCAGAAGGAGGAGGAGGAAGAACGACGGAGACGGAAGAACTAGAGGTTTGAATTATTTTTGAATCAGATGAGGAATAATTGTATTGGGATGTATCTTTGGAGGAGGCGGAGGCAACAGCGGCAGATGTTGAGAGAATACTGTGTAAAAAGTATTATTATTATTATAAAAAAATTCTAATATAAGAATAATAATAATAGTTACCATTTTTTTGAAGAAAGTTCCGGCGCCGGCGGCAGCGGCGCCGGCATTGGAAATGATGATGATGATAAATTTTGAATATATGAAGAGGAAATTAATAATGATGATGATGATACATCCCTGTCCTTGGTGACGGTAAAACTGTAAAAAAAAATATTATAATCATTATTATTCCAGTTAAAAAGTTAATGGTTAAACTTACAATAAATGTTTATGATTTTTTACTATATTATATAGTCGATAAATAAATCGTTCCTCAGAACGTCGATTTTTTTTATTTAAAAACATCTTGTTTCTTGATAAAACAATTTTCATTTCTTTATACATTGTAGGTTCTTCGCGTCCTTCGAATTGTTGAAAATGATTCTTCAACTCCCAATACAATTTAACATATTCATCTGATTTTGAATGAATTCTTTTTTGCCACATATGCAGCCTATCGATCTCTTCTATAGTTTTACATCTAGTACAAGCTAAAATATAAACAATACATTATTGTACTGATGCCATTTGTTTGCATCAAATACTTACACATTTTGAATTTAAGTATTATCATTAATTAGGTATAAGAATCGCACTCCACACCATCCAACAATCCAACAACCGCTCGCTGGCAATAATTATTTGTAGACAGATATGTATAAGGTATTGATATTATTAATCTGCAAAAACAAAAATAAACATCCGGATTAGTAGTATATTATTATGCAAAGTCAACTCCAAAGTACAATAATATTTTTCTACGACTGTACGGTAATATCACCATTGTGCAATCGATATCGGTTAGGAAACGTAGCACATTGTACAACTGTACGGAAATGAAACCATTCCCTAACGGTTGCCATGGAAACGAATGGAAATGAAATGATCTGACACCTCCGCCAGAAACAAAAAGTAAAAATCGATATTAATTACACAATAGTGATAATAATTAAGAGTCGTAGAAAAAGTAAAGTGTACAACTCGCATGGAATGACCATTTCCTACTCGTATGAATCACTGCACTCACCTTCGGCTCGTGCTACAAACCTTATTCATACTCGTAGGAAACTGGTATCATTCCATGCTTGTTGCACAATATTATACTATTCTGTTGGTTGACATTGCATACCCAATACATTCAAAAATTAAATATACAAATGAATACTGATTCAAATTGGTTTTGTTGTCAAATCGTTTCTGCATTCGACTGCATAACCCTATTTAAATATAAAACAATATTGATAACAACAACAATTATAATAATATACGAAACACGACAAAAATAAATCAATATTTAAAAATAAATTACACCACGACGAACGAACTAAAAACGGTATGCCCTACCTGATGTTATTATTCGCGTGCATAAAAATAAATGGTAAATAAATACGTGAAAATGGTTGAAAAACAAATTTATGAATATAGGATTATATAAAAGAATTGTTGAAAAAGATATTACGAATATGGATATTATAATATGGTTTTATACACGAATCAGAAATATAAAACACAATTATTACTATCCGAAATACAAAAAAAAAAAACATACATATCAAGATAATTAAACAAAAAGCGACATAAACAATGACGAAATTGTTATTAGGAAGTTTTCCACGTATCGGAAATATAAAAGACAATTATTACTATCCGAAATACAAAAAAAGCTCAATGATATCAAGATAAACAATGGCAAAGTTGTTATCATAAAGTTCTATATACGTATATCTGAACGATCATGGTTTATAAGTACTCACCCGATATTTCGCACAACACACAGCCGACTGAACCGAAGTCTAAAGAGAAATGAACTACTATTACTACAACTACTAAAATGCACCGGCAAAATAAATCAACGCTTGCCAAACCGCCCAAATTATATAGCGCGTCTCAACTGATTCGCAACACCGCATACAGGTTAAGGTTCAAAATAAGAAAAATTAAAAATTGCATATTTTCCGAGACAGATCAGAACAGAAACTCTACAACATCTTATAGGATATGTTCATACGAGTAACATAGACAACTTTCAAAGTCTGATCTAAGGCGGAAGAGGTGAAAAAAATAAGGTCGAAAATCAGAGAAATGAAAAATTCAATCCCACCAAGAACATTCTGTAAAAAAATAGCCAAGTCTCGATGGAGCTGCTTGATTGTCTCTAAAAAGTAATGAAATCTCTAGACAAAGATGAGCTAAGTCTAAGGTTCTATACTGCAATTTCTTCATTTTTATATTTAATGTTATATGACTTGGTCGTTGAACATTTTTTACACGTTAGTGGATACATGGTACTGACAGCATCGTGAACAAGTAGTAACTAAGCAACTTGAACAAACAGAATCGCGAAGTTGTCTTTTTTTATATTCAACGCCAAAAGACAGCACGCAGCAATAATAGACCGTTTCCAAGTACCTCACGAATCCCAGCTGATTCCTGACAATGACATTAGAATTTTAGGTTGAAGGTTGGCCAAAAAATCAAATGTCATAAGCCATAACGTGCTCGCTGATTGAAATGAACAGATATAAGACGTTTCCATGTGACGTGTCACTACAAATTTCAAATTCAAATATCAACAGTTGATCGAGGTCAGGCGCTCATGTCATTTCATAGAAAAGTAAGCAAAGTGAATAATGATATAATTTTTAATAACTTTTCGTCATGTTTCGTAGGCTCCTTTGATATAGTATTGTTTAATCAGTTCGCGTTAACATACTGTACATACTAGCCTAGTTTACACAGACAACTTGGTCCGCGGACCAAGCACTAAATTCGAACTTGATGAGAACCAAATATTTGGTTCGAATGGTGTACACAGCTGCGGACCAAGCTGCTCCGCTCTTGGTTCGGTATTCGCCAGCAGGTGTACCGAACTAAATTTGGTCCGGATTTGGTGCGATCTCAATCCAAATTATGAGGTTATGTTGTCTGTTGATGTGTTGTGATTTTGCTGGTTCTATTTCTAAGGCAATCTTAGCGTACTTACGTTGTGTTGATAAATAGTTTTGACTTGTTTTTGACGATTTGCGCGCGTACTCATTTAGTTCACGCGTTCAAGACGGTGTAAACGGGTGAGAAGCAAGCATTGGTCCTACCGTACTATCCCCACCCACTTGGTCCTATCGGACCGAACTAAACGAGTTATCGGTGTAAACTAGGCTAATGACTCGATCTTGAGAGGTTAACAGTTCCTTCATAATTTGGAGAAACTACAAGCATCTGTTTGTCAGTGGATTGTTTCAAATGCGTCCAGGGCAACTTTTTCAAGTTCCATGTTGCTATATATTGTTCACTAAACAATCGGGAGAAGTATGGCCGCCAATCCTTTTTCTGCTGTTCTTCATAGAACATGCTTGTAAAACACATGAAGCACCATCATGCTGGTATACTCTTTCAAAAAGACTCTAACGTCTTCTTAACTTAAATAATAAGCAATCACCGACACTTGCCAAAATCACTTCTATCCAGCTGTACGCAAACTGTGAAAATGTATCAAGGCTTTTGTATGCTCGTATTTCAGTTTGCGTTATCCTTGACAAATCATCCAAAGGTAGCACAAAACTTGGTACAGTCTGTTCATGGCTTTTCTGAGGTACGTCACAGTATTTGACGTTTAGCAGTATGTCGTAGATTGATCGCTCCACATGTGACATTTGTCAAATTGATCCGAAAGACCCGCCTCGTCTAGACGTACGTGATTTTTTTTTCAATGTGTAAGAGGGAGACGGAAAAGCATGACGTGACCGCAGAAAAGCCATGAACAGTCAGTATATCCAGCAAATAAGTATCCACTTTGACTTCAGCTAAATGTTTAAACTTCTTGACATATGCCTTTTTGTCTTTTGCTCCCACTTGTCGGGCATAATGACTGAGGTTATTGAAGGACAATAAAGTGATAAACTAAAAAAACATCGATAATAAAAAAAACTTTTCAAATAATCACCAATTTACCAACACTAATCACTATTTCAAATCAAGTTTCTTGTCCAATATAAGCACACAATTATTTTCCGACAATAATTATAAGACAACCACTTCCAAAAACTTCACAATAAATCACTAACCCCCATATGCACCGTAGAAATCTAATCCGGATGAAGTCTTTATCGCGATTATCTTCCATACCGCCTAATGGAAAATAATCGCGATGAAGTCTTCATCCGGATTAGATTTCTACGGTGCATATGGAGGTAAAACGTTTAAAAACAAAATAAAGGCGGTTAAACACAGGTGATAGTTGTCAGTTTTTGGCAATCAATCGTTTTGGAGAAAAAACATTTTGAACATAGCCCAATGAAAGGAATCACAGTTCAATTTGTAATCATTGTAGTAAAAACCATTATGGCAACCAAACGACTTCAACCTAAAATTTTGAACTGTCCAGTGTACTTCACGGACTTCGTAAATAAAAATGGACTGCTAATGCAATGAGAAGAAAATCACTGGAGCATCGGCGCTGCCATGATAGGACAATTTAGGTTGGTGCCATCGTTGAAAAATGCAGAAATCTGTAATGCCTAATTTATATTAAATTTCATTTCGAATCGGAACTGTCAAATTCTCGCTTGGCAAACGAGAATCATATGTCACCATTCACATTGAACTTGGCGTACGCGTGACACAAATTCATTGTAGATGGTATCATATGATTCTTGTTTGTCAAGCGGAACTTTGACCGTTCCGATTCGAGAACAAATTGAAATTGAATGTAAACCTTACATAAAGCTACTGTTTGATTTCGAGGTTATATCAGAGAGAATAGGTGTGTTTGTTATTTTGGTGTTGGGTAGGGTAGTGCAGACTGCTGGTGTAAGTCATGGCTGTCTGTGTAAAGGAGATTCAACAAACGCGTTTGTGCAGATTCTGCAGATATTCTAACCTAAAAAATAAACAGACAAAACAACTGTGTGAACGATGGATGATTTGTTAAGTAAAATAAAGTATTATGGATTTGGGACTATATTATTGTCTGAAGTTTGCGACTTGATGATGATGAATCTCATCTAGAAGTTCTGATTTTGAAGACAGCTTAACCGTAATAATATTTTAAATACACTTTACCGCAGAAGAAGCAAAACTGTATAGAGAGAGTGAGTTCATCATTGGTTATCAACTCATTCATTGTATAGAGAGGGTTTTTTGAGACGTAGTGCTTTTGGTACCTGCCTATGCGGATATTGAATTCAAAAAGCATTTTCGCATTGGCAGAGCTTTATTCAACGAATTATCTTGATATCTACAATTTAGTTAATACTCTATAAACAGTTATGGGTTGAGTTGGATTCAGGCTAGCATATCGCTCTACCAGATAAGCCATGCACTGCAGCTTGTCTTGGGATCATGATCGAAATTGCTGCTAATGTTGATTTTTGAGAGTTTATGAGAAGTGTTGCGAATTCCAAATCTAAGCAGAAAAAAAAATTGAATGAGAATAAAAAATATAAATGGATACAAAGCTTACCAGTTTTGCATCTTTCTAATTGTATCTCTTGAGTGGATGAAACGATTTTATATGTTTGATCGGAGTCTTTATCGTATGACTGTTTACACTCACTTTCACTGTTTTCATCATGCACCCATTTCAATTCATTTGATAAGATATACACTGATTCTTCGCTACAAATTTTCCTTTTTGTTCCTTTATCTTTATTATAAGTCAGGTTTTGAGACATGGTTTGTTTACAAAATACACGAAATAAGCTCCCCACCCTATTCTACACTACGCTGCACTTGCACACCTCCTCTTGACCTGGGTAGCGAGTGCAGTTAATAGGCAACCTGCCCTAATATAACAAACACTCTACACTACTTGCACAAACAGCATAACAAACGCCGCATGGTAGAAAAGTGCAGTTTCGTGTGCACTAGTGGAGGATAACAGACACACCTAATATATTCTCTCTGGTTATATTAATTATTGAAATATACAGGGTGTTTCATTAATATTGCGAAAAAATTCAGGGTGAGTTTCCCCACTTGAAAATAATAAGAAAACTTCACATAAAGGTTTGTCCGGAAATGCTTCCTTACAGAGCTACAGGGTGTTGAAGTTTTATTTTTATTTTTGTTTTTTCTAAATAATATTTGAACCAATGTCTATATTTCCATAAAAATCGGTATTTGAGGGTATCTTTTTATGCGGAATTCGAATTTTATCTCAGTTTGGCTCTTGTAGAGGGCGCCACCTACACTCATTTGTCCTGACATGTAGAGCCATAACTTTTTCGGACGTAACCGTATGACATATTTGAGTGAAAAAACATATTTCTTCTTTATTTTTATGCAAAAGAGGCATACTTGATAGAAGTCGCTACGTGCCACCATTTTCGAGATATTTAGATTTAAAATAATGAATACATAATATGATAATGAAATTATGGCCGAGCATTGTGTTTCATTGATAGTGCCAAAAATACAGGATAAGTTTCCTCACTTAAAAATAAAAAGAGAATTTCATATGAAGATGTGTCCGGAAATGCTTCGTCACAGAGCTACAGGGTGTTAAAGTAAAGTAAAGATAAAAGCAGTAAATAGAATAAAAATACAAACATTCAAACAAAATCAAAATATATGTGACATAACATGTTGTCTTCAATAAAGATGAATAGGACAGATGACATTGAACAAGAAAATTAGTGAATTGAATTCTGAATCTTCTATTGCAAGCGAAACGTGGTGATATGTACAGTCGTGCGACAAATCCGTTTTACAAAATGCAGGACAAATTTGCGGAAGACACGTCCACACACGCATATATTTTTATCGAGCACAAGAGTTTGAGGTAAATGCGACACACAATGTGTGTTTTTACTAATGTGGACGCGGCTTTACAACGGATTCATGCACACGACTGTACAGGGTTTTTCTTTATATATTGACACCCTCCTTATCTTTTTTATTTGACGTTTCTGAAGAAAGCGTCTCAAATAAAAGTTTGATGGTTTCAAACGAATTTTCTGAATCGTATATACAGGGTGCCTCATAAAGTCCGGGCGTGGTCCAACTCTCTTATTTCGAATGAGAACCCTACTTTTTTAATCGATTATTAAATTCTCGTAAACATTCTAAATATTTTCTATAGAGCATACCCTATACCTAAATTTGACGTATAAAAAGATATTGATAAAGAATACGTCAATTTTAGGTGAAAGGTATGAATCAAAGGCTATTATTATTATTCAAATATCAATCACTGCTCTGCGATTTTTTGAAATAATAATAACAATTATTATTATAGATAATAACTATTATTCGAACATGTTCTATCATGAAACAAAATATTTAATTTAATTGTTGTTGGATTTTGGGTTTTAGGGTCAATGAAAACTCCAGTTTTGACCAAAACAATTGTTTTTATGTAGCCCTGATCAATCCTGGAGTTTTCATTGACCCCAAAACCCACAATCCAGAAACCTTAAAATGATAAGGTTGTTTAGATCGGTGGTCTAAAGATGCGATAAAAAAGATATTCAATTTTGAAAATTATTCTTTCTACCTAAGTAGTAGGATGCAAGGTGACTATTAAAAAGAAATAATGATAATTGAGATTTTTTTATTGTATTTGGATAGTATAGTTTTATCACTTTTATGTCTTGTACCTACTATTAGATTTAAGATTACTAGAAATAAAAAAAAAATCGCTAGTATATCTAGGTACCTCGCATCAATAGCTTTGTTTTGGTTCCAAATTCATGCAGTTCCGAACCGTTCTACACATGCGCACTCCAATGTTGCCATGGTAATATTCAAGTGCGCATGTGTAGAACAGTTCGGAACTTGAATAACTTGGAACCAAAACAGACCTAATGCTTTTCATTAGTGAATACCTCGGTCAATACCTATGACTCGGCTATCATTGTCCAACACAATTTGATCATAGCCATGACTGAGTAAATTGGAAAAAATATTGGAATCATCAATATAATGTTAAACATTCACAAATCTGAACCATATAAATATTTCAGTAAACTCGACACAAATCGCATATCCCGGTCCTGTATTATGCTATACTAACCTATGAAATGTGATTCCAGTCGATTTTTTCTTATCGCACAACTCCTCAGATCACATGGAACCATAATAGAGAAATGTAACAATTAACACACAAAAATCACAAAATAATACTCACAACACAGCCAAAACTCAGAAAAACTGTTCTAGAAATGTAAACAAACACTTTGACAGAACGAGCACGGTAAGATGGCGAAAGTGATCCCATTTTAGTCACGTGATGTCGTCTCCACCCCTTTCTACCTCCATGGGTCCAGGTTTCAAACCGTAATTCAGCTTCAATTGTTACCTCCAGATGGCGAAGAGTCGTTAGCGATTTCATGTCAAACAAAAATGTTACTTAGGTAACATAATTATTGAAACAACGTTACGAATACTCTATCAAAAGGCAACAATTTTTATTAGCTACGTTGCATCAAAACTCTCACTATTTGATGATAATAGGTATCATGAATATATTTGTTGTTATACATTATTCTGACATTTCTAGAATTTTCATATTTTTTTGTTTAATTACATTGATTGATAGAGTAACTGAGTGACGTCATATCGTTCATTGACAGACTGTTGTTGGCTTGAAACACCATGCTGCGACGATTCATCCTCAATCTTTTCCTTTATTAAGAAAGTGTTTTCTCAAAAACTATTGGTTCCCTCACACTTTTTTTTCAAAAATTACTAATAAAAAAGGAAAGGTACCTAGTTTAATCCAGTGAGATTTGGAAATTTTGAAAATTTGTAGTTACATAGTGTTATGGAACCAGGAATGTCCTTTATGTATATGAGCAAAGTTTTTATTACTTTAATTTTTGTGTTAATTTTCATTTAAAATATATTTTTCTCTCTATGAAATGCAAACATTTCCACAATACGCCACTGAAGTAAGAAGGTAGGAGGTCCTAACATCTATTTTAAAATCAAGATGGCAGTATATTCACTGATGAAACGAAAAGTCCTGGTTTTCATGGTCCA
Source organism: Orchestes rusci (assembly GCA_958502075.1). Lineage (NCBI taxonomy): Eukaryota > Metazoa > Arthropoda > Insecta > Coleoptera > Curculionidae > Orchestes > Orchestes rusci. The sequence continues at coordinate 4,462,177 of OY293305.1, forward strand.
ATTCACCACAAACTTGACACTTCAGCACCATATTAATGTACAAATAATATCGTCAAATCACACAAAAACAAGGCAAATTGAGCACTCAACACAGACAATGTGAAAGCAACACCGCATAAACTCGTCATCACCACTACCAACATGAATGAATATTTTTACGCTTGAACGTAAAATCGATACGTAGTATAAGCGAGAGGTAGATCGCAGGTACAAGAAACCTGATCTTGTTGCCACATTTTCGAGGCATTTTTGAAGAAGATGATAAGTTTTGTTAAATAAATCGTGCCTGAATGAAAATTACATATTTGAATGCCAATAATATCGTTCTTGGTATGGTCGCTCTCCGAAAAGACAAGCTAGGTCTATTTTTTTCATAGTCAATGTTTTTACAGGAAATAAGATGGTGCATGTTGTAATCCTTTATTGTCATTCTAAAAAAATACATCCTCACGTAAACCGTCCATGGTAAATCTACTTAGTTATCTAAAATACAGAAGGTAATACAAACACAACATACGTTCTTTAAATCAAATCTAACGTACAAACAATACAAAACTGAGTAAACACAGCCTCAAGTCAGCTATGATTCGGTCCAATAATTAGGATTAGTCGATTAAGTCAGTCAGTTCCAATCTATCTAATAGACTGTCTTAGTGCACTAGGTTTAGCACGCACTACATTTTCTTTGTCTTTTCCTTTGACGGGATCTTTAACGAAACATTTCCATAGTCGAAGAGTTTCGTCTGCCCCAGCAGATAGAATGGATGATCCATCTGGAGACATGGCTAGGTGAAGTACCCTTGCAGTATGGCCATTGAGTTCGGCCACCTAGAGAGTTATTTTCAACAAAAGCTGGAAATGGATGATGATTACCTTTGTCATTGCTGGATATTTCCATATTATTATCTCGTTGTTGGCATAGCCGTGTCCAGAAACGATTTCTTTGTAGGTTTGCGACCAAAGTAGAGAGCATACCTGCAAATCAAAAACTTGAGTATAGTGAAGGGTGTTCAATAAAAAATACGGTCGTAGGTGGAATAGACCGAGCATAAGTAACCGGTTTCTATGTTTTGCGATCCAAAACACATTTAAAAGAGCTCACGGGTTGGACAAGGACCTCTAGTCCATCTCTTTTTACATACATGATCAAAGCAACAGCGCGAGGATAGAATAGGCGGAACCAGGCGAATCGATAAAGGATGTTCATGGGCGGAGGTCGGGGAGTTTGGAATGTTTCAACTAATTGATTTTTATTTATTCATTACTTTTATCTCTAATGAGAGTTACTAAAAATTAGGTTTAGCAGAGAACCAACTAGATTTATTCCACTATTTTGAGGAGCATCCCCCTCTTTTTCCTCATTCAGTTGAGTGGACATTCATCCTATCCTTCAACAACTCCAAATAAAGGGCATAGTATAATAAACAACAAGTAGCGACAGCTCACGTCAACCCCTTTTTGTCTCAATGACAGAAATTTGCCTCATTTATACCCTGCTAACATTTTGAAGTGCAAAATTGTTTTCTAAATCAAGAATTTTAAATTTCGCATAGATCTTTAGACATACTTCATAGTGGGTAATCGTATTCTATAACTTGATAGGTTATTCACCTATGTATCAGTATCATTGAAATCATGGAATCTGCTATTTCATAATGTTAGCAGTGTATAAATGAGGCGAATTTCTGTCATCAAGACACAGCGAAATTTTCACGTTCAGGTATACGGTTAAGTTAATTTTCATTTAAAATATATTTTTCTCTCTATGTAATGCAAACATTTCCATAATACGCCACTGAAGTAAGAAGGTAGGAGGTCCTAGAATCTATTTTAAAATCAAGATGGCAGTATGTTCACTGATGAAACGAAAAGTCCTGGTTTTTATGGTCCAATTTACCACAAACTTGACACTTTAGCACCATATTGATGAACAAATAATATCGTCAAATCACAAATAGTGTAAAAATCACACAAAAACAAGGCAAATTGGGCACTTAACACAGACAATGTGAAAGCAACACCGCATAAACTCGTCATAACCACTACCAACATGAATGAATTTTTTTGCGCTTGAACGTGAAATCGATACGTAGAATGAGCGAGTGGTAGATCGCAGGTACAAGAAACCTGATCTTGTTGCCACATTTTCGAGGCATTTTTGAAAGAGATGATAAGTTATTGTTAAATAAATCGTGCCAGAATGGAAAATACATATTTGGATGCCAAAAATATCGTTCTTGTTGTATCTTCAACTGATGAGATTAGATGATTTTATCTTGATTCTATCATGTTTTAACTGTTGATGAATATGGAGAGTTAAATGGAGTACCTTGTTAAAATCGCACACTTGGCAATGATGCTGGCGCAAAATATTGAGGGGCAGAGCTTTGTTGGATAAACTGTGGTAGGGGTATAGAAAGAAATAGGTATATTTGTTCTGTTGAAGCTAATGTATGATCGCTCTCAGAAAAGACAAGCTAGGTCTATTTTTTATGGTCAATGGTCGTGGCTAAGTTCTTATGGCTTGATGGCAACTGTCACCATTGTCACTGAACGACATTATTTCTCGTGAAATTAATCTAGTTAATTGGAAACATTGGAAATCACAATTAGCACAAACAAGAATTTACTATTCAAGCGTTATCTCGATGGAACCTGTTACGGTTTTTCGAATGTGAAAGCCATTGAGGTTTGTTGAATGAGCAAAAATACAGCTAAAACACTTGTAAGGTTCTGAAAAGAACTAATGTTGATTTATAAAAAGGCACAGAGATTCGAAAACACAAAACATCTTGAAAACTCAACAACAATATAAAAGTTAGGTTAGAAAGTTGATTTGGTGGCGTTTTTTGAAACAATTGCAATCCATAGGTGACTGTATTTTTCTATTGAACACTCGTTATCTTTAAATTCAATAGACAGGCTAAGTCAATGTCCTAATACGCGACGTTTTTAAAAACGTCACAGGCACCATATGATTGGTCGTGGCCGAGTTTGGTATCCAAACAAGCTTTCGTGACTTGTGGTTTTGTATTGTGTGAGTTTGAAATCAGTGTTTGTGTTCAATATGGACTTCTTTGGACTATATTTTTGGGTGTAATACATATATCGTGTGTCCCGTTAGTGCGTATATGATTAGCCGAGTGAAAGGTCAGCTTTTGAGGTAATAAAAAATAGTTTGTTTGGATATTTCCGTCTGACAGCTGACGTCATGACGTCACAGAAACCTAGCGTATTGGATCCGCAGCGAACGAGCGTGCGATCAACGATGGTCGAACGAATCGCGTTCTGATCGTACGATGAAAATGTATTTCCAAATTGCAAACGACTATTCGCACGTCTATCGTCAATACGGTGTGGTTCAGGTTGTTTGAGTTTTCCGAGTTCTTTCCATTTTTTTCGAGTTATTCCGAGTAGTTACGTCTTCTTTCGATTTCTTTTGGGTCCTTTCGAGATCTTTCAGCTTCTTTAGTTATTTGAGATACTCTGGGTTAGTTTGGGTTAGTTCCGGGTTCTTTGTTGGATTCTTGAGATGGCATCACGAGGCCGAAAGTTCGCGTAGCCGAAACGGAAGTAAACGATTATGATTCGTCAGGGATCGATAACAGCACATAGGGTGTTCCATTTGAAAAAATTGAGTTTTTTTGTCTCTAAATTCGCTAAGTTGAGCCTGCTGTAGGAAACACCCTATATAAATTATAGCGATTCTTTTTTCAAAGTTACAATTACTTTGACTCTTACATTGAAAAATACGCATATTTGCAAGATTCGATTTCAAATCTTTTGTTTTTGTAGCTAATTTACCAACATAATGTTTTTTCCCTAAATTTTATTAAAACCTTGATAGCCTGACAACACTGCACGTTCTGGCAACTGAAACCACTGTATCATACGTAGAGTATTACGCTGAATCCAAATCTCTAATCAAAAACTGGGGTTGCTTGAAAAAAAAAGTGTATTTTTTGATGCCACGGTTTCCTAGAACACTATGGAAACACAGTAATATTTTTAAATTGTGCCTATGCTGGAACCCTATAAGTTTTGTCTTGAAAATGTTTTCCTTTGACAAGGGAGAAAATGGACTTCCACACACTAATGCGCCACCCTGTATATGTGATTATGCTCGAATTTAAAAAGTCATACAATATCTCCTTTCAAAAACAAGCTAGGTATCAAGTTGATCTGAACACTAAAATATTCATTTTCAGCTTCAGCATGAATAAAGCTAAAATATTTTGTACATACTCCACAGAGTGTTTGAAAACTTTGTGTTCAATCTGACAAATTGAAGAGCATTAGGTGAAATTATATGGCCCTGAAGTTCAAAACACTCAGTATAAGTAGGTATACAGGTACGAATTTACTAGATGAAAATCCAAAATATTAAATAGAAGCTTGTCATTCTGAACATATTTTTTTAGTTTTTTAGCTTGATGTTTTTTTTTAAATTAGATCATGATCACTTTAGTATCTCACGTAAGAAATATTTCATTCATACATAAAAGGTGAGTTTGTTATCCTCCACTAGTGCACACGAATTTACACTTTTCTACACTGTAGCGTTTGTTACGCGGTTAGTGCAAACAGTGTAGCGTGTTTGTTATATCAGTGTATTACATTACTGCACTAGTTACACCAGGTCAATACGAGGTGTGACAAGTTTAATGTAGTGTAGAATACGGTGAGAAGCCTATTTCGTGTATTTTGTGAACAAAGCTTCTCTTAACCTAACCTAAAATAAAGTTGATCAAAATTTGGAGTGCAAAATCAGTGTGGAAAAATCCATCGGTGTTTGTGAAATGTTCGTTGTCTGTTTTTTAGGTTAGATATCTGCACTCTCACTAAATGACCTAACACGTTTGGTGAATTCCCTTTACACTGGTAGCCATAGTTACACCATCAATCTGCACTACACTACACTTCTAACCGCTGAGTTTCAAGCCTCTGCTGTCATTCCTGTTCATTATTTTTATTTATTTCATTTTTTGTATTTAATAAATAACTAACCGCAACTTCTCCAAACTAAGAGAATATGATAAGGAACAGAAGATCTTAAAAAAAAAAAAAATCCAAACGAATCTACTTTCGGACATCCGCTCAGCAAAGTTCATTGACGGGAGCTTACAAAACAGGAAATAGCACACATAACAAACAACGCTCATAAAATGTATTACCGGGTCCATCAAAATGGCTGCCGACTGGCCAGTTGCATCGTAACTGTTCTATATTTTTCATAAAACTTTCATACTCATGACTCATGATAATAATTTCCCTTTATTTAATGAACGAAATCTTTTTTCCAAGATAATGCAATCCGTTTGTCATTGATTTTTTGAAAACTTGCAGTAATGCACTACTAATGACATGGAAAATTATTCTGGGAGATTCCCACGAAAAAAATTAAATTACGCTTGATTTTGGTAGATGGACTTATTTTCATTTTCTGAGCTAATCATGAGAGTAAGAAATAGTATAGGATTCACTAGTTAGTACTGCGTTTGTAGTCAGTTTAATTTTTATACAGGGTGTTACAATTTCTAATGTATTCATGGGAGATACAAGGTCGGTTAAATTGAAGCAAAGTTATCTCAATCACAAAAAAATGCCGGCATTTTTTGAGATTGAAATTGTACAACTTTCTATACCTCTTACGGTTCACAAGAATCCCATAAATACATTGAATTTGTAACACCCTGTAGTCCATATTCACAGTAATTGAATATACATAGACGGGTTCCTTAGATGTTCCTATATTTGATGATGTATGAGGAAGATTGCCCTTAATAACGTCTTTTTCTTTCCAACTGTCTAATTAAGTGAGCCATGAAGATAATAATTGTAAACCATTTTTTGGGCGTGGCACGTGAACAGGACCAATTCCGCCAACGGGCCCCCAAAGTTTATTTCTGGATCCGCCATGCTGAACGAAAAGATTCGGGAGTACCCGAATTAATCCCAGAGGATCCCAAAGAACCCGAAAGAACCGGAAACAACTTGAAAGAACCCAGAAGAATTAGAAAGATCCCGAAACAACTCGAAAGAACTTCAAAGAACCCGGAAGGACCCAAAAAAATTGAACCCGAAACTACTCGAATGAACCTGGAAGTACTCGAAAAACAAACCCAAAAGAACTCGAAACAACCCGATAGACCTCGAAAGAACCAGAGAATCCGGAAGAAAGAAAAAAGGTATTTTTTTAAAAGACTCGGAAATGATCCCACTTGAAAAATTTCAAGGTTCAACTTTAAACCCATTACAAAGACTACCATTTGTATGAAAAATTGAATGGTGAATACCTAGATCTACCTAGTCATAAAATGCGACACAAAAAATTTATGGATAATTAAATTCAGGAACAACACTGTATTAAACATCAAACAAAAAATTAAGTTAACATACCGAATTTCGTACAATTGCAACCCGTAAAAATTGAAAATTGACACAACTTACTAAAAAGAGGTTTCTACACCTTACCTGAGATTTTGCATCTATAGAATTAACACACGATCCCACATTAACATTCCACATCCTGATATGTCGGTCGGCAGTACCGCCACCACTGGCCAAAACGTGCGGCTGCCAGGGACACCAAGCCAATGCTTTAACTGCCGCTTGATGTTGAGTGAACACATGTAGTGGAGTGGTTTGTGAATGATTTCCACCATTCACCGAAGCCCAAATATTTAGGACGTTGTCATTTCCACCACTGGCCAGGTATTTACCATCAGGCGACCATTTAATGCCACAGACTTCGTGCGTGTGAGCTAAGACATAGTTGGGAGTGCAGGAAAAGGTTAGTTTGCGCACGCAAATGTGCTCGTACAAAAAGAGAATATTGAATCTTCAAAGATCACTCTTACCTGCTATGGTTGTCAAAACATGCTCCCTCTGCCTGACATCATGATGCATAATATGACCACTTCTGCTGCCGCTGCTCACCACATGCGCATTCCATCCCAAAGAACCCACTCTCGCCGAGTGTCCCGTCATATTTCGTAGCCTTTTCGAACGTGAACAGTCCCACAATTCAACGGTACCCTCGGAGGTACCAACAGCCAAAACATCCCCTTCTTGGATCCAAGATAGCGAACAAACATAGTCGCTTCCTTGGAGCTCAAGAAGTTGGTCAATGTTGCCGGTTTCTTCAGAAAAGTAACGTTAATTGTGGGACGAACTAACAAAATCCTCTCACCAGCATTCCATAAATACACTTGTGATCCCAAAGCAGCTGCCAAGATGTTATTTGCACCCCAATCAATCAAGTTCAAGTAATAATCATCGACAATGTCTGGAGCATCGAGAATTCGGTCTGGAGCATGTGGGATGAATCTGTTGGTGTTCTTCACCGAAGCAGGTGTTCTGCTTTGAGTGTACAACACTCTCATGGGATTTTGGAAACCGTCTGGAGCAGAAGGTGCCTTGACACTGTACGAAAGGACCCTTGGTTTGCCGTTGATTTGTTCGTTGACAAAACGTTGCAGTTCCTGTTTTGATGGACTGATTTGGGCGTTTTCGTCCTGAAATGTCGATGTCCTGACTTTTTGGGATATACAGTGTCCACGGGTTGATGATAAATGACACATCGCTCCTGCTTGGTCCAAGATTAAGTTGTTGAGAAAATGTACAAAATCAATTGATATACAGGGTGGTTTGGAACTGATTTATTAAAAATTGACACGAGTAAAGTACCTCTGTTTTGAAAGATATCAGACAAAGTCGTTCAAAATAAAAAGCTTAGGCAGACTCTTTATTTTCAGACAAATTAACATAATTTGATTTTGTAAGTAATTTTTTTCAAAAAATCATCATTTTGTCAGCAATAAACGTTTTATATTATTATGATTAAATATTTATTCATATTTGAAGGGTCGAGTGGATGAAGAAGGTGAATAACATTTTATTGAAAAATGAGTTTCTGATGTGGAAATAGGTTAGGTGTAAGTGACGCTGTTTCAGTTGACACCATTGGATTCCCTAAAAATCGCATATTTTTGAAGATAGAAATGCATGAAGGAGGTAATTCATCAATTTTTTTCAATTATTCATGCATAAAAGGGGTAGCTAACAACACTTGCTTCCTTGAAAGTTTACCCCCTTCATTCAAAACGTCTTGACGATTACTTGATTTTTGATGCTTGGATTTGAGTGAATCAAGGAGTATGTGACAGCACTAACCCCTTTTTTGCGTACACTTTCTATTCATTAGACAATTTTATAAGCATTACCTGCAACATTTTGTTGGTGTTCTGGTAGCTCGCGAAGTTTTTTTGAGTGAATATTGTGACAAAATGGCTTCCAGACGAAAATTAATGTAACAACTAGTCATGAAATCGACCGATCAGCATAAACAGAAAAAAGAATGTACTGAATAGGACGGTCCCATCTAGAGATGGAATCAAATGAATTACAGTGGAGAAATATGGCTCATATAGGTGAAAAGAAAGTTATGATCCCAACACTCTTTCAAGGGCAGAAACTATGGAAAACTAACGTCACTAAAAATGGATAACTGGACTAACTCAGCTACCTTTTGTTAAAGATACCTACCGTTGCGGTACTATGATGGAGGGGATCATCATCAGCAAGGACCCAGAAGAAGAAAGTTGTTGACTTAGAACATAGAACCCACTAGAACTAGCGTACACCCTAGATTCCGGGTAAATTGTTTGTCACTATAATAAACATGTTATCATTTACATCTCGTCCGTTGAATTCGTTCGAAGTTCGTTCAACGTTGCCTTGTTGCAAATAAAAAGCACTAAGAATTTTCATTTTTTATCAAAAGGGATTTACCAGTGTATTAACGAGGATATGTTTTGATTTTGTATTTGTTTCAATATCGTTGGTGTTATAGGACAGTTATAATTTGCTGATTATTGATAAGTTTCGTTTACATAAATCAGCTGTTGGGTCTTCAAAAATATTGAATTTTGAACAAGCCGACAACAGTGTTCCAAGGGAGCTACAGGCTATGATTGGTTGAAATGACAATCAGCTGTGATTGGTTGATCTCGAATAGGCATTTGTGTCGTGTTGCCAGATGTATTTCGTTGCATCGTGTCTACATAAGTAACTAAGGTTCATGGAAAAATATGGGTCAAAAATGTACATATTATATGATTGGTAACTACCGGAGATGCACTCATAGAGTATAGAGTATTTTTAATTAGAATAAAAATACCTTCAATACAAGGTAGCTACTTATCAAATTTGCAGTTTGGCAAACTCGCAAGAATTCCTCTCTCCCCTCAATGTATAAACATGTGACACACAAAGAGACGTCGGGCTATATCTAGTTGTTGGAAAATCATTGGTTGTCGAGTTGTCAAATCATCAACATTGAGTGAAGTTGACATCAAATCTTAGAAATAAGTTCGTTTTATAACCTTCATCGATTCAAACCTTCATGTTTTAAAATGTTTTTATTGTGCATGAAGGAAGTAACTGTGGTTTTCTGCAAAATTAGAAGTTATGCTGATGTTTAAATTTAGGAATGCTGAAGTAAATGACTCCTTGGTACAATAATAATCATTTAGTTTTGACAAAAATTCAATATAATAACAATTTATCCTTCTCTAGTTAAAAAACTTCAAGGTCGATTTTCTCAGTTTTATTTTGTAGCTTGTTACCTACTTCATAAACTCGACCCTTCATTTGTTTTGTTAATTTTTCAAAATCAGTAAATCATTGCAAAATCTACTCATAAAATCAGAGTCGTCTGATTTGGCTGAAAATTGAGAGTATGTCTGATCCTATGATTCTGAACAACTTTTCTCTACACTTTTCAAATATATTTTAAAACAGAGGAGACAATTTTTACTAAACCAGATCAAAATTTTGACTAAACAGTGTGTCCAAGATAAGGATGTCCATCATGGGGATCTTGGGAACCGTAAGAGATACGAAGATGGTTAGATCAAAGAAAAGTTGCGCATTTTCAAGCTTAACAATATGCCGTTTAGAAAGTTTTAAAATTTTGAGTAGTTTCGGGGATATGCCTAAAAAAACGAGATTTGCCGATTTCATTTTTATTTTTTTATGACGCTATTTAGAGAGATATGGAAAAACATAAGACACTTTCTCATGGCCACTTTTCATGCTCTACAAAACAGCGTTGAGAAATTTTCCGTACGACGTTTCGTTTCGGAGAAACCATCATCAACTTTATTTTTTTAAATACGGGCTGGATTTTTTATGACGGATTTTAAGAGCGTCTTATGTTCCTAAACCAACAATGTATCGCAATTATTCAAAAAAATTATATTGATAGATTTTTCTATAAGAACTCATGTGTCAGAGAGAGACAAAAAATACATTTTTAATAGGCTTAAAAACAAACACCTCTTTTTTAATTAGTGCGATACATCGTTGGTTTAGGAAGATAACAGGCTTTTAAAATCCGTAATAAATCCAGGAATGTATTTAAAAAAACAAAGTTGATGATGGCCGCTCATAGACGAAACGTCGGTTCTTCAATTTAATAACGCTATCTTGTAAAGGGCAAAAAGTGGCAATGAAGAAGTTCCATACATTTTAAAATATTTCTTCAAATGCGGTCAGAAAAAAATGAAAACAGTTTTTAAAAATTTCGGTTTTTTTCGGATAATTTCGGACGTAGTCGGAATTTCTTGGCTTTTAAAACGTCATTTTGTTGAGCATCAAAATACACAACTTTGCCTCCATTTAACTGACCTTGTACTTCTTACGGTTTCCAAGATCCCCATGATAGACATCAAAACATCCTTATCTTGGACACACTGTATATTGCGCGAAAAAAAAGTTAACATTGTATTAAATAGCATATTTTATTCAACGATGAATGACACAATAAGATTCTGCAATAATGAACTTGGAAAAAATGGGTATTTATTAAATTCTGAATGTTTTGGTGTAGTAGGCAGTGAAATGATGACGCTGAGTAAGGTGTTGTAGGCTATTTTTACTCATGTTTCGAAATATTTAATTGAAATCACGTTATTGACGATTTAAAATCTTTATTCATACACGTAGGTAGTTCATATCATATGTTAATTACTTGGTTAATTAGTTAAACAAGTCAGTTGAGAACTATTCACTAGAAACTCAAAACAATAAATTAAAATATAGAGAATGTTCAAAGAAATTAAAAAAGCACGTTCCATTTTGCATCAGAAAAAAACTTTAGCAACAATAAGACGCAAGAACAAAGTTCAAAAACCCTATGTGTCAATAATATGATGATAAAATTATTTTGACATTTTCTCGGCTCCATCACATTCGGAATTTGTTATAAAATAAAAGACAAAATTGATTTATTATTATAGAGCCATGATTTTTGATAATTTTATGTAGATTTGGCAATATTGCACGCAACATTGAACTCCATACTACGTACCTGGAAAGGACCCGGTCGTTGTCGACAACGAATCGTTAAGTGTGTCATTCCTGTAATGGGTTAGAAAGAGATAGATATCCGTAACTATCGCTATCTCTACTTGTTTCACTTTCAATAATAAGCGGGTCCGTTCCAGGTACGTAGTATGGAGTTCAATGTACGTTAAGAAGTTCTTTACAAGATTCATGGCCGATTGCACCAACCTATTTTGAGGTTACTTAACTGTAAGGTTCCCTCAACTTGACAATTTCGCATGCAAAACTGTCCAGTTAAGGGTTCCTTAAAATTAAGTATCCTCGAAATTGGTTGGTGCAATCGGCCATCAAGATCCTCATTGTGTATATCTATGTTCCTACACCATTGACGAGGTCCAAGACAAACATTTATTTTTTCTATGACTATTCAATAATAGATGTATAATACATCCACTCTTCATTGGTTAATGTAACTCGTTACTAATGCCAGTGACTTTTTTTTCATTACTCCATTGTTATACCAATGATATGATCTAATCCGAGATCTAATCTCATTACTCCACTGTTTTACTGCTATATGCACCGTAGAAATCTAATCCGGATGAAGTCTTCATCGCGATTATATTCCAATTTTTTGATGCACCGCAGCGCTTAAGCCTGAATCGGTCGCTTAACTCTGATCGCCCCATTTTCTAGGCTTAATCGAAGAATTTCAACGAATTCTAACCTAGTCTTTCATTTGTTTATGTTTTTCGTAGAGATTTTGCGGTTTTGCGACTAAAGACAAAACTATGAGAGTGAAATATTAACGGAGGATTATTTAGATTTTTAAAAAATCATCGATTGGTGTAGGATTCTTTTCCAATTCCAATAGGTATAGTCAATGCTCGAGTCAATGAGTACTTTACAAAATAGATCTCAATATCAAGCAATATTTATTGCTCCACAATACACTCATAATAATGCGAATTGCTCGATAGAATATTGAATTGAATAGGTACCCATTTTTGTGGGTAGGTACCAAGGTTAATTGATATATCAACTAACCTTGGTTAGGTACAAAAAAAAACAGTGTACCTATCACACTCGAATATCTACCGCATATTTTACCTATGATTTTTTATCATTCAATCGATCGACTCAATTTGGATTAGTGTTGAGAATAGGTAACTACCTATCTATATCCTGTAGAGGTATCTAATGTCTACCTATCTCAAAGTTTTGTCTTATTCTAATTCAATTCAAAATTTTAAGTTTATGGGTAAACCCAGACTCCCATAAACAAATAGACTTTTGTTGATTTACTTTTTTTATTCAAGCTTTAGATACTAATCCTCTCTACAAGATAAACTAAAATAAAAACCTTTCAAACTGATGGTCTCATCACTTTTTATTTATTTTCCCAAATGAGATTTTTTCATTCAATTTTCTTGACTTCATCCAAGTTCCAATTCATAACAGAAATTCCAATATAAGAAGGTTTGTGTTTTTATCAACTATATAAGAAATTATTTTACTTAATTATATTTGTTTTTCCTCTTTCCTTGAGTTGTCAAACGATGCGTTTTCCAAAAGTTGTACATATTTGTAATAATTTCAAAGTAGGCAGATAATGATTTTGAGAATTATACAATATTGTCAATTTATCAATGGGCTTTCCTCGGGGCATTCCTTACAAAATCATTTAATTAAACACTTGTTTCTTCTAAAATATATATTTTTTTGTGTTGTAAAAAGTGATGTTTTCATTTATCATCAGGGGGATGGGATTGTTATTCTTGCTGTATTAGACCAGGTATACAGTATAATATTATAATCACTCATGAAATCTAAGCCCAAGAAAAGAGGAACAGGAAATATAGGAATGATTCAAGAATAAAAGTTGATACCTACACCAAATATTGAATTTACAAGAAAAACCCCTTGGCTAATGTTTGCTAAACGTCATATCAGGCTTGCAGATGTAACTGATCCATATAGTTGCTCATTTTTCATTAAAACTTGTAAGCAAATAGCAAAACTCAATACAAATCACTCAACATAAATTTCAAAATTGTAATTGATATTTTTTTCCAGGTTATTTTGTGACGTTGTCAAATGTCTCACCAGGGATTAACGATCCTTGCAGCGAATTCTTCGGTGCATACAAAACACCGCTTAATCTAACTTTGAAAATTAATCGAGATTGGCTAAGCTCACATACGGTGCATATGGCTGTTAGAGCCAATCAGAACATTCGACAAATTGTTAACCATCAAATACATCATTTTGAAACAGCCCACTTGACCGTCCATACTTGTTTTATAGTCATTGTCACATTGTGTTAACAACCTAACCTCACTTTACGTAAACTAGTTCTTAAAAAGTCCTGTTCAAATGAAATTCAATTATTGAATAATCATAGAAAAAGTATAGTATTCTACTCACGGGAAATGGATATTAATCACTCAGATAATTACCTTCATCCTTGTGAGTAATTTTCACCATTTCCCGCTCGTTGAATAATATACTATTATTATATTATACCCAACAAACGCAAAACGAAAAAGTGATTAAAAATACAATAAAAAACACATCTCACCTGCGACAATTTAAAGTGGGCAAGATCCAAATTACTCGCAACTCTCGAGGGAATAAAACGATCCCCCCCTGGTGTCCTCGCCCCTTTATTGGGAGTAGGGGTTTTGGATTTTCGCAACGGAGTCTTTGCATGTTCATTTTCGCCTTTTGAGGGCGTTTTCGATAGACTCAAACACGAAGTCGAAAACGACTTTTGTCTCGATGAGTTAAAACTGTTGCTATTGCTGGAGAGTGCGGCATTTTGCTTTTTTCTCTCGTATCGCGGTTGGGGCCCCTTTGTTATCGGTCCATCCATGTTCATTACACTGTTAACTTCACTCCAATATTTATATTGTGCCATTTTGTATCTGTCTGGTTGAATTCATGTATGGATTGAATACAAAATTGATAAAATCAATTAATTATCAATTATTAATCAGTAACCGTTTGGTTGAATGTCAGATTTTAAAATGCTTTCAGGTTTCAGGTTTGGCAGATGGCACTGATGGCAGATGACAGATATCGTCGTGAGGCGTTTTTTATTGACACGCTCCCGTTCATCTCGCTATCGATACGTACGCTGAAGTGTCTAAAAATGAGGACAGAGAAGTGGAATTAATATTGATCATTATTTTTGCTTACAGGGGTGCGTCTGAAATAAGTGCGCATTATGAAAATATAGTAAATAGTGTATCGTAGGATAGTCACTTTTTGTTTCGTTAACAAAATAGTAAAACCTCTTATTCGAAATACTCGTTTTTACCGATTGCGGTAAAAGGAGAGAAAAGTTGTCGTTTTTGATTTGCATTCATAATACATTACTTGATGATGTATTTTCCGCATTTAAACGTGGGGGACACCATGAGCAAAATCAACAGATCTAATAATTGAACCGACCTCGCAGATGAAGACATACAGCCTCGAAGTGCTTAGTTTTCAAGATACAATCTTTCAATCTTTCCTCATCAAGATAGCCGTCCGTCGGCGTCGATACGAGAATATTCATAGTGGGGTAGGAGGCACTACCTACGGCGACGAATTCAAAATTATTCACGGTTAGGATATCACTAGTAGGGGACGCCACCTATGTCACATCCAGCTTATGTAAATTATCAATAAATCTTTTTTCCAGTTCAGTGCATCGATGTTAATATCAAAAAAAATCAATGCACCAAGCTTTTTTACGTAAAAAAGGTGTACCTTATGTTGAAATCTCTATATAGAGGTACCTGAGCGTTTTCGAGATAGCTTTTATTGAAATTTTCAATCCAACGGAATTATTTTAAAAAATGGATGAAAAAATGATCGGTATTTCCGTAGGAATTAATATCAGGATCAAAAAATAAATCTTCAACATGACCAATTATTTTCAAAATATAAGGTACGAAAGTTTTAAATGAATTCCGAAATGCTCATGAAAATTGGCTCCAAACTGATAAGCAAATTACTTACTTCCTTGAGGGCGTCATAGTTTTATCCCAAAAATCTTTTTACTCTTTTTCTTGCAGTTCTCAAAACAAATATATGCATTCTCACAAATTCAGCAGATGGTTTTTTATTTGACCTTTTAAGTGTATGCGTTGTTCCAAATTTTCAGTGGAAATAGAGGTTAGTGACCAAAGTACTGATTATTAGGTTTGAGTTTGGTAGGTTGAGGACAGTCAAATTATGATGACTGTTTAATTCATATAATGATCGACATCGTGTTATAGAAATAATATTATATTGACAACGATGTTCTAAATATACAGGGTGACAATTTTGAAACTTGAAATTTCCATATCTTGGGAACGAAAAACTGAATCAAAAAACGCTCAAAACCGATTCTATAAAACGAAGGGGGAACAAAAAAAGCCTATTAACCCACCCTTATCTGTAACCCCTAAGACAGGGTGAGATATACCTCTGAAATCTTAAATAGAAAGGGGAGTCGAGTGATAACTTATTTTGAAGGGTTCTCGACACTGATTACAACTGCCCAGTTTCAAGTCTCTGCTGTCATTCCTGTTCGGGGCTTAACACCTTTTTCACGTAGAAAAGGTTGTCGAATCGATTTTTTTAATATTCATATTGATGTGCCATAGGTGGCGCCCCTTTCTAATGATATCAAAACCATGAATGAGTCTGGATTTCTCGTCATAAAAAAAACCCTATGCGTAATTCCGTATCGCTATGTCGTCCTGATGAGGAATAATTGACAAAAATCGAAATGACAAATAAAAGTTTGACACCCTGTATCTTGGAAACTAAGCACTTTGAGGCTTCATGTTTCCATCTCTAGTTTCATAAAAATGTGAGGTCTCACCTCTCAACCGTTGTCGGTTGAATATCCGGACACCCTGTATCTCTCATCATTCTCACTTGAACCGATGGAAACAAAGGTGAAAAGGTACATTATTTGAGAAACCCAGAGAAGCGCCTGTTCTAAAAAAACTAAAATGCTTATCAACCTGGCAAATCATGTAAGACCGCTTTGCATAAATTAGTGCACAAAATGGAGTAACCTCATTGTCCCATTAAATCTGAATAGCTAAGAAACCGCCCGAGCCGCATTTTTTAGAACGACTCATCTGACATTCTTATCTCGAAAATAATTTGACTTCAAAAACAATCTAAATTCACACAACTGATTTCCTTTAAACGTCATTATCTCTGATCGCCTCTCAATGTAAAATCAAATCATCATGCGAAAAAATGGTAAACACAATAATTGAACTCATTATAGATCATCATCAAATTAACGGCTAAAATCTAATAATCAAATCCAATCTGCGGGAATAAATCAATTAAAAAACATTTCCTCCCTAACCTCAGAATCAAAGTAATATTCGAAAATCATGATGGTCGGCAAATCCAGAAAATGTAAAAACTTACATTGATTCAGCGCAGACGCGATTTCAAAAACACTTTTTTCTTCAAACGTCAGTGAAACGAACATTGTTCGACTGAGTATCGGCCGCAAAGTTTTACTTTTCCTCCGCCGGAGGGGAAAGTCACCATGACAACGAAAACGTGAGCCTGGCGCCGCCGCCCGAAGCTATATTCATGGCAAATTGAAAACATTATGTTTTTGCATAAATTATAAATTTGTCGACATTTGAAGTAAAAATAGCATATTTTATTTGGAGGAAAAGTTACTTTTCATGACTTTTTGTCTATTATCTGCCTCACTTCGTTCGGCTGCTAAACACGAGCGCAGCATGAAAAGTATCACTCTTCCTCCATATAAAATAATATACTTTTTGGATATTTATCTTTGGAATGGCATAGAAGAATGTATCGCTTTACTGAATATTGATCTTTTCTTCTGGATTTAAGACGCGTGAAATCAAAGAATGGAAATAATCTTTGGATTATTTGTGGATGGGCCTTATGGGCGATTGCCTGGCGTGTAGATGAGATAGAAGAAGAACAATGCACCTGGGATTGGTCAGCCTTGTCTTGAAAGAAAAGCAATTGGAGGTACGACTCATAGCAGAGAGGCAGTGCCAGACTCTAGTTTTTAGCACGTGTAACCTAGTTTAGTAGATTACCTTTACGGAAATATTCGGACAAGGTTACTGTAGCTAAAAGAAATGACCCAAATTCCATTCTTGTCTTGCATTCTTGCGGCATTTAATTATTATAATAATTAAACCAAGTAGTGCGCTCATCACTTATCATATGAACGAGGAACGTGATCAAGAGCTCACGTAATTCTTTATCGAGATCATTTTCGATTGTGATTAAAAATATCTTAGACATACTGGGTGTTATGTCTACATGATAAAAAAAAATCAAATAATATTGAGAATGGCTCCTTTGGGCCGTTGTTTACTCTATCTTTCAAATAGTTTAAAAAACGCTCTAGCATGTCTTTGAAGAGGATTGTCCTTTCTTATGAAGGTACTTTTGAGGAGGATTGATTCCTCAATCTACTTTTTGGTGAGCCTTCAACACGCCTAGCTTCGAGAGCAGAACCACGAATATTTTATCAGCTCGTTCTATATAAAAAAAAATAGCCTTGAAGTGTGAACACTTTACATCGGAAATAAGCTTAAACAAATTGATAATTTTTCACATCAAGTGGTATTTGTTCAAAGTTATGAGCTTCATCCTTATCTGAAGTGGTTTGATTATGTAAAAAAAATATATTATAGATTATGTATTTGAATGATAATTATTTTAAGTCCGCTCATAGGTTTCTGTGGAAGCGAGTATATGTAAAGTTCAATGCTTTTCTGCGGTTACGTCACAGTATTTGACGTTTGCCAGTATGTCGTAGATTGATCCCTCCAGACGTGACATTTTTTGTCAAATTGATCCCAACGACCGCCCTCCAGACATTTTAGGAACTCAAACATTTAGGAAGCATTTGGAATCTCATATTATGGATCCTGATGAGAAACTAAAACTTCCGATTCCCAAGCCCAAAATACTAAATCCTAAATCTATAAAATTCAAATATGGCGGGTCGTGGCACAAAATAAATGACAAGTGACCCTTCAGGTTGTAGACGCTAATGATAATATCTTATTCCCAATTCATCTACATCTACATCTACAAGTTTTGTTTCTTGGGGGGCACATTTTTTTTGGTATTTTCACCTCAACCTGTCAATTCTTAAGCAGGGGAGAATTTCAAATTGAAATGGGGGTCAAGTGATACATCATGTGATAGGTATTTATATCAAGATTATACCTCCAAAGTCTCAATTTGCTTCTATTCATTATTATTTCTGATTATCTAACATTTTTTTAATATTTATTATTTTTTTGTGGGTACCTGTGACCACCCATTGGAGGTTATCAGGTAGGGGGTGAAAACCGACAAAAATGTGTCCCCAAAAAAATGTACGTGTCCCAGCGATTTTTACCTCAGTTGGAGAAAACCTGGCTAAGAAGTTTTTCGTGCCCCACCCTGTATATTAATCTTATTAGAGAATTTAGACAGATTCTCCACTACATTCTCTGGAGATAGACTCGAGAATCACCACCTAGAAGACGTGTTATCTCAACTCATGGCCCTTATTGAGCGAAATATGAACCTGTATAGCTACTTGGAAATGTGACAAACTTAACGAACGCGTGGCGTGGCGGTGGCGTGGCAATGGTGGGAAGTCTATGGGTTTTTGATTTGATTGCATAATTGAATCGCAGAATTGGAGAATTTTTTTACATGGACGAAATAAAATCAATGATCTCAACTATAACTTATATAGATCACACATAAAACATCCAAATCAATTACCAGACCTATCATTCTTGAAGAATTGAAGTGGGCAGAGTTTATTACTTAATCCCCGTAATTTTCCACTTTTTTCGACATTCGACAAATTTTATCATTTTAAAATCAGTGTTAGATGAGTTTCTTTTTATCGGTCGGTGATAGTTGTATGATAAACGTAACGTATATAAAGAGATAGAAAAATCATTCAACATCATTTGATAACTGTAGGATTCGAATTTGCTTTTTTCAATAATGCTTCGTCTGATTTTTGGTTTTTTCTTTTTAACCGTGTCCATCAACGCAGATGATTGGGATACGTTTGTCGGTGAAGTTGTAGCTGGAATTGAAACTTCAGAATCATATATTTTTCCTAAAAACAATGATGCGTTCTTTGGTGATGACGACAACAGCACTGATATTCAGGGTAAGAACAATACGACGATTGTTAATTAATATCACTATCGATAAAAAATATCGATTCGTAATTTGTCTTTTGGTGGAGGTGCCAGTTTATGATGCTCATTTCCCACTCGTTGTCTAGCAACTAGTAGGAAATGGTTTCATTTTCGTTCAGTTCTACAATGTACTACATTTACGAATCTTTATCGATTGCACAATAGTTATATTGCTTGACAGTCGTTGAAATAATAAATTCTAATTTTTACTAAAACGATAAATATTTTCTATTTTTGAGTGAGTTTGGGTCAGGTATCTATGCTAACTATACAAAATAAACAGTTTTTTTTGATTTGTTATTTTTAACAGGTGTTTTTGTTTTTATTAATAATCATTGGAAATACAAATCGAATGTCAGAACTGAGCCAAAATTTCCTATCAAGTTAATGGAAAAATGACAATTTCCACGATATTTTCATGATGATAATTGTTTTTTTGAATATGTATCCGTTTTTTCTGTTGATTCGAGTAGTTTAGATTTGAAGATAATATGCAGGTTTACATAATACCTTATATTTACTTAATAGAGAGCATGTAAGTTCTTTAAAACCAAAAATCATCCAAGTAAACAAATAACAAATGACACGTGATCAGAGACAGTGAAACGATCTAGCAGATCACATGTGTGTTGGATTATTTCCCCCCTGCATATTACGAGGGTTGTCAAAAAATAACTGTGTGTGCGAATTCATATGCTTTCCACTGTATGTTCATAGGAACTTTTTTGGAATCATCCGAAAAGCATTCGATTAAAAAACTCCCTGTATGTAGAGTTTTTATTTTTCTCATTATATTTAGTGTGAAAATTTACTTAAAATTGTGTCGTCTTTTTATGTAACTTGAAAGTTATTTGGAACTAATAAGATATTTTACTATATTTTTTTTCCATATCATATTTCCATACACGTGAGTGATAAATGTTTTCATAATTCGTTTTTACAATTATCCGAGCCTCATCCTGTCCGAGTAACACGGTTAACTGGAGTTCTAGATTACCCATACCCAAATTATAGAAGTGCTTTCATTGTATATTATCATGTTTCAATGATACCTACTTGTATGATAAAGTATGTTTGTATAATATAAATGAATCAGTCAAAAAAGCTTTATTGCGTGAAATACAAAGTATTCGTTCATAAAGCAAATCCAAAAACAATGATTATCATGAAACGCTAGAAATTTAAAAATAAAAATAATAGAACAAACAAATACGATATAAACTGCACAAACGAGTATTAATACAAAGTAATATGAACAACAAGGAACAGTACCTATTATAATTAAGGGTGTAATGTTGAAGATCAGGATATCACAGAAAAGTATTAACACTGCGCATACAATAAGTATCAAAGTTTTCCTCGAAGTATTCGGAAATGTTATAATATGTTTTATTCTTCAAAATGATGGCAACCCTCTTCTTGAAAATGTGGAGTGCTTCAGAGGATCTGATTTCAGCAGGAATGTGATTATACAGGGTGACAATTTCAAAACTTGAAATTTCCATATCTTCGGAACGAGAAACTGAATCAAAAAACGCTCAAAATGGATTCTATAAAACGAAGGGGGAACAAAAAAAAGCCTTTAAACTCACCCTTATCTGTAACCCCTAAGACAGGGTGAGATACATCCGTGAAATCTTAAATAGAAAGGGGGGTCGAGTGCCACCTTATTTTGAACGGTTTTCGACACTGATTACAACCGCCGAGTTTCAAGTCTCTGTTGTCATTCCTGTTGATATGAAAGCTAGTCAAAATTTATTTTTTTTATTTTATTTTATTCAATAAATGATTACTCGCCAGAGTAAACTTCCCCATACTAAGAGCATATGATGAGGGACTAAAGACCTTCAAAACAAGTTATCAGTCAGGCCTGTTGACAGGATTTCTTTCACGAATTGTTTTTTTTTTAAATACTTCTTTGGAGTAAAAGTATACCTTTTTTGAAGGTATTCAGTCTCTCATCATATCCCCTTAGTAAAGAGAAGTTAGCTCTTGAGGGAAATTATTCATTGAAGAATAAAATAAAATGAAAAAAATAAATTTTGTCAAGCTGTTATATCAACAGGAATGATAGCACAGGCTTCCCCCCTTCTACTCAAGATTTCAGGACGCGTATTCTTGAAAGTGACAGATGGGAGCATCCCCGGGAGCTTCCGAGGACTGCTCCCTAGTTCCTTGGTCCTCGATACAATAGATTCGTATTCTTGAATAGTAGGGAACATCAAGGAGAATCAGACCCCCGGAAACACAGTTGCAGCATGTTAGAAAGAAACAATGAGTTGCAGGTTTGTGCAACCATTGGCAACCAATCAAAACGAAGGAAATTTTAACAGATTCTGTGACCACACTCTTTTGTTTATGTTTCCTTCAAAATAATCAAAATTTGTTTTTGTCAATTGTCAATCGATATACGAAATTGTGGTCTTTTTTATCGGGAAAAGTGGTCTCTGTAGTTTCTATTATTATTAAATGGAGTGAAAATCAAAACCCTCAACAATAAAACAAAAGAATTCGTTGATTGAATTTGTGCCCACAGGCCTGAGATGTAAAGAGTGTTCAATAAAAAATACGATCAAGTCACCTATGGATTGCAATTGTTTCAAAAAACGTATGTCCTGGCTAACATCGCAATTATGACATGACAACATCCACTTGCTAACCGTCACAGATGCCATGATGCCAAACCATACAAACTAGCCACGACCTACGTTCATGACAGAAAAAGAAATTCAGAGGTGACTTGATCGTATTTTTTATTGAACACTCGTTACAAAGATACGACAAAAGGTGTCACCAGTTCAACTACGTCTCGGCATAAGTCTTTAGTTAGCCTGAATAGCAATAGCTTCGCAAATTTATGATCACTCAAATTAAAAGCATTCCTCTTATCGAGGATATCTCTCGGTACACCTTCTTGTTCTATCGCATCACGAACATCGTCCATTAATTTATCATTTGGTATTGGTATTTCCACTGACAGACACGATACATTGAATGAGGTTAAAAATCCAGGGATTGGTCTGTTCTACTGGGTTGAAGTAAGAGAGCAGAGCCGCTCTCTCGGGAGCATCTCCCTCTCTCAACTTTTTCTCAAGAATACGGTTTCGTGGAAATTTCGCTGAACCCCGCCCCTTTCTCTCGTCTGTTCTACTCCCTACCCGTCAAGAATAAGCACCCAGGGGTGTATCTCACCCTGTCTTAGGGTTCACAGATAAGGGTGGGTTTATAGGCTTTTTTTGTCCCGCCTTCGTTTTATAGAACCTGTTTTAAGCGTTTTTTGATTCAGTTTTTCGTTCCCAAGATATGGAAATTTCAAGTTATAAAATTGTCACCCTGTATATATTTTATTACGTACATGACTTAGTGTTTAGTCAGAGTAGTTCTTGGTATAGGTAGAGGCAGATTAGTTTGTCTAGTGTTGTAAACATTATTAGTATGGCGTTGACTCCACTGATATTTCTTGTAAATAAGGCAAACGGTTTCCAGAATAAAGATAGACGGTAAAGTTAGTATGTGTTCCAAGAATAATGACCTACATGATTTCCTTGACTTCACTCCATAAATGCTCTCTTTTGAAGTATAAATACAGTTGAGAAGTCTGATAAGAGGGTTTACCATACCTAAGAAGGCTCTCCACAAGTGAGTAGTACACTGATCTGGCAACAATTCGAACACACATACCCTTAATATTTTTTTACCAAGGACCTGAAAGAGTTCATGGAATTTGAGCCTTTCATCGATTAGAAGACCAAGGTATTTGATGCTCAGTTTTTGCTCCAGGCAACACTCTTCAAGGTCCATGGATTTAAAATCAAATTTAAAGTTGAGCATATACTTCAATATCTAGTGAAAGCACATTAGAGTTACACCATTGCCTAATCACTCCAAGATCTCGGGATACCATATCCAAAAGTGCAGTTGGCTGCCAGTGAGACCACAAGATGACAGTGTCATCTGCAAAAATGGTGACATTTCCCTGGATGTTGATGTTGGCATGGTCATTTATGTATAACAGGAAGAGGACTGGTCCCAATACTGACCTCATATGCAAGTCGCCAGAAATACTTCCTGCAGTTCTCACTACCTGAGTTCTGTTGAAGAGGTGACATTCAAACCACTTAAGTGATATGCGTCTGAAAACATATGTGTAATCATATTTGTATGCTTGCTATAAAAATTGAAATCAAATTTCAACACCCTGTAGCTCTGTAAGGAAGTGTTTCTGTATTCATGTTGATAGGAAGTTTTGTTATCATTTTGAAGCGGGGAAACTCATCTCGAATTTTTTCGCGATAATAATTGAACACCCTGTATAACAGCATGTCAAATAAGTATACTTATGACTCAGGACAGCCAATGAGATTTGTTGTAGCGCAAACGCAAAGATATCCGACTAAATCAGGAAATCTATTCTGAAGCAAGACCAACTTACACAAACTAACTCAAGAAAAAGAACTAAAATCATCTTTCTCTGAAATAGTTAATAATAAACACGACAGTGACACTCGCGAAGTAGAATCTGGATTTCATTGTAGTAAACTTTGTATGATCTTAGCATTGAGTCAAAATTATGATATACCTACTCTACTAGTAAACATGATTTCCAGACTATGGCACGTTTGACTTCATCATTGTGGGTGGAGGGACAGCTGGAGGAGTTTTAGCAACTCGGTTAACTGAAGAAAATTTCACAGTATTAGTTATAGAAGCAGGATCAGAACGACCTTCATGGAGTGACATTGTAGGTTTATCAACCTACCTCTATACATCGGAATGGAACTGGGGTTTCAACACTACTGCCAACAATATTTCTTGTCTAGGTAAGACCGCATGCAATTACTTAAATATTCTTCAGTATTGAGATGATTCTTTCAGGTTCCGAAAACCAACAATGTTATTATCCAAGAGGTAAAGTCCTGGGCGGAGGCAGTGTGATCAATGCTGCTCTTTATTGTAGAGGCAACAAAGCTGATTATGACAAATGGGAGAAATTGGGAAACGACGGTTGGTCCTATGAAGATGTTTTGCCATACTTCATGAAAGCAGAATCTGCCAATTTTACTGACAATATTGAGACAGAATATCACGGATACAGTGGCCCACAAATAAGTGCTCATATTGACGATACACCTGGATTGGTAATTGAAAGTGAAGTTTTGATTGTGTGTTATATAGAAGTATTTTGTTAGACACAACCATTACTACAAGCCTTCGAAGAACTTGGTTTAACCCTAGGAGATTATAACGGACAAAATCAGACTCATGTTGCTAAATGGCAGTTCTCCATCGACAACAATAGAAGAAGTAGCATCGCTAGTGCTTATATAGATCCCGTAAGAAATCGTTCAAATCTGGAAATTTCCTTGGAATCTTTAGTCACGAAAGTGTTGATCACTGATCTAACTGCAACGGGAGTACAGTTCATCAAAAATGGAACATGGTACTCTGCTCAGGCCTCAAAAGAAGTTATTGTGTCTGCTGGTACGATTAACACTCCACAAGTATTGATGCTTTCCGGTGTCGGTCCAGCAAGTCACCTTGAAGAGCTTGGAATTGATGTTATTGCTGATCTACCAGTAGGGCAGTACTTCCAAGATCACATTCATTTTCCTGGAATTTTCTTCAGAACTAATCAGACTTTCTACAATTACACTCTAGAAGAAGATTTGGAATTGTGGAGACAAAACGAACGACCTTTGACGGGGTCTTTCAATCTTGAATTAGTCACATATTTCGAACCTCTGTCCACAGGTCAACCTGGAATCGAAGTCTTGGTATTGGGAGCTAGACAAGCATTTGCACAGGCTTTTGGGTGGGTAATTTGTTTTTCGCTGCGTTTTTTATACTATTATAGATGCATGTATACTGTACATGTACAGTTGTGTCCGAAAATGAATCACCCTGTTCTAAAGGTTACATTTTCGGTTTTCATGGTAATAAGTTGAAGGTTTTCATAACAGACTGAAAGCTTCAATAAGTGGTGTTCCCGTTTTTTTCTGGCGCAACTGTGCATTACGAAATTATTTGGACGACTATATTTTTATCATCTCATTGATGACGATTTTCGATTCATTTCGATCTCATTTTCTTTGTAGATTGAATGCTGAGTATACTGAAGCTTTGCTGAGTATCAATGATACTTCCGACGTCACTTTCAGTGTCGCCCTGATGCAACCAAGTTCCTACGGAAATATTACTTTACAATCAAGTGATCCAAGAGATTTCCCAAACCTTAATGCCAATGCCTTTTCCAATGAGACTGATTTGGAGTTGATGTATAAAGGCATACAACATGTGCTCCAAATATACAACACAACAACCTTCCAAGCGTACGGTTTTGAACAACTAATCATTCCTATGCCTGGCTGTGATGATACTTATGAGCAACTTTCCAAGGATTGGTGGTATTGTGCTCTGAGACATTTTACAGTGACTGTATGTGGATTCTATAATCCAAAATCATGTTATTGATTGAAAGCAATGTTTTCAGATATACCATCCAATTGGTACAACGAGGATGGGGAATGACTCTTGCACTTCGGTGGTTGACAGCAATCTCAAAGTACATGGAATAGATCAGCTCAGAGTAATTGATGCTGGAGTGATGCCTGCACATGTTTCAGGACATACTAATGGTGTAACTGTTATGATTGCAGAGAAAGCTGCCGACATCATCAAGGCTTTGTATGCTTATTAGTTTGTATTGAACATTTTAGTATCAAATGATTCTGTGGTACGTTTTGTAAGAAAATTCAATAAATTCTCATAACTTTTTGTGAAAGTTTAAAAAAAGAAAATAGAAGATTTCACCTCTACATCGTACAGAGTAATTATTAGGTATTACGAATTTGCCCTTCACATAGTCCACCTCGAGGACACTTCAGAGTGAACCCAATTCTTCAAAAAATATCATCTGACATTTTTGAGGACAAGTTGTTGCAAATAGTGCTAAACACTTGGTGTCATCTTATTAAGATTTACGTAGTGAAGAATTGGCAGATCCATAACGTTGGATCTGAGAATGTCAAAACAAAGAATAGTGACAAAAGTTTTCTCGCCAAAAAAAATTTCGTGGGTTATGCGTTCGCAATCTGTCACAGGGCCAGGACTATTCCTAGACGTTATGTCATCCGAAATCAATATCATCATTAGGCTGTGTTATTATTGATTGTTGACAGTTAAAAAGTTCTGAATCAATATATTATGAACTTTGTAAGTTCAATACTAATACTACACTAGACAGATAGATATACATATAGAGATATGGAGGGGTAGCATGCGCCATCCTTTTACTTAGACCACTCAGGCGGGCCCATTGTAACCTCCTTCGGGGTTTACCGGTCGAGTCAGCCGACAGCGTTGATATAGTTCAAAACTGAGACGACCGAGCATCCCCCGATCGAAGTCTGGCCATTCTCCCTCATAATGGATTCTCTGATATTCACGAGAGCTGGGCAGTGGCAAAGGACATGCTCAGCCATCTCGTCGTCCTCGTGGCACCCTCTGCAAGTCGGATTTGTTACCACACCCAAGGTGTTGAGGTACTTATTCAGCTTACAATGTCCCGTTAGCATTTCTGTCAGTTTCCCGAGGTTGCTCCGCGAAAACCCGAGGAGGTACTGCGTTCGCGCGGCCTCGGGGCCGTGTATAGCGGCGCCCGAATGCCCGGACCGTCGTGTCTCCTATCTCTCCCTTAGAACCTACACTGTTTGTACATCAATCCGGCGATTGATGGTTTGGGGACAGTGGAACGAAGGGCTCTGGGCCACACGGTTTTCCCTTTGCGAACACAAACTGTCTGCTTTTTCATTTCCCTTGATTCCAAGATACTGTGACTTGGTTATCGTCGGAGACTGACTGCAGAATCTGATCACAATCTAGTATCAGTTTGGATGTTATTTCATTTTTGTTCAAGGATTGTAAAACTTGTTTGCTATCGGTAAGGAAGATAATGTTTTTCTTTACTATTTATAAGGCCCCTTGCATCATTTGGAAGACAGTTGCCCCCGTGCTTAGGGCTCTACTGATTTCAAGGAAGAGCTCCGGTATTAACACACCCAGCCCAGCACCACATTGACTCTGTGAACAGTCTGTGTAGATGTGTATAGCCGCCGCTCTATCTTCTTCTTTTAAGCAATCTGTATTAACTTCGCGGGCTCTGTCAAAAATGTAGCGCGGAATCAGGGCATCAGTTCGATACTTCACCATAGGTCTTGTGACCTCCTCCATAAATATTCCGCACCAGAGATGGATGGCATGCAGCCTAATTGCTGGTCCATGTAGGCGGCAGGCACAGCAGCACCTGCATTGCCATCGTTGATGTGAATCTCATGGCACCTATGATGGACGCAGGAATGCTAATCTTTGTAGTTGCTGCATTTTGTTCTGAGCTGTCACTTGTTTGGTTTTAGTCCACCACACAATAGCTCCGTACACAAACATTGGTCTTCCCAAGACCTTATTGCCAATCGCCCCTCTACGTTGGCAGTAATGCTCTTTGTGACCTTAGATTTTTCGCTCAAGTGCTTGTTCCAATTGAGGGTTCTATCTAGAATGATTTCTAGGTACCTCTTTAGAAATGCCGAGTTTACTCCAAACTGGAGAGGTAGTCTTAGGTTGGTCAACTTTCTTTTCCTGGTCAAAATAACAAGCTCGGTTTTTCTCTCCCCAGTTTTTTTCTACCTGTTTCAAAGCAGTCTGCATGGTTTCCATCAGGATGCCTTCAAATTTTCCAGTCAGCTGAACAATGAAGTCATCCACATAGCCAGTAGTGTGGAATCTCTGCTCGTTGAGGTCCTTTATGAGGCCGTTGACTACCATGTTCCATAGAAGGAGTGACAATACGCCCTCTTGAAGTTAAACTGATAGGTCTGTAGTTTGGGTGAGTGTAGTCGTCCTTTCCAGGTTTGGGGATAGACGCGACTTCTACCTCTCCATCCTCCATCTTAACGGAATATAGCTTGGGGCTAGACATTCCTCCTAGAATAACCTCCAGATAGTCTTCCCTTCTTCTCTGAAGGAGTACGATTGATCGTCTGGACATGCGTGGCCGTCAGTGGTGTTAACGGTTTCACATTCTGGAAAGTGAGTTTTCAGTAATAGTTTCGCCGTGTCTCTAGAGGTATTGGTATATGTTCCATCACTTCTCTAAGACAGCTTGGCTGCATGAAGGGGTCTCTCGAGAGGACCTTGAGCCTCGAGGCTGACGACGTATCAGAGACCTCGCTGCAGAAGTTCCTCCATGCCACTCTTTTCTTTCCTCTTAAAGATTTTCAGCTGCTCCTTATATTCTTGCCATTTGCGGGTTGTTTTCGCCAGGAAGAAAGCCTTCTCAGTGTCTTTCCTTAGTTTTTCCATCTCTCTGTTCCATCCAGAAATGTTGGTGAGTGGGAAGACAGGAATGCTCGAAAGATTTCATCAGGCTATCGTAAAGAAAGTTTAGACTCGTAAAGGAGAGTCTAAACTTTCTTTACGATAGCCTCCGTACGAGTCAGAGCTTGTAGAAGGATTAAGGATTCCTTTCTCTATCATTTCCGTCAGAGTGCTAGCAAACATCGAAATGTTCGTTTTACGTGGGTTTCTGAACGGTTTGCTTTTTGGCGGTTTAATAAGCAGTTTGAAGTTTATCCATCTGTGATCCGACATGTGTGGAGACGTTCCATCCTGCTATCTTATCGCTAATGTTTATAAGATGCTTTTATCGTTTGGTGCCCAGACACAAATTTGGGTTCGCAGGCTCTTTTAACTATATTCAGATTTGTTTTTGTTAAAAATTCAAGTACTAACTTCACTCTATCATTGGTGTTCTTGTTCTCTCACAATGCCGCTCTCAGTGGAAGTAAAAGATGCATTCCGATTCGCTTGGTACTGTGAATTGTGTAACGGGTTTGGTTTTATAATATTTGGGACGATCTTTATGACTCAAACTTCTACAGTCATCGGGAATTTATTTTTCGAAAGAACCATGGGGGTCAAAAACATGATTTCATTGATCTTCTCTTCTTCGGATTTGACAACAGAAAGTCAGGAACAAGAGCCATATCATGCGGAGTTCCTCAAGGGTCAATACAGTGGCCAATTCTCTTCTTAATCTACGTCAATGACCTGCCTGCAGCAACAACACAAGAAACCCCTATCCAGTTCGACTTTACTCTGACATTTGAGGGGCATGCTGACCATGTTTGTAACTCTCTTTATCCATTTTTATTTTCAGACAACTCTCCAGCTAGCGCATTCTGTACAGTCGTTCGTTCATGGCGTTCGTGTGAGCGTTCCCGACAGTGTTCGTTAAAGTGCGATCGTGCGGTCACGGTTCGGTAAGAAGTCGTTGAGTTTGTCATTAGCCTAGTTTACATCGATAACTCGTTTAGTTCGGTCCGATAGGACCAAGCTGGTGGGGATAGTACGGTAGGACCAATTCTTGCTTCCTTTCCGTTTACACCGTCTTGCAACGCGTGAACTAAATGTGTACGCCCGCAATTCGTCAAATGTCAAAAACAAGTCGAAATTATTCATCAACACAATTCGTAACCAAAAAAAACATGAGTAAGTACGCTCAGATTGCCTTAGAAACTCAGAACAAACACAATTCACAATAATAACAATCAATATAACCTCAAAATTTTGATCCAGATCGAACCAAATTTAGTTCGGTACACTTGCTGGCGAGTACCGAACCAAGAGTGGACCAGCTTAGTCCGCAACTGTTTACACCATTCGAACCAAATATTTGGTTCGGATATAGTCCGAATTTGGTACTTGGTCCGCGGACCAAGTTGTCGGTATAAACTAGGCTATTGAGAGTGTTTTTCTGACATTTAGTTGAAAGATGATTTCGCACACCGCGTTCAAATCTCGGCTATCGAGCGCTCGGGAGTTTGTTTTGATTCAACGATCGTCGCCATTCGGAACGTGTTTTAAAATTTGACCACCGTTCATGCCAACGCCTATCGTCGTTCGCGCCCTGAACGACCGCCTGTACAGAATGCGCCTGCAGCAGAGGAATGTTAACCAGGATGTTTCCATCATGGCCTACCATGCCCTGGTGCAGTCTGTTTGCTGCTATGCACTTATTGCTTGGGGCCACTCTACACATCCCAACAGAGTGCAGCAATGAAGATAAGAGCAATGAGGATTGTAGCTGGGATAGGCTACCGCATAGGAAAAAGGCTACCGTAATGATGCTAAAAATGCCTTCAATGAACTGGGTATCTATACTATATCTATAACTTTTGTGCTTATGACTAAAGTTATGCTTATGAATGTGTTGTATAAACCAGGCACAAATTAAATAACGGAAGACAGACTCACATCTTGCTCATGGTATACTTTCGCACAATACCTCAGCTGAGACTGTACCGCAACAGTCACGTTAAAATAAAATGTAGTACTTTGCCTCAGTCGTGAACGCTCCTGTAGTTGCCTGTTTTGTCCATTCAGTGCGGGTCGGTGTCTCGAGAATCAAGCGGCAGATGAGATAATAAACTGAATAAGTGTCAGTGTGACAACTGTGTGATTTTTGGGTTGTCGTTGAGAAACGTTGATGATAAGTAGTTTTGTGATTGAGAGTGGAGCCCACGTATTATTGGGCGAGGTCTGTGTGACCTGGTTAGCCGAAGGGCTGGAAAATCCTACTGCCTTCGATTGATTGTGGAGTGTGAGTTCAGGATCTTACATTCTGCTCAATTGACACGAATAAGCCTCCAGAGTAATGTGCGGACTCTCCTTGCTCAATTCGTTGAGATGCTAACTGTTTAGCGGCTGGTGAAGCCTCTTCTTATTTCAGGTGACACTAGCTAGACGTCGAAGAATTGTTCATGATGATTATCGTATTGATGATGATAATGATATTATATTGACGAATTATGACCATGATGTGATTCAGCCTGAGCTAGGGGGTGGGGTGCCCCCCGGTGATGTTATACTGTTCATTCATTTATTCAGTTCAATTCGTTCCATTTTGTTTTCATGTTAATGGGGACCTTTTCCTCTCTATGCTTGCCGACAACATTTGGGTGAATACGCATTATTAAGATCCAAAGCACCCAAGAGTAAGATGATCTATTCAATTAAAGCCTAGTTTTACAATCCTTTCAATGTTTCACAACCGCACTAGATGGTTGGTTGAAACAACTAAACACGAGCAATACATCCGGTGATCCTCGAGCAGCTACTTCAAAAAAGTTACGTGATAGACACTTCAGAGTACGTACAAATCAATCTAATTCTCGATACGGAAAAAAAAATGTTCCCAACCAGCGCGACATCTTCAATGGCTAATGAAACTGAGTAGGCTGTAGTTTTATTGATTGCTGACAGTCAAAAGGTTAATAATGATTTGCCTACATTGATTTTAATAATACTACACTAGGATAACATTGTCTCCTAAGCTGAATTGCTAAGGTATGACGCAGACAACCTCTCTTTTTGGAGATGCACATTTGGCCCTCTGTGCGTGGCCAAAGTGCTGTGGTATTACGCACCTTTCCCCATGAATCTACAATCCAATATAATGCCCTAAAATAAAAACAATGTTTGGCAACCCGTCAAATCAACAGGAATGACAGCATAGGCAGTTGTAATCAGGGTCAAAGGTCTTTCAAAATAAGGTATCACTCGACCCCCCTTCCAATTTAAAATTTTGTGGATTGGTGTTCACTCTCACGAGGGGTGAACTAGTCCTTTTAAGTATGCAACTAAGGGATTTTTTTTTTTTTTAATAATCGCAGAACCGAAATTCAAATATCACCGAAAGTTGGTGCATGGTCGGTAAAATTCAGATGCAATTAGAATGGGTGCAAATCCAACATCATACACGGTGGGTCAAAAAATATAAAAATTGAGCAAGAGTGGAACACCTTTATTTTAAAAAAATCCGCAAAATGTTATGAAGAAAAGTTGTCCAGAATAATCAAAAGTTATACCTGAATACTAAAATCAAGACTTCCTGGATATTTTTTTATTTTGAAAATCATTCATCATTGCCCCAAAAAATTGTTTTTCCAATATTTACCTTGAACAAATCCATATATTGATCAAAAACAAATCAGCTCCGCATATGTTTGGATTTTCATCTTCTTATAACATTTTGCTGAGAGTTTTGAAATAAGAGTAGGTACTTTATTCTTGTAATTTTTTTTTCACCCACCCTGTACGTGCGATGTTTGACTTGCAACCATTCTTATTGCATCTAATAAATTTATCGACCATGTAGGTACACACTTTGATGATATTTGAATTTTGACTCTGCAATTAATAAAAAAAAACTCACATATGGACACTGTATACAGTGAGGACGTAAATACTCCCCCCCCCCCTCTAACTTTTGGACGCATTAATATTTTTGGCTCAAATTTGGAAGTGTGTTTCAGGGTAGGCTTTACTAAGTTTTGACCTTCAAAAAAAATTTTCATCTGTCAAACTGACAGCTGGGCACCATTTTGAAACAAAAAATTGAATGGAAAAGGGGCTCATGTGATACTTTATTTGAAAGGTCCTTCCATTCTCTTTTCACCCCCAAAGTTTGAAGTCAGTTCAGGGACAGCATTTTGAAAATTTATTGAGATAATTTTGCATGATTTTGTTCTTAATATTATCTTTAGTATTAGGTTTTTTTGAAATTTTTTATTAAATACTGTTGTAGAAACAATCATTTATGTTATAGGTTAGTTTTTTCATTGCTAATAAAGTTCTTTTAAGAATTAGAGATAGTATTTTGACCCAAATAATTTATTTTCGATATGGCGCCATTTCCTTAAGAAAAATGCTAAGGACTTCAAACTTTGGTGGTGAAAAGAGAATGTAAGGACCTTTCAAATAAGGTATCACATGACCCCCTTTTCCATTTAATAATTTGTTTCAAAATAGTGCCCAGCTGTTAGTTTGACAGTTGAAATTTTTTTTTGGAGGTCAAAACTTAGTAAAGCCTACCCTGAACAACACCTCCAAATTTGAGCCAAAAATATCAATGCGTTCAAAAGTTAGAGGGGGGCGGACTATTTACGTCCTCACTGTATGACATATTATATTACATCACTCAATAAGTTCGTAGGATGACACATAGATGGCGTTGGTATGTAATAATCCATATGATTTGTAGGAAGTACCAACCTTAAAAAGATATCTGTCAAAATTTCATGACAATCCGTTATAGGCCTTGCTACGTTTTGAATGACAATGTTTTCCAAAAATACTTAAAGAACTTTGTTTCGTAGAAATACCCTGTATGACTTACTTATTTAACACATTTTTGCTAATTAAAATGAAATACCCAGTTTTTTAAAATAAATATTTAGTTGGGTTATAGTTTGGGTGGGAGCCTGAACAACGTTTGCGTTCAAATAAATCTAATTCTCCAAAAAATATCAGTCAAGAGATTTACGTGGTGAAGGATTTGGGGTATTTATAACGTTGAATGAAGGATATTACGCTAATTTCCGAGAATACCGGCACAACTCAAAAATTGTCAATATTGAGATAACGGTATCATCAACCTTCTTTTTCCAGAAACAACGTCGCATCCATATTTACAGTAGTTTTTGAAAGATGGCGCTCCGGTTTATCGACACATCTCAAGTTTCGACAGGTCAGATTCGTGAACAGCGACATAATCTCAGTCCACATCTCAATAAACGTCTTTATTTAGTTAAATATTTTTTCATGAAAAATGACATATTTTGTGTTGATCAGTTAACTATCATTTATTCATGAATAAAAATAACTTGAGCGATTTCACTGTCTTGAGACTCTTAAATTTGTGGAAATAACACAGAAGTAAAAGCACTTTTCATCAAATTAAATTGCTTGGTTAATCATCCAGGTGTTTCATTTGAAGGGCTGAGTCTCTGATCTACGTGGGTTTGTTCCTCACACAGTGG
This sequence comes from Orchestes rusci, assembly GCA_958502075.1. Lineage (NCBI taxonomy): Eukaryota > Metazoa > Arthropoda > Insecta > Coleoptera > Curculionidae > Orchestes > Orchestes rusci. The sequence goes on from OY293305.1 coordinate 4,496,624, forward strand.
GTAAAAAAAAAATCTGTTCAAACATCCAATCAATGATTATTGAAACTGAGTAGGTTGTAATATTACTGATGGCTGACAGTCAAAAAGGTAATAATGGTTATCTTGAATAAATATTAATTTTCTTATTTCGATACTACACAAGGTGATGATCTCAATCAAATCAACACCTTAGTCATAACTGTGGTATACAGGGTGTCCCAACGATAGAGTAAAGTAGGTTTTATCATATAGGATATGAAAAATATCAATATCAATATGCGTCACAGGTTAGGGATGTAAATAGCGCACATTCTGAAAATATTTGGAAACATACAGGGTGCGTCACAAAAGTATGGCACGAAAAAGTATGATTTTTTTAAATGGAACCCCCTGTATATTAATTGATATTTCAATTCTTTCTTCAATTTGGAACAAAAATTGTGATATAACTAATGTTCCTAAATTCATCCGTTATCGAGATATCGCGTTTTAAAAATGGCATTTTTGCAACTTTGACATGCTATAAAACTCAAACTATTCAAGTTAGAGAAAAATGGATTGCACATTTCTATCTTAACTTTTCAAGAGCTATTCAAGGAGATTAAATCCATTATTGTGAAAAAATGTCAAAATGTGCCGAAAAAAGTTGACAGTTGACGTTACCTTCTATCCAAATGACAGGAGAGCTCTTGAAAAGTTAAGATAGGAAAGTGCAAACCATTTTCCTCTAACTTGAATAGTTTGAGTTTTATAGCATGTCAAAGTTGCAAAAATGCCATTTTTAAAACGCGATATCTCGATAATGGTTGAATTTAGGAACATTAGTTGTATCAAAATTTTTGTTCCAAATTGAAGAAAGAATTGAAATATCAATTAATATACAGGGGGTTCCATTTAAAAAAATCATACTTTTTCGTGCCATACTTTTGAGACGCTGACGCACCCTGTATGTTTCCAAATATTTTCAGAATGTGCGCTATTTACGCCCCTAACCTGTGACGCATATTGATATTGATATTTTTCATATCCTATATGATAAAACCTACTTTACTCTATCGTTGGGACACCCTGTATAAGGGGGGTCAGAATTTCGCAATCAAAATCTATGTCCTACTTGATACTTGAGATAGAATCGAACTAATCTAGAAAACGCAAATAAAGTGCTGGATAGCAGTGGAAAACAGAAAAAGAATTGTGAACGAAGTTTTACAGCGGGAAAAAGCAAAAAGTTACAGACGAGGTGGGCATACGTGTGGTACGGACCACAGTCGAAAACGAGCGGCAAAACACGACGTGGATATTTGGAACGTGCCACTGCTGTTTATAAAAATTAACCTTGAAAAAAATTGTGAATTTTAAGGAAAACAGGTTTACATTTCTTTAAATAATTTCGTCAAGAACACCACTCCATCATGGCTTTTTTCGAGGTTTTTTCAATCAATTTTTTTTTTCCAGAACGGTTCCTTTTATTGATGATGAACAAGAGTATCTTGTTTGTAGTTTAGGTTTAATTTGAACAATAAAATGAATGAAGTGTGAGTCGCTGAGTACACGTAGTAAACCAAAGTGAAACGGAGTAAAATATGAATATTTCATTCCGTTTCACTTTAATAAAATGAATTTTTTTTATTTGTTTTTCTTTCAATAATATTTGCATGAAAGTTGTTGATAACATCACACACAAGTCGACTTTTATCTTTTTCACTGAAAATATGAAGCATTATTGCGTAATATGTTATAACTTCTAGCAGGTTACCTTCGCCATAATTTCAAAATCCCATGTATTAATTATTTCAATTCCAAATATCTGGAAAATGGTTCCACGTAGCGACTTCTAACAAGTATGCCTTTTTTGCATAAAAATAAATAAGAAATATGTTTTTTCATTCAAATATGTCATACGGCTACGTCCAAAAAAGTTATGGCTGTACATGTCAGGACAAATGAGTGTAGGTGGCGCCCTCTACAAGTTAGAGTCAAACTGAGATAAAATTCGAATTCCGCATAAAAAGAAACCCTCAAATACCGATTTTTATGGCAATATAGACATTGGTTCAAATATTATTTAGAAAAAACAAAAATAAAAATAAAACTTCAACATCCTGTAGCGTAACGAAGCATTTCCGGACACACCTTCATATGAAGTTTTCTTATTATTTTCAAGTGGGGAAACTCACCCTGAATTTTTTCGCAATATTAATGAAACACCCTGTATACTATTTTTTACGACTGTCAAAGAATGTGGCTATTGTGCAATCGATATCGATTTGGAAACGTAGCACATTGTGCAACCGTAGGACATGAAACCATTCCCTACTCGTTGTCTAGCAACCCGTGGGAAATGGTTTCATTTCCTACGGTGTGCTACGTTTACACCCTATTTATAGATATAGATTAGATTAGACCCAATAGATTTTTTATCAATTTATATTGGGTACTTTGAAAGTTAGTTAAGAAAACCGATTCCCAACTGCGTCCTTCAGGGGGCCATATCTCCGGAAAGAGGCCCTCTTTCCTCTAGGGAAAGAAATACAGATACTTTATTTTTTCAGTGTGCTTGTGCTTCAGTAGCTAAAGAAACCTTTATGATTTTACTGTATATTATTTTGATTGCCAAGAATTTTATTTTGGAGTGAAAAAAATTTGTGGATTAAAACTGCTTTTGATGATCTGAACAATTTATATAAATTGATAAATGAAAGACATAGCAGGTGCAAAGCAACAGTATAATCATAACATGACATCAAAATTGGGCGTGGCACCCCGGGGTTTTTTCTTTTTCATATAGCTTCACACTGAAGTTATAGGCGTTTCAAGCAGTCAGACTTCACCATTCTCCCCCTTCTTCTTTTTTGATGTCCTATCAAAATTGATGAACTACAACTACAAAGACGCAGAATTTCACGAGGATCACAGTAATGGTATTTCTTTAGCAACATATAATGAAATATTTTAGAGTAAAACTTATTTTTCTATCAGACTATAGCTTTTTTGCCCACTAGCGGTGGACGTATGAACTTGGAAATCATATTTCTCAGTAGGGTGTGAATTTTGTTCATCTAGTTGAATAACAATGCTAGTACCACGTTGATGAATCGGGGTAGCAACCGAAATGATTTTTGTACAACATGATCGGTGATCCTGGATTAGCTGCTTCAAAAGAATTATTCAATACGTCTAGTATCCACTCCAGAGTAGGAGGAGATTGTGTGTGGAAATTTATAACAAAACAGGTATGCCAAATTCAAAGCCAATAATAATAATTATTATTACGACCAAGGCATTCTCAAGCTTGAACAGAAAAGACCTGCCTTTAGACAATTCACATTTACCTGATGAGGCATCGAAGAAGAATCCGACTGCGGATGGTGCTACTCTTGGAAACATTATGATGACAAACTTGGGAAAAAATTTACTACACTCCAAAAACCGACGAGGAACTGTTAGCAATTCAATCATAAAATCAATTTTTAACTAACAGTATAGATACCTACTTAGTTTTTTGCGAAGGTCAATGCACCTCCTTGATTCATTCTCTGAAATGAAACACTTATGAATTTTCTAGATAACAAATTGTATGTATAGGTACTTGAGATCAAATCTTAAATTCAGTATTGCGTCATCTAGGCACTTTCAATAATAATACTGAATGGAAATTATGGAATTTTCAAACAGCTGCTGTCGGCAGCAATGATCTAATTAGATCATTGGTCGGCAACATATTCTGAAATGTATTTGTCCCCCTCCTCCTTTAACACCATCCAGATTATATACGCTGCTATTAGTCGTCTTGTTACAAAATACTTTAGCATGTTTTTCAGCGTGATTCACAAAACAGGACTACGTTCACAACATCACACCTGATGACGATCGAAGATAACATTCATATCGGAAGCGCGTGTAACAATAAATGGAATCAAGACGATGAAAGTTCAAAAATGTGTGTTAAGATCCACATTGTCTCGTTTTTTGTTGACATGTTCTCAACCTTCCTTGGTGTGGCAAAACAAACAGTGCAGTTCCGAAAAACTATTAAGAAAAATGGCAAAACAATTGTTTATTCTGCTTGAGTCAGTACCACACCACGTTTTTTCACTCAAGTTTCAAAGATTACATCAACAAGATGATGTCCTCCAGAAGCAACGCACTTATTTGGGCGATCTTTGAAGTTTTCAAGAATAATGTCAACCAGTATACAGCTCGGTAGAAATTAAACACGAGATTCATGTATTAGGACAGCAGAAGTGGGCGGAGATCAACGCACAGTCCCCATCATCGGATTGTCGGAAACACAGCGCATATCTGCTGGGGACGTTACCTGGAGGCAAAAAAGGCAAATGGGTGACATTGTTCGAATGTCTGTGAGTTGAGGGTATATTTCCTGCTCTGAAGCGATAAAATGGATCAGACGTTTCTTCAACGGGTTCTTTCATTTTTGTTATCAACGAGGGGTCGTGTAACTCGGTGATAGGGGTCCTTCCTGGCAAGTTGAGGGCAGCGCGCAAATACAAATTTTGCTTCTTTGAATGCGAGCAAACTGGGAGTTTAAGGCATATACCTAAGTTATGGTGGGTCCTATGACTGCATTTTACAACGAGAGCTAAATCCAGAAAGTCTAGCGTCAATAACAACCCCCAATTACTTGAGTTTTTTACCTCCAGCAAGAGGTTCATCAACGATTTTTATTGGTTCAGTTGAACGATTGATTGTTTATTGCCGACTAAGCACCAAAGATTCACACTTTCTACTGGTGATTTTGAGTTTGCATTTATAGTACCATGGAACCAGTGTGTTCAATCAATATGGGTTTTTGCGCTAACTGGCCGCGTGTGCTTAGAATGGTCGTAAATAGACTATTACGTCTTCTGCTGCTGTCTTTCTGACGTGACTGGGCCTTCATATCTCTGATTTTCATGACCGCTCTGTTATTTTTGGCTTCAATATTGAGCCTTCCGGATTTTGTCACCTTTAACCAGGGGCGTACTAACCAAGGGGGTTTTTGGGTAAATCTGACCCTACTCCTCTTAGGCTTTAATTTCCTGCCATTTTTTATCTGACTCGCTGGTTGTATATCCCATAGAACCTACATATTAACAACACAGACTGTTTTATTTTTTCCTATACCATCTTTTGGTAGAGGCTTATGACTGTGCAAATTTTCAGATAATTCTGTGCTACGGTTCAAAAGCCTTAGGAAAATAAACATACAGACTTTCACATTTATATATAAAATTATGATTCTGCAATGCCTTTTACATAAAAAAGGTACTCTTCGTAAAAGTCGCTATCTGTCACCGTTTCCTCGGAAAATGGCTAAATCCAATCAATAATAAATTATTGGTCTTGAACAAACTATTACGTTGAAATATGAAAATGAGCTTCAGTTCAGATAGTGAGCATTTAAAGTTTATCAAATCCTCTTCTTCAATGAAAATAAATTAAATTAGAGAGATCTAAAGGGGGGGGGGGTTAAAGGGAACATATACAAAATATTCAAAAAAAAAACAATTAAACCTACACAATCAAAACTAATAATAAATTCAAAATAACAATTATTGTTGAAAATGCCTGCCATACCACGTTCAATACATTCATTGCACCTACGTATAGCATATTTGAATTGACGTCAGTAAAAACATCAAATCTTCCTCCGACTGAACTGGAGTTTCATATACAAGACTTTTCATATGTCTCCAAAGAAAGAAATCCAGAGGAGTTAAATCTGGGGACCGGGCTGGCCAGTTGACATCGCTTCCACGTCCAATCCAACGTCTTCTAAAACAATCATCGAGGTGCTCACGTACGACATGTGAAAAATGAGCGGCTGCTCCATCATGCATGCTGAATCCACAGATTCCGACGTATGTCGAGGGGCAGCTCATCCAATAAGTCAAAAAATTGAGGTACACCGTCCCAGTTAGTCGAGGAGGCAACATGATTGGTCCAATTAGACGTTCTCCAGAAATTCCAGCCCACATGTTCACCGAGAATCGATGTTGGTACCCTCTTATTTGAAGAGCATGAGGGTTTTACTCCACCACACCCGACAATAGAGCGATAGAGTCATGGAGAATCGTTCATGACTTAAGGGGTGGTCCTAGGACTGCTTCAGGCGTTCCAAGTGATTTGAAGGCACTTGACCTGAATTCGTTTCACTGTACGATAGCGGCTGATCTCTCGAAAGACCTATCAAGGTCCTGTGATCCTATTGAGTTTCTGTCTCATGTGATACTTTCTTTTTAGCTCCTACTGATGCTCACGGAATAGGGCAGGTTATTACTGGAATCATAAATAAAAACTCCTCTGTATAGGATAAAGTAACTGTTCGGGTTTTCTCGGCACTTTCTATAAAATTTTTGACAATACTGGCGGCAGTTATGAACAATTCTTTTTCAACTGGTACATTGCCTTCATGCCTGAAAAGGGCTGTCGTTATCCATCTTGGTGGGGATGCCAATAATCCGTCCAATTTTCGACCTATTGCACTACTTCCTACATCGTCCAAAATAATTGAAAAGCTTGTGAAAGTAAGAGTTACATCGTTTCTTAAGAGACACGATATTTTTAGCGATAGGCTTCCAGCAGACAGGATACCGGCACAAGTCGATTGTGTAAATCACGATATACTGCTAGAGATATGTGGAGATATGGATTTAGAGGGACTGGTTGGAGATGGTTCAATTCTTATCTATCTGGTCGGGTTCAGAGGGTATGTTTCAATGGTGGAGAGTCTGTTGACGTTCTTGTTGCCAGTACCTTTTCAATACTGTCTTCTTGCCGCAGAAAAGAGCACTCCGCTACCTGTGTAATATCTCTTAGGAATTCGTGTCGTCCTCTTTTTGTGAAGTTCTTATTTGAATCGTAGTCTACCTAGTTCAGTAGTTAAGTATGTTCTTCGTGATAATATCTTAGATAATCTATTATCAAGAGTTAATAGTTACACCAATACTATCAGTTTCACGTGAATCAGAAGTGGTTTTTTTCATCGATCATTGGTGCTTACATGATAAATTTTTTGTATATAAAAAGGCAAAAATCTATTCAACTTTATTCAAAAACTGTAAGTTTCGAATCAGGTAGACGAGAGGGAGCAATCATGTTTCGTCTGATTTGTTGTATTTTATTTTTATCTGCGTCGATTAAGGCAGATGAGTGGACCACGTTTGTTGACGACGTTGTAGCTGCTGTGCAATCTTCAGCAACATATGTTTTGCCAACAAATAATGAGGAATTCTTTCCCGATGACAACACCGACGACGATACTAAAATAATTGAGGGTGAGTATAATCTGTAGTTTAATTTTATAGAAGCATTAAAGTTCATAATCATATATTTTATGTATATACAGTGTGTCGCATTCAAAGATGACTAAACCCCTATATTTTCGCTACTTGAAGGAGTCGGGTTTATGATATTCAACTGAAATTTGATGTTCAAACCTCGACCTCGACATTAGAATGTAACGTTAAAAACGGAAATTTTCCGGATCGACGAGGTGAGGGAAATTTTATTTTTCTTATCTCGGGCGAGTAGATGGCCCACAATGCCTATCGGGTGACATATAAATTCCGCTATGAAATGGACTTCTGTTTTTTTTGAATGTTTGTAGAAAATAACTTATGTGCCAATCCTGCAATTCAAGCTTATAGCATAGAACATTCGCAATTCTGCGCTTCCTGTAGTTTAAGTCTTATACAATCGTATCTATTTATGATCAGGTGTTTGGCAATCGTGCGTTACAGATGTGGCTCATTAATCAGTCTACTGTCAAATAAAATGTACAGGTACAGCATATTTGACAGCAGATTAAACCAGAAATAAAATTTGAAAAGGGCGGAGTGTGTGTGGGGTATTTACAGCGGGATTAACAGCAGAAATGTGTCCCATGAGGTAGGATGAAACGATACGTCAAAAATCGACGCGTCAGTTTGCGTATCTGACGAGATAGAGAGAGAGGCCGGAAAAGTTGAAGAAAACTCGCTCAGACAACGGCTATCTTTTTCACGGGATGCAAGAAAATTGATGAAACGTTACGAGATTTTGTCAGAAAAAACTATCTGGTGTGCTTATAATCACACAACAAAAGTGAAAACTTCACCAAGGCGAAATTAATAACACTGCGCATCCAATTTTTGTGGAACGGCGTAGGCGTAGACATCTTGATCTGTCAAATTTATTTTATTGTCATTATTGTCGATTATCGAGGATCAAAGCTGCTTAGATAGACAAGAAGACACGAATGTCGTATGTCATATCAACATGTCTCATGTTTTTTTTTGTGGTTGAATTTTCTGATGTTTCTTTTTCTTTACATGAGAAAAGTGATTTATGATGAACAACATTTTAAATAACATAACTATGCAAACATAACCTCACTATGTCATTTGTACTTTAAATTTTCTGATCAAATCCCAAATAGAACCCACATCTATCTAATTTGAATAAAATCCGTTGGAAAATAACAAAACTACGCAAACATAACCTCACTAAATCATTTGTTTTGATTTTTTTTTTGATCAAATCCCAAATGGAACCTACATACTTGACTAATTTGAACAAAATCTTTTGGAAAACAACCAAATTATGCAAACATAACCTCACTTGGTCAGTTTTTGTTAAATAAGAACCAATAAAGAACCAAAAGAAATATATGATGGTATGAACACTGCAAACTAATTAGCACTTGTGTTGTGTTCCGCTCCTTCAAAAATGTTCTGAATTGACTTACTCGACTCGAGCCGACCTTACCCGAAAAAGCGTTACATAACCGAGTCTGAGCCTTATTCAATACCCACAGAAATAGTGCTCAGCGCGCCTAGAGAAGTTTTCACTTCAAAAATTTCTCAACCGGCAAATGTTCGTTCAGTTTTGACATCTAGCAATCAACCAGACTTCCAAAACAAGCCTACCAAGAATACCTAGATGCCCGATCAACTTTATACAGAGAAAGAATTTTCCCAGAGCTTGCCCAAAGACAGGTACAATTTCCTTAGATAATCAATCCAGGAAAACCAACGTCTGCTCCAAGAAAACTCATCAGAAACTTTATGACTCCGAAAGTAATGGTTCAGTCCCACTCGGTAAATTGAGTCATAACTGAGTGATTTTAGCACATTTTAAAACATCACCGTCAATTTTCGACTAGCAGCATTGCGATGCAGGTTCCTCATCACTGCAAAAGTGTCAGGAAGGAAACAAGAAAAGCAAGATTCGTGAGAAACAAAGTCTAAGACAAGATGTCGCGTCTTCGTGATAAACATGAATGAAAGTGGTTTTCTCAAAGTCTTTATAGAAGTGGGTCGCCAATATAGCGGGTGATGTGCAGGATACGGAGATGAAAAATGGACTTTCCATGCTCGGTTTGAATTTCACTTTCGTTGATTCATAAATTCATTACAACACTGAACTAGGTTCTCAATAAGATCTACAAATCTTTTAATATATAAAAATGAGTACCGATTTCTTCTGGAAGATCAATTAATTGAGAACGGCTGGGGCAATTTGAGTCATTTTTTTTTGAATTGTTCATTTAAGTCTTGGGTTTGTTTTAATGGCGAAAAAAGCTGGAAAATCCCCCGAAAAAACCTGAAAACACAACTTTTCATTCGGGATGTCACATGTCACCTCTCCGTGACAAAACAAACTAATGTCAATGTCAATGGGTAAATTCAATAGGCGCGTTCGAGTTTCCGCTCTAAACACTCTGAGCACGAAGAGCGGAAACTCGAACTCACCGAATGATATTGATGTCAATTCAAATCATAGACCTGAGAAATGAAAGAGAGTAAACTGTACAGCATAGCAGTGGCGGCCATTTTCAATATCAAGACAAAAATGACATTATGAGAGAAGAGTATTTTTTTTTCCATACAGGGATGTTGTTTGCGTCTGTTAGAATATCTACCCACAGACAAAGTCCAGATTCATTTTCAGAGTTGATACTACGTCCATACAAAAATTAAAACTAAAACAGAATCATAGGTCAGGACCACGTACGTATTAAATATATCTGTACTGCTAAAGTGTATTATTTCGGCTTCTAAAAATGGTTGCAGCATGGGGGCCGCCATGTTGGCTCGACGTTGACCAAAAAGGATGTCTTTGCTTGATTCGCCTTTCAGTTCGACAAAATGACATCACCACACTTAACCCAACTTTTCGTTTATTTATAAATTACATTGATAGTCACTCATAATAAGTGATTTTGAGCTTGTATATGTAAAATTATCATCAACTGAAATATATAATGTAGCAATAAAGCAGACTAGAAAGTTGCTAGGGATAGGTAGGTACGGTGGGCTGAGTGGATGAGTGACAAAAAACACCTCTAAAGAGAATAAAACTTATTGATGTAAATTCACATATTTATATCCAAAATCATTGTAAGTACAAACGAACCCTTGTACCATTCATTTTCATAAAGTCTCCAATGCGAATGTTGTAATCTTGAATGTATTTTTGTCATGTTAAAGAGTATTCATGAATGAATTCAAACTACCTCGAAAATTATACAAAACAATGCGGCATGAAATTTCTATTCTTATTTTATTCAAGACAAAATATCTAATACCTACCTTCCTGTCTATTTTCAAATGGTTCAAGTCTATCTAGCAAAATGGTAGTACGTATATAAATCGGGGTATAAAAAGTTGATAAATTAGATATCGATGCTATCGTCTACATTGAATTTGTGTTCAAAGTCTCGCTTACGCCAAATTCAATGTGGTTGGTTGCATATGATTCCCGTATGGCAAGCGGAAATCTGTCAATTCAACTTCGAAGTGAAAACAGCTGAATCAAGCTAGGACACACTTTTTGGTCAACGTCGAGTCCAATATGGCCAACGATTATAAACTACACAGGATTGCTCAGTTTGCCGAATCTGTCTGGCAAGGTCAAACTCGCTGTGACGTCACCACTGATGCTGGGGCGACTGCCAGCCACGTGGTAACACCGGTTCCCGTTCGATCACCGAAGTGAAGCAACGTCCGGCGTGGGTAGTAATTGGATGGGTGACCGTTTGGGAACTCCACAGGCAGTTCGCCGTCTACATACCTGACTAGATTGATAGCAGTTTATTAATCTGAGAAGTACTTAATCAATAACTCATGCTGTAAATCTCTTGCATAGTCACTAACTGTAAAATGGTCGGAGCAAACTGTCGAATAATCTATATTAAACTTGTCTTTTCTTCTGCAGCGATCCACCCACTCTTTTTGTATTGTAGATGACACTAAATCCTCGCCTTTTGGGAAAGAATGGAATACTTTGCTTGAGCCTTGCTTTTTAAGAGCTAATTGATTGTTTTTGCACACAGCAACGGCACATATTCTCCCAGGCATAATGAACTAAAATAATGTTTACCACTGGAGTCAATTATTATTAAACAAGAAGCCTATTTGCTCAGAGAGTAGTGCCCATTTAATTTACCTTCGTGTGAACAAAATACTCCTTCTTGTGCTAAATCGAATTATTGCTACAATCGTTAACACAACGAAACGAATAAAATATGTATTTGTATATTTTCGGCAACTCAAACTACATTAAAAGTACTTGCTTGGAAAAACAGAAACTATTGGACAAATTCACAACACAAGACACACGATCAACGGCTAAATGAAAATAAACCATTGACCTCTAAGTTGGTTAGAGGTCAATGAAATAGACAAACCAATGGTGACGTCACAAAAACTGCCAAACGTACGTTAAATGGAACTGAGCAATCCTGTGTAGTTTATAATCGTTGCAATATGGCGGCCCCCATGGTGCAACCATTTTTATCACTCGCGGCTGGATGTAGCTCCCGTCATCGATTTTTAAAATCAAGGCTCCCATGCACTAACCACAGTGTTGCCGTATCTCTGAAAAGTTGGGTTGCTCGGATTTTTAGGGAGAGTGGGGAGCAGGCTGATTGTTTATGTTTATGATGGGGTTATTTTGATGTTTCAAATTTGTGTCTTGCATCTTGCACTTACATCTCATCAGAATATTCATAAATACAATTAAATACCTAGCCTCCTTTCGCGACACCATTCCGTTTTGATCTAGGTCTATAATGGATAGTAAAATATAATTGTGCTGTTTGTAAAAAATCATTTTCAACCAATGAAAACCTGAACCCTCTTTGCAAAAATCATTTAAAGACGAAAATACTAGAGCATTCTCAGGCGAGTATTGTGCCGTGACTACTTCACCATAAGACTGGCAATAAAAAACACATTTCAGGATATTCTTTTGTGGGAAACATATGGGACTTTTTTTTAATTAATTGCAGATCCAGAATTTGAATATCATCAAAAGTTGATGCATGTTCTTTATTATATGTTCTATCCACTTATTACTTGCAATTAGAATGGTTGCAGATCAAACATCATACATGGGGTGGGTCAAAAAATATAGAAATGGATGAAGGTAACAACAGTAAAGTACCTATCACTTATTTCAAAAAAATCCGTAAAATGTCGTGAGAAAAAGTTGTCTAGAATTAAAAGTTATGCCTGAATATTAAAGTTGTGACGTAGGTCCGGGTTTTTTTAAATCATCTTCAATTATCATTGCCTCAAGAAATTGTTTTTCTAATATTCACCTTGAACACATAATTAAATTGATCAAAATCAAATCAGCTTCGTATAACTTTATTCAAATTCAAGCATTTTTGTGAAATCCACTCAGATTTTTATTTTTTTAGTTCATCTTCTTTGCAATGCAACAATATTGAACAATAAAACTTTGAATTTCCGCAAAAGATCTTTTGAACATGGTAAACTATCAATAATCATAATGTGGGTAGGTATATACCAATAAACTATCTTATACAAAGTGCAATTTTTGTATTTGATACCATTATATATACCTACCTGAGTTTATAATTTAATACAGACCAAAATAATCTAGGGCGCTTTGTTTTGGTGATAAGGGAAAAATCCTAGATTCTGTACACCTTTTCTTTATAACGTTTTCCTGTTTTTTTTTTATAAGCGTATAGGTAGGTACATTACCCTTGTACAATTTTTATATTTTTTGACCTACCGTGTATGATGTTTGACTTACAACCATTCTAATTGCATCTAATAGGTTTATCGACTATGCATCATCTTTTCGTGATATTTGAATTTTGGTTTGGCAATTTATAAAAAAAATCCCATATTATGTTTTAAACAAAAAAATATCCTGAATTGTCTTTTTTATTGCCAGTCTTGTGGTGAAGTAGTCACAATACTCACCTGAGGATGCTTTAGTATTTTCGTCTTCAAAATGATTCTTGCAATGTCGGTTCAGGTTTTCATTGGTTGAAAATATCTTCACAAACAGCACAATTATATTTTACTATCCATTATAGACCCATGATCAAAACGGATTGGTATCGCGAAAGAATAAGGCTAGGTATTTAATTGTATTTATGATTATTCTGATGAGATGTAAGTGCAAGATGCAAGACACAAATTTTAAACATCAAAATAACCCCATAAACATAAACATAAAGATACAGTCTCCCCGCCCTCCCTAACAAACTACAATCTACAATCCCAACTCCCAACAGTCCCAACTTTTACAGACAGAGATACGGCAACACTGTGGTTAGTGCATGAGCCATTTTAAAAATCGATGACGGGAGGCAACGATTTTAAACTACACAGGATTGCTCAGTTTGCCGAATCTGTCTGGCAAGGTCAAACTCGCTGTGACGTCACCACTGATGCTGGGGCGACTGCCAGCCACGTGGTAACACCGGTTCCCGTTCGATCACCGAAGTGAAGCAACGTCCGGCGTGGGTAGTAATTGGATGGGTGACCGTTTGGGAACTCCACAGGCAGTTCGCCGTCTACATACCTGACTAGATTGATAGCAGTTTATTAATCTGAGAAGTACTTAATCAATAACTCATGCTGTAAATCTCTTTCATAGTCACTAACTGTAAAATGGTCGGAGCAAACTGTCGAATAATCTATATTAAACTTGTCTTTTCTTCTGCAGCGATCCACCCACTCTTTTTGTATTGTAGATGACACTAAATCCTCGCCTTTTGGGAAAGAATGGAATACTTTGCTTGAGCCTTGCTTTTTAAGAGCTAATTGATTGTTTTTGCACACAGCAACGGCACATATTCTCCCAGGCATAATGAACTAAAATAATGTTTACCACTGGAGTCAATTATTATTAAACAAGAAGCCTATTTGCTCAGAGAGTAGTGCCCATTTAATTTACCTTCGTGTGAACAAAATACTCCATCTTGTGCTAAATCGAATTATTGCTACAATCGTTAACACAACGAAACGAATAAAATATGTATTTGTATATTTTCGGCAACTCAAACTACATTAAAAGTACTTGCTTGGAAAAACAGAAACTATTGGACAAATTCACAACACAAGACACACGATCAACGGCTAAATGAAAATAAACCATTGACCTCTAAGTTGGTTAGAGGTCAATGAAATAGACAAACCAATGGTGACGTCACAAAAACTGCCAAACGTACGTTAAATGGAACTGAGCAATCCTGTGTAGTTTATAATCGTTGGACGGGAGGTACATCCAGCCGCGAGTTTTTTATCACCGCTTTAGCAGTACAGATATATTTAAGACGTACGGGGTCAGGACTGATATAGCAACGTTGCCATAATGTTAAAATAGGTGCATTCGGTGAACGTAAACATAAAACTAAAACAGTGCTGATGCTGATTCTATCCAGGCTTTCATCTTATCTAATATATAAATCTGAATCCCGTTTTTCTTGGTCACTCCATCACATCACGGCTGAAGCAATTTAGGTGATTTTTTTTTAATGTTCTTTGAAATATGAGTGATGTTATGAAAAGAAAAATTGGAAAATTTCCCTTAAGAGCCCGGAAACACAATTTCCTTTCTTTGACACAGTGAGGTTATGTTTGCATAGTTTTATTATTTTTCATAAAAATTTGGTCAAATTAGATAACAATATCGTAGGTTGTATTTGGGATTTGATCAAAACATTTAAAGAAAAAATGACATGGTGAGGTTATGTTTGCATATAGTTTTGTCATTTTCCAAACGATTTTTTTCAAATCAGATATGTATAGGTTCTATTTGGGATTTGATAAAAAAAAATTTTCAAACATTACATACATAGTGAGGTTATGTTTGCATAGTGTTGTGATTTGTCAAAAGATTTTGTTCAAATAATCATGTATGGGCTCTAATTTGGGGTTTGGTCAAGAAATTTAACAAAAATTGACCAAGTGAGGTTATGTTTGCCTAATTTTGTTATTTTCTAAAGGATTTTGTTCAAATTAGATGATATATCGTAGGTTCTATTTGAGATTTGATGAAAACATATTTTTTCAAATGACATAGTGAAGTTATGTTCGAAAAGTTTTGTTATTTTCCCGAAGATTTTGTTCAAATCAAATATGAAGGTTTTAATTTGAGGTTTGATTTTAGAGAAATTTACCATAAATCGTCCAAGTGAGGTTATGTTTGCATAGTTATGTGATTTTCCAAAGGATTTTGTTCAAATTAGATAATAAAGGCTCTATTTGGGATTTGATCAATTTTTTTTTCAAAAATGTGAGGTTATGTTTGCTAAATGTTGTTATTTTTCAAAGGATTTTGTCCAAATTAGATCTATTTGGGATTGGAAGTGTTGTAACAATAGATACGCTTTCAGTTTAAACATTTCGAAAAAAAGTACGCTAGAAATGTTGTCCGATATTTGACATATCATCCTTACTGGAAAATCACTGCTGGGAGGATTCTTATTATTCTTATTTTTTAAATGTTTGTTATGTCTGCGCCCCGAATAACAGATTAATTATTGAAACATCGGAAGAACTAAAAAAAAGAAAATTGTGAAAGAAATTCATATAGCACAACCTCGAGCACAACATTAAGTATTGATTGTGAGGCAGTATGGAATTTGCCGGGTAAGCTAGTTGAATTATAATTTTAAAAGTTCCCTTCTTGAAGCAGCCTATCAACCTTTCAATATGTTTGAATAACAAAGACTAATTATATTTCAGATTACGGAACGTACGACTTCGTCATAATCGGTGGAGGCACAGCTGGGGGGATTTTAGCAGCTCGGTTAACTGAGGACAATTTCACAGTATTACTTCTAGAAGCGGGAGGAGAGCGACCTGAATGGAATGCAATTCTGGGCTTATCACCCATCCTCTACAAAACTCAGTATAACTGGGGCTACAACACTACCGCCAACAATGTATCGTGTTTAGGTAACCTCGATGACTTAACCATTTTCCCGTATTAGAAAGGATTCTTTCAGGTTCTAGAGACCAAAAATGCTTTTATCCAAGAGGTAAAGTACTAGGCGGAAGCAGTGAGATTAACGCTGGTCTCTATATCAGAGGAGAAAAAGCTGATTTTGACTTATGGGAAGAACTGGGAAACGACGGTTGGTCGTATGAAGATGTCTTGCCTTACTTCCAGAAAGGAGAAACTGCCAATTTTACTGACGCAATTGATGAAGATTATCACGGATTTTCTGGACCACAAATCAGTACCCACATTGATGATACTCCAGGAATAGTAATTATTATTGCTAAGGAAGTTTTGATTTTCTGTTATTACAAATTATTTCTTTAGACTCAACCCTTGCTAGAAGCCTTTGCAGAAATTGGTCTCCCAACAGGAGACTATAACGGAATAAATCGGACTCGCTGCAGCAAAATGCAATACTCTCTCAATGACCATAATAGAAGTAGCATCACAACTGCTTATTTAGACCCCATAAGAAATCGTACAAATCTGGAAATCTCCTTGAACTCTTTTGTCACGAGAGTGATAATTTCTAATCTTACTGCAACGGGAGTACTATTTATCAAAAATGGAACATGGTACACTGCTCAGGCTTCCAAAGAAGTCATTGTATCTGCTGGTACGCTTAACTCTCCACAAGTATTAATGCTTTCCGGTGTGGGTCCACAAAGTCACCTTGAAGAGCTTGGAATTGATGTTATTGCTGATCTACCAGTGGGGCAGTACTTGCAAGACCACAGCATGTTTCCTGGAGTTTTCTTCAGAACTAATCAGACTGTCTACAACTACACTCTATTAGAAGATTTAGAATTATGGAGACAAAGTAAACGACCTTTAACGGGGTCTTTCAATCTTGAGACGATCACATTTTCGGAACCTGAATCCACAGGTCAGTCTGGTATTGAGATCTTGACAATGGCAGCCAAACAAGGCTTTGCAGGTGCTTTCCAGTGAGTATTTCTTTATTCATTGCCTTTCATATACTTACCATCGAATATGTATTTCTTTTTCTAGACTAAACGATGAATATACTGAAGCATTGTTGAACATTAATGATACTTCCGACTTCGTCTTCAACATTGTTCTACTACAACCAAGTTCTTTCGGGAATATCACTTTGCAATCAACTGATCCAAAAGACTTCCCAATTATAAATATTAATGGATACTCCAATGAGACAGATTTGGAGCTGATGTATAGCGGCATAGAAAGAGTGCTTGAAATGTACAACACAACAACCTTCAAAGAGTACGGTTTTGAACAACTAGTCATTCCCATGCCTGGCTGTGATGATACTTATGAGCAGCTTTCCAAGGATTGGTGGATATGTGCTCTGAAGTATTATAGTGTGACGGTATGTTTTCTATAATCTAAAACTATTTTATGAATTGACAGTAATGTTTTCAGATATACCATCCAATTGGTACAACGAGGATGGGGAATGACTCTTGCACTTCGGTGGTTGACAACAATCTCAAAGTCCATGGAATAGATCAGCTCAGAGTAATTGATGCTGGAGTGATGCCTAGACATGTTTCAGGACATACTAATGCTGTAACTATCATGATTGCAGAAAAGTCTGCTGACTACATCAAGTCGTTGTATGCTTAGATGGTACCTGAAATTTTAGTATATTAGTACGTTTTCTGTAAGGAAACCTTAGCTTCTTATAACTTTGTCTTGGAGTTTTTGCAACAAAAGAAACAAAATAAAGTTTTTTTCACAAACATCGCGCAGAGTAATTTAACTTTCTCCTACCCATACAATTTGCATGCATTTCCGAATGACTTAAAATTGTACACAGGGTACCACAGAATTCAGATACAACGTGAAACTGTAGATTCGTTATCAAAAAAGAAAAATATTTTTTCTCAACGGAAATTTTCCGCGGGCTTTCGATTTTGGATATACTGTTTTTTTTAATCGTTTTCATGATAAAATGATGAGTTTTGTCACTGTCCAAATCTGATAAAAATATTCCAAGGTTTAGAGGTGGTTCAAGAAAAACCATTTTTTTTTATAACTTCGACACTGTATATTGAAAACGAAAGTCCGCGAAACATTTTCGTTGAAAAAAATTCTTTTTCTTTTTTGATAATGAATCTACAGTTTCACGTTGTAACCCTTACTCTGTTACACCCTGTTGAAAGTCATCGTCATCAGGAAGATTTGTTTCCAAAATTATTCTCAATAGAGTATACTGGATAATTAATTGATTGTTTTGTTCGCTACATAACTTCTGTTGTGTAATAATAACGCGGCAGAGATTGAACAACTTTGTAGCATGTTTTTGAGTTTTCTTGGATCTATTAAATGTTCTCTTTCAGAACGACAGTTTGTGCTTGAAAATATTTTGAGGTTATGGTACAGATTGTTTTGTTTTTATACAAATTCAAAAATCATGAAATCTGAGATTATAATGCTTTCATTGTCGTTTTCAAAGAAAGTAGTATAAAGTCTCAACACCTGCGTCTTTCGAATAGTCTGAAAAATAATAACGTCAGAATATTTTGAAGCATTAATAATTCGTCTCGTTCAACCAAAATATCACTGCTAGAAGTCTTATTTGCTTGTAACAAATTCAAAAACACTCAACCAAAATTTTCTTATGGGATTTTACCATTGTATACTACTTGTTAGTTTGGAGTCGATATAAAAGCTCCACCCAGTCGTCAGACTTAGCCTGTCTATACCACTAAAAACCCAGAAATCCCAGTTTTCTTCTTTAACTAGTTGATTTTGTTCTGGTTGTGAAGAAGATTGCTGCGACTTCCTGGTAAAAATGACAAATTTGCAGCCTTCAAAATACTAATGTGTATAAAATTAACAGAACAACTTTGTAAAATGTATAATGCAGCATAATATGGGCAAGTTTTCTACAATTGTATTGAAAACAGTAATGAATTCAAGTGGACAAGTGTTCATATGAACTTTTTTGTTGCAAATCACCTCTACTATCTCCTGTTTCATTTTTAGCCATGACTTTTGGGACACCACGTATATTTGACTTCGTCTTTAGTAACACGAAATCTATTTCCTGTCAAGCAGAAATTTGTATCAAGAGAAAGACAATTCTCAGAATCCCTTTTCCTCATTTAGTATTCGCAATAGTTGGGTCTTATGCTAAGAATATAGTAACAACCCGGGCCAAAATGTTCTCCTCATCCGGACCTGTCCCAGCAAACACGTTTGGTCGGCAAGGTACATATTTAATGATGGCATCGTTGGCATCATGATGGCATCGTTATTGGCATCATGATGGCAAATAATTGCTTGTGCATAATTTTCAAAATAAACAAAAGGCAAATGTCGAATTTTCAAGATGCCTGTAAATCCAAGCTACACTTTTTTGATACAATAGCCAATGCCTTTTATAGTCTTGCATACACTAGTGTTCAATCACATATTAGCTGGTGATCTACATGTTAAGCATTTTTATCAATCAATGAGTTATATTTAATCCATGAAATCACTTTTAGACTAAAACGCTGCCCATATTTTCAGTTTACAATTGACATTTGACAGATGCGCAGACACAGATCCCAGTATTCGTTCGTTCCAAAGTTCGATGGCATGTTTATTCGTGCAGTGGGTGTTGGAATAAAAATAGGTACGTATTGAATTGAAACAAATTCATTCACAGTACAGGTGGTTATTCGTGCATTTTATCACGTTCTTAAACTTGTTGGGGAAAGAACACAAGAAGCTACAAAAAAAGAGTTATGTCCGAACTCATTAGACACGATCTTGGCTCGGTTATCGACATTTAAAGGTGTAATCAGAACTGGACAGTAGGCAGGACGGAATAGACAGAAAATCGTGATTCTCCTTATTTCGGGCGCAAAAAAAATAGTTAAAACGTTACGAGTACGTGATGCAACTCCAGAAGCCTCTGGAATATTTCTTTCTTAGCTCATCAGCATGATTAAAAAAAACCATCCCGATCACAGAATGCTGCTTTGAAAATTGTTTTGAATTTCCCTCCCGTTAAAGTGTTCGTTCCCCTGAAAATCTCATGAAAAAAATAACTCCAATTTCATCAAGATACATTTCGGAAACACCACACACAACACAAATACACCAAAAAATAAAAAACTGAGAAAAGTTCGGTTATAATCACGCTAAAATGTAGGCGTTCTCTTGGTCTGAGGCACTGAACGATTTTTATGCGACGTGATCATTTCAAGAATATTTAATTTCGAATGTCAGTAGAGGTGATCGTTCACTTCTCTCGATATGACCGTTCTATCGGTCTCAGAATCTGCACCATCAAGACGTTCGTTCTTGGTTCGCAGACTCAGCCATTTTTACACGCTTTATTTATATAAGCTTCACTTGGATTGTAACGGAATCTTCGAAATAGATTTTTACCCACGTCAAATGCCTAGATTGATTCGAAGCTTCGCACACATATCAAGGACCGATGACAATACAAGAATTTCAATAAAAAAAGAGCTTGAAAGTGGCCAATAAATTGTAATTAAAGAAAAATCGTAGTTTTGGTGAATTTATGACATTTGTCTTGTATGACAGTTCAGCCACAGATGGTTCAGCGCTGAGGGCTGAGCACGTACGTCTTCAATATATCTGTACTGCTAAAGCGGTGATAAAAATGGTTGCACCATGGGGGCCGCCATATTGGACTCGACGTTGACCAAAAAGTGTGTCCTAGCTTGATTCAGCTGTTTTCACTTCGAAGTTGAATTGACAGATCTCCGTTTGCCATACGGGAATCATATGCAACCAATCACATTGAATTTGGCGTAAGCGTGACTTTGAACACAAATTCAATGTAGACGATAAACGATAACATCGATATCTAATTTATCAACTTTTTATACCCCGATTTATACGTACTACCATTTTGCTAGATAGACTTAAACCATTTGAAAATAGACAGGAAGGTAGGTATTAGATATTTTGTTTGAATAAAATAAGAATAGAAATTTCATGCCGCATTGTTTTGTATAATTTTCGAGGTACTTTGAATTCATTCATGAATACTCTTTAACATGACAAAAATACATTCAAGATTACAACATTCGCATTGGAGACTTTATGAAAATGAATGGTACAAGGGTTCGTTTGTACTTACAATGATTTTGGATATAAATATGTGAATTAACATCAATAAGTTTTATTCTCTTTAGAGGTGTTTTTTGTCACTCATCCACTCAGCCCACCGTACCTACCTATCCCTAGCAACTTTCTAGTCTGCTTTATTGCTACATTATATATTTCAGTTGATGATTATTTTACATAAATACAAGCTCAAAATCACTTATTATGAGTGACTATCAATGTAATTTATAAATAAACGAAAAGTTAGGTTAAGTGTGGTGATGTCATTTTGTCGAACTGAAAGGCGAATCAAACAAAGACATACTTTTTGGTCAACGTCGAGCCAACATGGCGGCCCCCATGCTGCAACCATTTTTAGAAGCCGAAATAATACACTTTAGCAGTACAGATATATTTAATACGTACGTGGGGCTGAGGGATATATTGAAGGTAGCATGGATAAAGGATGGAAGTGGCGCTAATTCTTGAACCGGCCACGGCCATCTGATAGGCAACGTTGCCAAGGTAATTCGTTTCACGCAATAATTGGGGCGTTCGGACGATTATGGTGATATAACCTCATTGTGACCGATGAAGGTTGGGCTTTGCCCATCAAAACGTTCAATAATAATAAAAAGCCATTTGTTGGAAGTGTACAGGGTGTTCCGGAAATTGTGGGAAATCTCTTGTAGAACATGAAAAAATAAGGGAACGAATTTCAATAATTGTTTTCCTTAAAGATCTCCCTCAAGGACGCCGCTGAATATTGGTAATGTCCATCAAATTAGATTTTCACTGAATTATATTGAGTACTTTAAAAGTTATTTGCTAAATAAAATTTTCACAGGCGCCCTTTAGGGAGCCATATCTCCGTAGGAAGGGTCTCTAGGAAAAATAATTATATCATGTTTCACCTGTATTAGAGAGATTTCCCACATTTTCCGGAACACCCCGCATAAAACTTATTAATTCTTCTATTTTTAGTCTCATGCTCCTCAGAATATTTAGTTTGAATAAAAATAGTCTTCACGTGTCCGATTATCTGATGTTGACGGTTGATGGGCCCTGCTCATACTCATCACAGCGAGCCCATTGGGGCAAAGGTTGCTCCTCTAGGTCTTCGTCTAGCGTTGGCAATTCAGATTGGGCGACAATGTAACCCAAGGCCCCTCCTATATACCACAGTTCATACTAAGAAGCTGATTGAGAACATGACCTGGTTTAGTATTGAGCTTGTAGCATAAATTACTGTAGGCCAATTATTAACCTTTTTGTCAGCAATCGATAATACCACTACTCAGTTTCATTAGCTTGATGATGCTTCATCGAATACTATTTTGCCCACCGTAAGAATCGAAACCGAAACTACGACCACTGTTTATTAGAAGATGCTGTCCAAAATTGAATTCTCCAAAGTCAGAGTGAAACATATTCTACATCCAAGGTTATAAATGAAATGAATCCTTAACTATGCAAATATCAATAAAAGTTTTTTGTTTTGCACCATTTGCAACCACTTGTCTTTAAGTGGTGACTGATATTTTTTGAGAAACTAGGTTGATTTGAACGTTCTCTGAAGTGTCCACGAGGCAACGTGGTGGACTATAATATATCACTTTTTTGAAGCAGCTGCTCCAGGATAGTAAAAAAAAATCATTTCCGTCGCACTATTTCTATACTGCGCTTGTAAAATATTTAGCGGATAATTTGATGCTGATCTCCAAAGATAAATTTGAGCTTTGCTTCAAGGGAATAAGTGTAGAAATGATGCGTAATATCCAGCAATTGACAATTTGCACATTTTTTGGAAATATGAAAAATATTAGGATTGGAAAGTACTGATGCCATTGATGTTTAAAAAATCAACCTACGATCTCTTTCAATGTAGTAATCACCGATTAAAGAGCGCCAATCAACATCCACTACGTCACAGAATACATTATCTATCTCCGTCTGGCGTATTGCCTGAGATGACTCTCTCTATCTCGGGTGGGTAATTTGGCTCTACCCCGTTTTCGATCATACAGTGAAATTTGCGTTTTCTTTTTTATTTATCATGTATATTTTTGGGTATTTTGGAAAAAAAATTTCGCTGGTGACTTTCTAACATTGTCTAGAATACGTTTATAAAATTTCAAGTCATTTGAAAATTTATTCAAATCGTCCATTACTCTATACGATTTTTCTTACAAATCGTACCATAAAAAAAATTATTTACATATATAACGTTTTTATAATGTTTCAAGAAAAAGTAAAATGAGGCAATCCTGGAATTGCGCAGATATGCAAATTCTCTATATGCTTATAGAAATAAGTTGCAGATTGGCTTACAGGCGTGCACAGAAATGGCTCATAAGCATACAAAGCCTTGATCATGTCGGCAGCTTTCTCTGCAATCATAACAGTTACAACATTAGTATGTCCTGAAACATGTGCAGGCATCACTCCAGCATCAATTACTCTGAGCTGATCTATTCCATGTACTTTGAGATTGCTGTCAACTACCGAAGTGCAAGAGTCATTTCCCATCCTCGTTGTACCAATTGGATGGTATAACTGAAAACATTGCTTTCAAAAATAACATAATTTTTTGATTATAGAAACCATGCACATACAGTCACTGACAGATGTCTCAGAGCACAATACCACCAATCCTTGGAAAGTTGCTCATAAGTACCATCACAGCCAGGCATAGGAATGATTAGTTGTTCAAAACCGTAGTCTTGGAAGGTTGTTGTGTTGTATATTTTGAGCACATCTTGTATGCCGTTATACATCAACTCCAAATCTGTCTCATTGGAGAAGGTATTGGCATTGATGTTTGGAAAATCTCTTGGATCACTTGATTGTAAAGTGATATTTCCGTAGGAACTTGGTTGCATCAAGGCAATAGTGAAAGCGATGTCGGAAGAGTCATTGATTTTCAGAAGAGCTTCAGTATACTCAGCATTCAGTCTACAAAGGAGGAGAAATCATAACTAACTCAAGCTGGTGAAAAATATCGATGCTTTTAAAGGGTTGTTGATTACTTGATGATTGAATTAATACACTGCAATTGAACGTCAAAAATGATTTCTGGCAAATGGCCGCCTCGAATCTTTTTTTTTTCGCTAATAACGCGTTCAATTTCGTTCTTCAACTGTAGAAAAAAAGCAGAGGCCGTCCAAAGTCAACCAACTTGGCATTCAAACCCAGCTGAAGAATCTCCGTACCGACACTGACCAAAGATGACATGTCATCCAACGGCAGCACCGTCAATATAGAGGATTCGGAGACTGAGGCTAGATTGCTGGGAGAGAAAGACACAATTATTCTAAACCCTGGAGAACCGTCAACCTTCAAAAAACCAAAGCCTGAGGCTAAAACCTCGGCGCTATTAGAGCACCAAAAACTACCTTTTAGGAAGATAGAAGGAAAGAAGGTTAAAGAGCTCTCCAAGAAAGAGAACGACTTCATCAAAAAGAACAGGAAGATTGTTGCAAAATTCGAGTGTAGGCAAGGGTTAAAGCAACTTGAACCAGAAAACGAAACTGAAAAGGGAACCGCAAAGGCAAAAACAACAACGAAATCTGAAGCGAGTACCAAAGCAGAAACCACAGCCAAGAACGTACCAAAGAAGCAAAATTCCCAGCTTCTGGAAGGAGATGCAAAAGCGGATGGGTTCTAGCGAGGAACAACGAAACACTGCGAAGATGCTCAAGAACTCCAGAAGCTTCGTAGCGTCAGAAAACAAGTGGCTATCTTGGATCGATCAGATTCCGATGGCAAAATTGCAGCCGACAGGTGGCTCGAAGTGGAAGCGAGGATATTGGATACCATACTCGAGCTAGACGAGCAGAGCGGAACGAGGAGGTCAACTTTGACAGGGCTGGCTGGCAGAAAGGAGTCAAAGTTTTCGGCTGCAACAACGGAAAGTCAATTGACGTGTAGTCGGCGATTGCGGGATATCGGGCAGTGGGCCAAACTCGAGGTAATATCAATCTGGAAGCTGCCTCTGCGTCGATTGATATCAGTGTGGATTCCGTCTCCGGTTCCGGTGAGCGATGAATCCATACTGAAGATCATCGACAGGCAGAACAAGGGCCTGGACACGCAAAGCTGGGGAGTAGTTTTTTTTGACAAAGTGTAAGTTTGGACCAGGGAAGGATACCTGCGGAATACTGCGGAGCAACAACTGGAGCATCAAGTTCGAGTTAGGTACCCTGAACGCCAGGCTCCCCAAGGACAAGAAAGATGGCACCAAGGTACCTGAAGCTGTAAGTAGTGCAAATTAGTTTGCAGCACTGCAAAGCGGCATCGGAAGAATTGGTGCTGTTAATGACGGAGAATAAAGTAGACATCGCGCTGATGCAGTGACATTAACAACAATTTTAGATTTTATACTAACCACCAACCTTGTAATATGCAATAGGGGGGATGTACCAACATTTGTCAACAGGGTTAGGGAAGAAGTGTTAGATTCAACTTTGGCTACTTATTTCGACGAGCTAACAGTGGAAAATTGGAGATCTCTCTCATACAATCTTTTTCGGATCATGGGAGGATTATTTTCAGAATCAACGGCGAGCTCCAAAAGGTAGAACCATTTCGGAATCCCCGTAAAACAGACTTGCAAAAATTCTCTGACCTCATGGAAGGGTACAGGGAACTATTGGCTTCGGCCAAAGTATCACGATCATTTACCAAAGAGAAAATAGAGGATAATGCGACGAAGCTAGATGAACAATTGAAGAAAGCCTTTCAAAAATTATGTTCCTTGAGCCGCCCACGCAAAAGCAACACGTCTTCCTGGTGGACAGCGGAACTGAGGCAGATTAAAGACAAGACAAGAAGGCTTTTCAATCAAGCAAAGACAAATGGAACAGAGAAGGACTGGAATGAAATCAAGACCAGCTTCAACAAATACAAAAGTGAAATCAGGAAGACCAAAAGCGACTCCTGAGAGTCTATAATGTATCCAAATGACTCTGCAAGGCTGAGAAAGACTCTTTCAAGGAAGGTATTAACCCCAAGAAGCATAAAGAGGTCGGATAACTCATGGACAGAATCCTGCAAGGAGAAACTGGAACTTTTAGTGGAGACGCACTTTCCAGGAAGTACACCGTATCAGAAATCAGCAGTTCGGACGAACAACTGCTGATGAGAATATAAGAACCAAGAGAAGGTGGTATCGAGGATAATATCGAGGGAAAGCAATCGGAATGACAGCAACACATAGAGAGCTCTGTGGCCAAACAAATATATGGAAAAACAGCAAAATTACTAAAGCAGAGCAAATCCTCTATGAGCACCCTTGTGGCAGTAATGACAGGACACTGTGAAATCGGCACCATGTTCCGAAACTGGTGCCTAGGTACTGCTGATGATCTCTGCAAGGACTGCATCGGTATAACATCTACTGTGAAACCGCCCAATTCTAAAAGAAAGACGCCTCAGGAATATGGGACAATGCTACCTTGAAGACTTGGAGGAAGCGACAAATGTAGACATCGTGCTGATTTTGAACTTCGTGATGGGATGGTAGGGGAGGCTGCAGGTTATGACCGAGGGGCCATCTCTCCAATCAAGGGAACAAAATAGGCCATTTGCATGGCCTCCGAGTGAAAGTGATGCGAAGTAGGAAACTGCGGGGCAGGGCATACCCATGATACTAAGACACAGGGCATACCCTTCGTAACCTAACCTGAACACGTCAGAAAATTGGTTGTTACCGTCATATACAAGACATGTTAGAAGTATCTGATAAATTAAAGCATTTTTGAGTCTTTTTCCACGTTATTCTGGTGTAGTTGATGAACTTACAAAATCTAGAAGCGCCAAAGTTCAGCTGTGTACTTCGAAAAAAAAAACTTACTTAAAAGCCTGTGCAAACGCTGGTTTAGCTGCCAATGACAAGACTTCGATGCCAGGTTGACCTGTGGATAGAGGTTCAAAATATGCAACTGTTTCAAGATTGAAAGACCCCGTCAAAGGTCGATCGTTTTGTCTCCATAATTCCAAATATTCTGCTAGATTGTATTTGTAGAAAGTCTGATTCGTTCTGAGAAAAAGTCCAGGAAAATGAATGTGATCTTGAAAGTACTGCCCTACTGGTAGATCAGCAATAACATCAATTCCAAGGTCTTCAAGGTGACCTGCTGGACCGACACCGGAAAGCATCAATACTTGTGGAGTGTTAATCGTACCAGCAGACACAATAACTTCTTTTGAGGCCTGAGCAGAGTACCATGTTCCATTTTTGATGAAGTGTACTCCCGTTGCAGTTCGATTACAGATAATCACTTTTGTGACTAAAGATTCTAAGGAGATTTCCAGATTTGTTCGATTTCTTACGGGATCGATATAATCACTAGCGATGCTACTTCGGCTATTTTTATTGATGGTGTACTGAAGTTTGCTACAACGAGTTTGATTTTGTCCGTTATAATCACCTTGTGTTAGACCAAGTTCTTCGAAGGCTTGTAGTATTGGCTGTGTCTAATAAAACACTTCTTTCTTTATAAAACACTATCAAAACTTTACTTTCAATTACCAATCCGGGTGTATCGTCAATATAAGAATTTGTTTGAGGTCCACTGTATCCGTGATAGTCAGTCTCAATAGAGTCATCAAACTGGGCAGATTCTCCTTTCTTGAAGTATGGCAAAACATCTTCATACGACCAACCGTCGTTTCCTAACTCCTCCCATTTGTCAAAATCAGCTTTGTTGCCTCTAACATAAAGACCAGCATTAAACACACTTCCTCCGCCCAGGACTTTACCTCTTGGATAATAACATTGTTGGTTTACGGAACCTGAAAGAATCTTCCCATGCAATACTGTGAATTATTCAAGTCATTGAGGTTATACCTAGACAAGAAATATTGTTGGCAGTACTTTTGTAACCCCAGTTCCATTCAGATGTTAGAAGGTAGGGTGATAAACCAAAAATTGCACTCCATGAAGGTCGTTCTGATCCTGCTTCTATAACTAATACTGTGAAGTTTTCCTCAGTTAATCGAGTTGCCAAAACTCCTCCAGCTGTTCCTCCACCCACGATGATAAAGTCAAACGTTCCATAGTCTGGAAATCGTGTTTATCAGTAGAGTATAATATCATCACATCTTCATTTTGGTTCATTACTAAGATCATACTTCTACTTTACTACAAGCAAATCCAAAATTGAGTCATATGAGTGTTGAGTTAAAAAATATTTATCGAATAATATTGTTTGAACATTTTCTTATGTGAACATTGTGAATTGTTAGTATTGAACTGACATAAGAAAAAAAATATATTGGCGTCCTGAATAGCGTCTTATCCACTATTGGTTAGAATAAAAAAAAAAACATTGAAAAAGCAAAATTAAAGATAACAAGTCAAAAAATAATTAGGAAATGTTTTTGCAATAATTAGATTTTGATTTGTTCTTACCCTCAATATCAGTGCTGTTGTCGTCATCACCAAAGAACGCATCATTGTTGGTAGGAAAAATATATGATTCTGAATTTTGAATTCCAGCTACAATTTCACCAACAAACGTAACCCAATCATTTGCGTTGATAGACACAGTAAAAAAAAAGAAACAAAAAATCTGACGAAACATTATTGGGAAGAGGAAACTCGATTCTAACAGTTATGAAATGATGTTGGTTGATTTTTGTATTTATATATACCTTACGTTTATCATACAAGTATCAGCGATTGATAAAAAAACATCACTCATCTAACAGTGATTCTCTTTGTACCGTACTTGCGTCGTGGGCTTGGAGCTCGTGGATAAGGACCAGCCGATCAATTGACTGATAAATAGTCGATATTTACATACTTGCAAAATCTCGATTAGGGGCTACTCAGTTTTTATTAGAGTTTCAAGAGACTTGTTCGATGATAGGAATTTGTTTCAGTTACTCTCAAAAAAATATATATGGTCTACAAATAAAAATGCATGATGCTTTCACTAAAAAAAAAAATCTTTCACACATTTTTGGCAAGTATGGGTCAATGGAAATTGTGACTCCTTTTCAATCAATTTCCCCTCAAATCCATGACTCATAACATTTATGGGTACTTCTAGCGTCTGCTAAAGTACGAATTAGTGCTCCAACGCGTTTGTGCTAACTACTCTGATCTTGGTATTCGTTTGAATCGTCTGACACAAACATCTTTTGAGGCTGATGCTGTTATGTCAGAGGAATTTGAAAAAAAATTGAAATCCCATTCAGATTTATAAAAAAAATTACGCTCGTCATACTTGACATTGCTTGTTCCTTGTTAAATTGGTGAGCATGGCAATACACAAAATGTGCATTCTCATATTGTACCTACCTCCTTAGTAGTCCTTAGTTTTGAAATTTACGCCTCCCAAATGACCTCTCTTTGCTGGAATGCATGAATTTTCCAAGAGATTGCAAGGCCGCTACTATTTCATAATTTGAATCTAAATGTGTTTTTCTTTCAATTATACTTTCTGATCAAGGAGGGTGTTCTGACCCCCAAAACCCCCCCCCTCCGTGGCTACGCCCCTGGATGCTTTATCATGTCGGTTGCCATGAAAACGCTTCCTGAGAGGCCGATGCCTTGAATGAATTGGGCTGAACAAATGAAGAATATTGCGACGTACAGTCTGTTCACGGCTTTCTTGCGGTCACGTCACAGTATTTGACGTCTGGCAATATGTCGTAGATTGATCGCTCCACATGTGACATTTGTCAAATTGATCCGAAAAACCCTCGTCCAGACGTACGTGATTTTTTTTTTCAATGTGTAAGAGAGAGACGGAAAAGTATGACGTAACAGCAGGAAAGCCATGAACAGACATTACGTGCTTTTTATGGAGATTGGGAAACCATCATGGGTAAACCGTGTTATTTCAGGAGAGGCTACAGAGGAAGGAAAATCCTTATCCTTAGTGACAGCCAAGCCGCAAT
This sequence comes from Orchestes rusci, assembly GCA_958502075.1. Lineage (NCBI taxonomy): Eukaryota > Metazoa > Arthropoda > Insecta > Coleoptera > Curculionidae > Orchestes > Orchestes rusci. The sequence continues at coordinate 4,526,828 of OY293305.1, forward strand.
CAAAACCATCTCCTGTCGGGAAACCAAATCCAAACAAGTCATGGACTGTCAGCAAAACCTTGTCACACTGGGAGTATCTAACGATGTTACTCTTGGATGGATACCAGGACACACAGGGCGGATCTACTAGCACGCAAAGCTGCAAACACACCACTTCTGGGTCCAGAACCTGCTATTGGTATTACAAAATCCTCTGTGGGAGGTTGGCTGAACTGTTGGTCCAAAAAACAACAGAAAGCTAGATGGTGCCAATCACCAGGTCTGAAACACAGTAAATTAATGATGACAGACGAGATCGAATCATCATTTTCTGGAAGCCTACTGCAACTCAGCAGGAATCAGCTTAGGAAAGTAACAGGTATATTAACTGGACACTGCACTCTAAGGAAACACATGCATATCATGGGTCTTTTCAACGAGGAACCCATATGTAGGCTGTGCAACGAGGAGGAGGAAACAGCCTCCCACATTGTATTCGAATGTGAAGCGCTGGCGTACTGGAGAAGAGATAATGGGGAATTCACAACCACTCCTCGAAGGACGGACAGGGAAACAGTAGAACGAGTCATAAACCTTATTCGGGCAATGGAGCTCTTCGACTGAGAGACAGGCACAGAGAAGATACAATAAGCCCAACTAGAGGCTGCGGTGTCGGGGCCAACAGCCCGAAACTCGTAGCGCTTGTACATCAGTAATCAGTAAACCGTGTTATCTATGTTCTGCCACCTGGCCAGACAATAGTGTGAAAAAATGTCAAACATTTTATGATATTCAAATTCTAAATAAATATTCATTGAAAATTGGAACTAGTCATATTTTTGTCATTATTGCCTATTATCATTATTTGAATGCAATATTTTAGGAGATATTAGGGGAAACAAAATGACGTCATATGCCATAAGTCATGGCCCGCTGCAAAGTTGCCAGCTCAAACTGTAGTTTGTTTGATCTATGTGAGATTCACATTCAATAGACCGATTCCATGTGACGTGAAAAACATCTGAGTCCTGAAAAAACAAGTTACACGTTCACAATAAATTTTTTTTGGAAGTACAGTGACAGTTGAAGATTTTAGGTTGAAGTCGTCAAGGTTGTCAAAGTCACGCTTACGCCAAATTCAATGTGGATGGTAGCATATGATTCCCGTTTGCCAAGCGGAAATTTGACAGTTCCACTTCTAAATTCTCAGGCATAACCTTGAATTCTCAAATATGTCACAATGATTTTAATGTGTCACTTTCAGGAATCAGCTGAGATTCGTGATGTACTTGGAAACGATCTATTTCAGTTCGAATTGGATGTGAAAGATTTTCGCTTGCCTAACGCGTGAATCATATATGCTACCATCTATACATTGACTTTATCTTCAAAGTATCGCTTACACCAAATCCAATAAAATATAGGTGAGTTCAGATATTGACGTTTTTCATTAACACGATCACGCTTACTCAATTTATCTTGATAAAATATCAGCAACGTGGCTAAAATGGAGAATGGGCATATTTTTTGTTTACTGCACCTCACCTGATTTTCAACTCGCGAGCCGCCACTTGATTAACCCCGACGGAAGACCAGACAACCACCAACTCAGCTCATGGATCTCACAACACACCCCTACATACTCTCAAAACTAACAAAAACCCATGCACGGCCTGGCAAGAGTGCAAATGCCCAAGCTATCCAATCCTACACAGAAAATATAAATTTTGACATGCTTATCGATGCATCGAAAGAACAATCATACCTCATCAGAGAACTAATACTAACCGAGCACAATCACCCTAATTATATAATCATGATTAATGATGTTAATGCTCGTAATGTCAATTCTCTTGCTTTTCTCAACTATAAATTACAACCAAAAAGTGACATCATGTCTTGCATGATATGTCATTAGTTAGTGCAATTACCAATGTAATGTTATTCTATAAAAAAATGTAACAAATATTGACGTCATGCTGTCAGTTAAGTCAATTTAGGAAAACGATGTAAATGACGTGTGTCATAGAAATGAGGTTATGGTTAAACTGTGTCAATTTTCTGCGTCGTGGTCATACTAGCAACTAGCCACATGTTTCGTTTTATCGCATAATTTTTCTGCTGTAATGTCACACTATGACCTAATCCTTGTATGAAGTTGATTGTAGACTAATATGTAAGTTTTTCCTGGGCTTTTTTGCCAACTCGTGGTTTGATTGCTGTTTTTTATATGGATTTCCTGATGAAGCTCAAAAAGATGAGCGAAAGCTTGACGTAAGATTCAAATATATATAACTGCAACAGCATCCTAGAACTGCTCCCTACTATAGACTTTTGGGGCGATCCCTATACTGATCCACAATTTGTTAGTTACCAGTAGCCCAGTATAGTAAATATCTAGACGTAATATTCGACCAGCAACTTGAGTGGAATAATCACATGGAACTAATCACAACTGAAGCACAAAAATCCCTTAATATATTGAGGGTCATATGTGAGTATGGTGTTGAGCAAAACCCAGTACGATTCTGATCATGCTCCAAGCCCTAATCAGATCACACCTAGACTACGGATCCATTTGCATCAAACCAGCCAGTCAAAAACATCACAATATGATTGATACAGTATTCAACCAAGGCCTACGCATCTGCCTAGGCTGCATGAGATCTATCCCACTCCTTTCTGAGGCTGCGGTCATGGACCCAGAACACAGAAGACCAATGTTAGTGGCAAAACCCATCTCAAAAATAGACATCCGACCATCAAACTAATTCTAGACTGCCGTTGACAACTCATAATGGAAAATTCGCTCCAGTTCAAGAAAAAAAAAACATACCATATTTGATATCCGCCGTTCAGCTAAACCTCCCTTTCCTAAACAAGATATTTAAAAAAAATGCTTCGAAGAAGAATACGAAACGCTGGTCAACTCATTAAAACACCCTGAAATGCAACTTAAAAAAGAACGACCCTAACATAAAGACAGAATTTGAACACATCAGAGATAAATATAAAAACATCCACTCCTTTGTCTACACGGATGCCTTAAAAAAAACGACAAATGGCATATATATCCCCGAGATCAATTACAGATTTTCCTCTAGATAAAGATGACACTTATTTTATTTTTAAAATTCCAAAGACAACTCCCTATATGAATGCGGCCAAGTCAAATACCTCAACCATCATATGATGTTTGAGTGCCCCATCAACCTTATAGCAGACTTCAACATTTACTACTCACCTACGAACTCACCAACATCTATCATAATAACCCAATTTTCATTTACACCGTTCTAGCAGCTCCAAAAAAAGAAGTAATGGACACAATTATGCACTCAGCCTAACCCCGTCTTTTTTCTTCCAGAGACCAATGTATATATGCTGTGTTCCCCCTCAAACCTGTGTAGTAATAGTATTACTAACAGCCCATCTAGCAATCTACAAAACCGCAGCAATAAAACGCCGTAATTACCAATTTCAAACACTCAGAGGTCACCATATGGTACACGACCAGACAACAGGTGATCTCTACGAAATCGAGTTGGCAGCACAGCCATACCAGTAGAGAAGAAGAAGAAAGACATTTTCGTGATAAATCCCTTCGCTGAATCTTGTATCGGATTAAAACAGTTCGTCTCCTGCTATCAATGTAGTGTTTTCACACGGAAACTTCAAGGGTCAACTCATATGGAAATATAGTGGAGTTTGATGATAAAGGATGTGAAGTTCTTAGTTAGCTGAACAGCTGAACATTGTATGTTGGCTACTTCGGCTCCGGCTGTTACCAGAGGAGAAATATGGCACAAGGGCTTGGGTCATCTGAATTCCAGTTATGTGAATAAAATGAAAAATGGTGTAGTCACAGGAGGGATTACAGCATCGACAAGGGATATTGCAAGGTGTGCTTCGAGCGAAAACAAACAAGGCTCCCTCCCATTTAATTCAAAAGGATATAGAGCTAAGGAAATATTGGATGTGATACACAGTGATCTATGTGGCCCCATGGAAACCAAGTCCATAGGAGGAGCCAAATAGTTTCTGACTTTCCAAGATGATGTGAGTAAAATGTCTTTTGTACCAAAGATGAAGTTTGTACTCATTTCAAAAATTCAAAGAATTTTGTGCAGACGCAAGTTGCTAGAATCATCAAGATATCACGCACTGATAATGGTGCGGAATATTGTACTAAGGAATTTTGGAACTATTTAAATAACTGAAAAACGAATCCATATACCTCGGAGCAAAATGGTTCTTTCGAACGATTGAACCGAACCCTTGTGGAAAAGGCCAAATGTTTATTGTTTGAGGCCGATCTTGATAAACATTTTTGAGCTGAGGCTGTGAATACCGCCGTTTGATTGAGAAACAGATCCATTGTTTCAGGACTGGCCGCAACGCCGTACGAGTTATGGTTCAAAAAGAACCCAGATCTTAGCAATGTGAGAATTTTTGGCTGTATAGCAATGGTACATGTGCCAAAAAAACTTCGGACAAAATGGGACAAGAAAAGTATTAAACATATTCTTGTTGGTTGTTATGCAACATAAAAGGCAATAATAGACTTCACAATTCGGAGACTTGCAAGATAATCACTACCAGAGATGTTCATATTATTGAAAAAACTGATGTCCATCGGGCAAGTTGAAATCATGAAAGAAGAGTGCTCCACAGATTTGGACCCTATATTAGAAACTCCGAGTGACTCTCAGGATGGCTGAAACTGAGAATGGATGATCTGAGTCAAGTAGTGAGCAGGATTCAGATTATGATCCAGGTCAGGATTCAAATCTGGAAGTCGTTCGTCCAGAGAATGTGAGAAGATCCAAGAGGCTAAGAAAGCCAAAAAGTTTGACGATTTTACATCGTATCTGGTTTCTCCAAACATAACAGAAGTGCCAGACAATCCAGATTTAGTGGGGGATGACAATTATTCAGAAAGCATCTCGATCGATGTACAGGGTGACAATTTGAAAAGGACCAGCATTTGATTGTGTCCAAACCAATGATAGTATGAAGATTTGGTGAGACACGTCAATTTAGATATCGAGAGGGATAACTTTTGAGGTATCGCTGTTGTTTTTCTGGAATCAACCCTTCCACGCTCAGGGTAGCTGCCCCTGAAATTTCAAATAGCAACCCCCACTTATTTTGCGATTTTTAAAATCTTCACGTTATTCTTCATACGCTACATCATTTTTTTTCAAAATTGAAGTTCCCAACCTCACAAAAATTTTCGAACGAACAGAATTAATTATTCTTTGTACTGATGAGAGTATAAAAATTTGGTGAGACACGTCAATTTAGATATTGAAGGGGACAACTTTCGAGTTATCTATTAATTTTCTGGAGATTCCACCCCCTCACACCCAGGGTAACTACCCCTGAAATTTCAAATAGCAGCCTCAACTTATTCATTTTTATGCTATTCTTGATAAGTTGCACAACTTTTTTGGAAATTGGACTACATAACCTCACAATTGTTTCCAAACGGTCAGCAATAATTATAATTTCTTAAACTGATGACGGTATGGAGATTTTGTGAAAGATATCAATACAGATATCGAGTGTGACAACTTTTGAGGTGTTAGCTGTCATATTACTTTCAACCCCCTAACCTCCAGGGCACCTACTTGATGATTTTTAATGAAAACTCCTATTTCTTTGTCATTTTTGAGTTCCTCATGTGTCTCTGGATAAATTCCTTTTTTATTTATTGGAATTTTCAATTTCACAAACAGAACAATTGTGAGGTTATGTACTTTATTTTTGAAAAAAAAAGTAATGTCGCTTATTGAGAATTTCATGAAGATTTTAAAAGTGGAGGCTGCTATTTGAAATTTCAGTGGTAGTTACCCTGAGAGTGAGAGGGTTGTTTCCATAAAAACAACAGATACCTCAAAAATTGTCCCCCTTGATATATGAATTGACGTGTCTTGCCAAATCTTCATACTATCATTGGTTTGGACACAATCAAATGTTGGTCCTTTTTAAATTGTCACCCTGTATATCGACCCCATGTCTGATGATCCAGATTCTTTCCAGAGTGCTATTCTTAGTCCAGAATGGTAACAATGGATGTGCGCAATCCAGAATGAATTGCAAGATTTCCATGAACATATAGAGTCAATACAGGAAGAGGCAATACTGGAAGAAGTAAAGTAAGACAGATATGGTAATCCAAAACAGGCTACAAAAAGAAAAGGCCAGAGAAAACATGGGACAATCTGATGGATGAAATACTGAGGGAAAAATCATGGTATGAGGTGAGAGACAAGACGTCACGTGCAACATATTCAAATGAACAATTTAATTTAATAGAATTAAATTTATCACAAGTGATTGACTAAGCATAATCCTCTTTAATAACTACAGCAATCTTCTCAGCAATCATCGTCACAGGTACAAGAGTATATCCTGAAACTTGATCAGGCATTACTCCTGCATCAACAACCCTCAAACCATCAATTCCATAAACTTTCAGATCTGTGTCCACTACAGCACAAGATGAATCAATTCCCATCCTTGTTGTACCCACTGGAGTATATAGCTACAAAAAATAACGTACAATAAAAATAACACGAATATAAAACAACTCACAGATACAGCAAGATGCCTCAAAGTGCAATACCACCACTCTTTGGATAATCTGTCATAGTCATCATCACAACCGGGTACTGGCAGCTCTACATATGTGGCATTCCATTTCTGGAAGGCTGAAGTGGTATTGAGGCTCAAACCAACTTGGATCGATTGGTACAGGGTTTCAATATCTTCATCGTCATCGTCAGATAAAAAGTTGGTGTTCATCAGAGGGAAGTCAGTAGGGTCGCTGGACTGTAGAGTAACAGTTCCTCTGGATTTGGGACGGAAAAGGATAGTACTGACTGCTACATCTGTGAGGTCATGGATTGCTTGGTAGGCTTGAATGTATTCGTCTTCAAACCTTGAAAGACAACTCATGAACTTTAAATTTATAAGTAATTGAAAACTCACTTGAGGAAGCTTGCATAGGCCTTGCCAGCAGGATGTACATAAATATCAGTATCAGGCCTTGTCAGAGAATCATTGCTGAATTTCCAGAAAGACACAGCCTGTACATTGATACCTGCGTTCAAGGGACGTTCACCTAATCTCCACAAATCCAAACTCTGTGCCAGAGTGTAGTTGTAGAAAGTCTGATTGGTTCTGAAGTAGATACCACGAATGCCGATTTGATCGATCAAGTTTTGACCAACTGGCAGATCAGCCACAACATCAATTCCCAAGGCTTCCAAGTCATCTGCTGGACCAATGCCTGACAACATCAATATCTGAGGACTGTTGATGGCGCCCGCTGACAAGATCACCTCGTTGTTCGCATAGGCGTTATAAGTTACGCCATTTTTGACAAATTGTACTCCATAGGCTAGAGAGTCTTCGATGAGGATTTTAAACACAAAAGCCTCAGAGGTTATGTTGAGATTGGTGCGGTTAGCAACTGGAGTGATGTAGGCTTGAGAGGTACTGGCTTTTTCGTTGAAGTCGATAAGAAACTGCATTCGGGACAAGTCTGGTTTCACACCATTGTAGTCTCTGAGAGTCTTGTTTAGCTCTTCAAAGGCTTCGATGATATTATCTGTCACTCCTTCTGTGTCTGCGGTAATATTAACATGCTGTGGCCCATCGAATCCGTGATAATCCTCATCTATATCCACCGTAAAATCAGCATGCTCAGCCACCTTGAAATAAGGTAAACATTCTTCGTAGCTCCAACCTTCAGCGCCAAGCTCTACCCAGTTATCGTAATCTTCTTGGTGGCCTCGCATGTACCAGGCTCCGCCGATGACGCTGGTACCTCCCACAACTTTTCCTCTGGGAATGAAACACTGCTGGTTTTTGGACGCTGTAAAACTTCAATGATTGTTCCATGCACGTAGTATACTCACCAAGACAAGCGTTGGTTTGAACGGTAGTATTGTAGCCCCAATTCCATTGTGAGTTGTAGAAATAGCCGGATATGCCGGTTACTTTAGCCCAAGATGGTTCAGCTGAACCTGCTTCGAGCACTAACACGGTGAAGTTCTCTTCAGTTAGACGGTTAGCCAACACTCCTCCAGCTGTGCCAGCTCCGACGATGATGAAGTCAAATGTTCCAAAATCTGGAAGAACATTGTGTCAACTATCACAATTTACACATAAGAAAATTAAACATAGCATCCAACATTATTGATAAAATGGACACTTGATGGTCGGAGCTCTTAGTTCTTACCTTCTGACTCAGTGGTATCTACGCCACTGAATACAGCTTCATTGGTAGTAGGAAAAATGTACGCGGAATAATTTGAGACAGCTTCTTTAACATCGGCAACAAATTCAGTCCATTCTGTATCATCAGCCTGGGTCAGGGCTGCTGACATCAAAACCAGCAACAAGCTCCCTGTGAAGAACTTCATCTTGTCGAAGGAACTTACGTTTATCAAGCTAAATTATCTTTTATATAGTTTTTGAAAACCAACTTTAAACAGTGAGTATTTTTATCTAATCTGCAAAATACGCTGATCTTTTAATTTCAAGTGAAATGTAAACAAAAATCAATTAAAGATTTTGGTGACAAGAGTGGACGCATGTGGAAACCTCATGGTCTATTTTGGAAATATGATCTGTATCACGATCAGGAATTCAGAAGTCTAGAAATTCTGTGGTCTTTATTGAGTGCGATCAGTCAATACTCTGTAGCCTATATGGTCAATGAATATCACAATATGGAATAAATAGCTGCGGATCATAGTATGTCGTATCAAACATCTAGCCTTACTCTTAGTGAAGAAGATGATATTAACTTACATTATAATCAAAGATTGTCTTCAAATATTTCAACGTACCTAACAAGTTCTTTCTGTAAGTTAAATTGAGGGACACAATAATAAATAATAATATCGATTATCAAGAGATTTTTGTATCTTAGAATGTAATATTCCATAATCTCATCTTGTCGTATTGGTGGTTCATTTGAGGTCAAAGCAATGAGCTCAGTTCTAGCTTTCTGTAAAATGAGCATTGAAGTGTCTTTTTACTGAAAAATGTCGAATCAATGATTATGAAAAAATAGTCTTGAGACTGAGCTTATATATGTTGGAAGAGTGGACCGTATTTGCTTTTGTTTGTTATCTTGAGTAAAATCTTGTGGATGACGCTTATTTGATATTTAATGGTTGAAAGCACTTGAATACAAATACAGGGTGTCCCAGCAAGGGTGGCCACCGGCCATATCTCGGAAACTACTGGACCTAAAAGTTCAGGAAAAAAAATATGATCACTAAAGTGGCCACGAGAAAATGCTGGGAAATATTTATAACTTCGAAATTTTTCCGCTAGGGGGCGCAATCAAAGCTTAAATATTGAAATTCGAAATTTCTCCGGAAATTCTCAGATTGAGGTATATCTTTATCAACATGGTTAGAAAACCTAGACAATTTCACGTCTTTTTGGTACAGGGCTCATTGGCGTACCGATCTTCGTGTCAGTAGGGGAAGGTAGTGAAAGTGTAATTGTTCAAGTGGCTGTAACTTATAAACGACTTGTCCGATTTTGTTGTGTATAGGCTGGTTTGGAAGATAAATGTCAGTACGTATCGTATCCAGTGATGCGTGATTGTCTCCAGAAAAGTTGCTAGAAGGCGTAATTTGAATTAAAAACTGTTATTTTCGTTTCACCGCAAAAATTTAAATGGTACGGTATAATTCTGATAACAGAATCGAAATGAAGATTAAATTTACAAGAAAAAACCTTAAAAAAAAAAAAAAAAAAAAAACTTAAAAACCTTAAAACATTAAACTTTACATAATTTGGACTAGTTATTTTATAATTATCAGAATTATACCATACCATTTAAATTTTTGCGGTGAAACGAAAATAACAGTTTTTAATTCAAATTACGCCTTCTAGCAACTTTTCTGGAGACAATCACGCATCACTGGATACGATATACGAAAGTACTCACATTTATCTTCCAAACAAGCCTATACGCAACAAAATCGGACAAGTCGTTTATAAGTTACAGCCACTTGAACAATTATTACACTTTCACTACCTTCCCCTACTCACACGAAGATCGGTACGCCAATGAGCCCTGTACCAAAAAGACGTGAAATTGTCTAGGTTTTCTAACCATGTTGATAAAAATATACCTCAATCTGAGAATTTCCGGAGAAATTTCGAATTTTAATATTTAAGCTTTGATTGCGCCCCCTAGCGGAAAAATGTCAAAGTTATAAATATTTCCCAGCATTTTCTCGTGGCCACTTAAGTGATCATATTTTTTTTCCTGAACTTTTAGGTCCAGTAGTTTCCGAGATAAGGCCGGTGGCCACCCTTGCTGGGACACCCTGCATAAACAAAACACTACAAGCTGGCAATAGTGGATCTCATTCTACACTCGATACAGTGCAAACTAATATTTTGGCGTCTAAACTCCACTAGTAGTTACAGAAGCTGAAAATAGCATCAATTTCCCCGCAGGGGAGAGTGGGCCACCTCAATTAGGACAGATGAGACACCTCGATATTTCTATATAGATAGTGTTGGATCCCTCCATTGACTTTCAATCACTAGCTTTATAGAATTCTGCGTGCCCATCTCCAATCCAGCACAGAGGATGGTATATAAAAAGAAAATCGAATTCGCGTTTCAAAGATATGAACTAGGTCTACATGTTTTCAAATAAAACCCCCTGTATATTATTACATATTCAAGGAGAACTCTTTTTTCGGATTTCAAAGAAAAAATTATCGTTTGATGCCATTGACTATAAAAAGAGCATTATTTCAAGAGGTAATGTTCACTGTTTATCATATCAAATTTTTATCAAATTATATTAAGTGGTTGAAGACTTATTCAAGAAAAATTGATTTCCAGTGGCATCCTTTCAGAGCCCGTATCTCCGCAGAGAGAGCCTCTATAGGAAAAAAGTTTACGGGAACTTGTCATCTTATTTTTCGATATTCTATCTGAATCCGAGGGATCTCCCACATTTTCCCGGAAACCCTGTATACATATGGAGAACTTTGTAATTGTTGATTTTATGAAAAAAAGTAATTCCTCATAAAATGTGCCTCTGTATCGTCCAAGACATAAACAACCATAACATCAGTTATATACGAGGTTTGTAAAAAACATGATTTTCGCTCTAATAAAGTACCTTTATCCAACGCAAGATAGTTATAGGAATCGTTATTGATGTCATTTTGGACAAGTAAAGTGTCAAATAACACACTAGTGAGTTATGGAATATAACCGTGGCAAACAAACAACCTATCACGTTCCCGTGGCAACCAAACAAACAATAACCTAGTCACTTGAGAATTTATACCACTCGGCCTATTGGCCTTGTGATACAAATCTTTCTCGCGTGACTTATCTTCGACACAACACACCAGTACCATAAATAACTATTATTTGTGACACAATCGAAAACTATTACTGAGAAAAGTTTATTAAAATAATGGAAATCTACGTTCAAATATCCGATTACATCAATAAATCTACCATGAAAATCAGGTTTTGTTTTAATCAATGATTTTCTCAGATAAAAATCAAAAGATGTTTCAATTAACACGACAGCGATTATTGTTAGATTCATTGTTGGTTGAATTAATGAATAAGACAAAAAAAGGTTTTCCGTATGAATCAATCTTGAAAAAATTATTGTAAAAAATAAAACCAAATTTTCAGCGTAGATAGATGTAAAAGGATATTTTTGTGCAATTTTCTTCTTCTTCTTCTTCCTTCTTAGAAATAGGCGAACCGCCTGTTTGTTTGCGTCGTCTCTACCCGTCAGACTGCCAAATTGTCGCTCCATCGCTTTCGTGGCCGCCCTAAGCTTCTTCGACCTAGCGGTGATTTGTCACGCGCAATTCTGACTATTCTTCCGTTGTCCATTCTGCTGATGTGCTGGTCCCACTCTCTCTTCCTATCAAGTACTCATTCGTTTACGTTTTCCACCATGCATGCTCTCCTTATGTTCTCACTTCTCTCCCTGTCCAGAAGGGTCTTTCCAGCTATTCTGCGAAGTACTCTCATTTCGGATGTCTCTAGTAGTTGTTTGGTTTTTGCCGTATCAGGTCTAGTTTCTGCAGTGTATGTCATTATTGGTCTTACCGCGGCCTTATAGATTCTGGACTTCGTTTCCACCGTTATATTTTTATTTCGCCATATTGTGTCATTCAAACATCCTGCTATTCTCGTTGCCTTTGTTGTCCTTTCTCATCCCTCCGCCTCAACATCGCCATATCCTGAAATATCTATGCCTAGATATTTAAACTTCATTTCCTGCTGGATAATATTGCCGTCCACTTCTAGTTTGCATCTTAGTGGTACTTTTGATGTCGTCATGCATTTAGTTTTCTTAGTCGATATGCGCATATTGAGTGACTTGGCAGTGCAGCTAAATCGATGCAGTAAACGCTGTAAATCGTCTTCACTTTCAGCCAGTAACACACAGTCATCTGCATAGCAGAGAACTGTAATATCCTGGTCACCCATGCTGTATCCCTTTGGCGGGCGTACATTTCTTATAATTTCGTCCATGATGATGTTGAACAAAAGAGGACTCAGGGAGTCACCTTGTCGAATACCACGACCTGCACTTATTGGTTCGGTCAGTGCTCCATTAATTTTGGCCTGAATTTGATTCGCTTCATATATGTTTTCGATAGTTTTAATGAGATTGTGTGGTATTTGCCTATTATAAAGAAGATGCACAGATGTGCAGTTTTCAATTCTAATAAACTTTTCTTGATAAAAATGTTTGATCTTGTCACAAACGAGTTACTGTTGAGTGAAAATCATATTTTTTGGGCCAACCTCGTATATTACTGACAAAATTTGTCATCTGTTAGGTGTATTTTAAGTTTTTGTGGATGCAAAGCCTTATATAAAGAATGATTGTTTTCATTAAAATAATTAATAAAAAAGTTCACCATACCATATGTCTAAAACTTTTTGGGACATACTGTATGTATGTATAGGTATAACACTGATTAATCGATTTGACTTCACAACGGGAAGCAAAAATCACTATCATCACCAAAATATGTAAATCTAGCAACAGAAATAAAAGAAAATCTTAGAAATCTTATGATTCATGAAAAATAGCTTTATGCACTGAAAAGCATAACGCTGGATGTAAGAATAAAATTCACATTTCTTACCAATTCGCATCATATATTTACCTAGGATGTGTATGTACTTTTATTATGAAAAAACACTATTTGCATGCCTTATATACCTCAATTTTAGAAAAATAAAAAACTTATTACCTCCAAACTTATTTCATTAGCACGATTTAAGATAAGAGTAGTTCCGTTGATAATTTTTTTCAGTATGCGTGATAAACAAACAAACATCCATAACCTTTACACAACTCTCAAGATAAACAATAAAATTATTAGCGAATACATATGGGTGATTCACATAACTAGACCAAACGCTACCAAAAATTATAAAAATCGATCACAGCATGGATGAACGTCAAGTCCCTAGCGCTTCCACCATTTTAACCTAAATAGTTCGTCGTCCTATCACGAGCGCCGCACTAATTTGGAACCATTCAGTAGCATTACAGGTGATGTTCTAAGGGGGGATCTTTTATGATTCAAATCACACGTAAAATGACAATAAATGACAATGACGGACGTCTAGGGTTAGGGTTCGGTTATTTATGTCAACCGTTGTTATGAAAAACCTCCGTCACTAGCGTCATCCAACGGGTAGTCTTCTAAACAAATCCAGCTTGATTAACTGGTTGCCTGAAACTTTACTTACATTTGGGCCTATGCAGGAACAATCTTGACAATAGTCAACATTGAAAACTTGACGTAAAATTGAGATTTGACAGACGTATCAATATTTTCAGCGTTCTGTAGTATGGTATCATGAGACCATTCCAGTTTGGTCTGTCATTAACGTCCCATTCAGCCAATCGGCGAGCTGCAAGTGACGTTAATGACAGACCAAACTGGAATGGTCTCATGATACCATACTCCAGAACGCTGAAAATATTGATACGTCTGTCAAATTTCAATTTTACGTCAAGTTTTCAATGTTGACTATTGTCAAGAGTGTTCCTGCATAGGCCCAATTGGCTCCCATTCAAGTTTCCTATATATTTTGAGTAAGATGTGGGGTAATTTGATGCAGAGAGATCGTTTTTTATGTAAAACGAGACTGAAATATACATTTGAATCTAAGAGGCAAAAATGTTCAGTAGTACAGTGAATTTGAATGTCGGATGGTCGGATATAACCTCAAATAATTCACTGTTGTCGCCACTGTCTTGTATAGACTACCTGTGAAGAATTATTCCCGACGATGACATCTGTGACCAACAGACTTAACATTAAACTTGTTTACTGAGAAAACACATAGCAAAAACTGTTCGCAGTATAATCATTGCTTATGGGCATTGTAATGGAGAGTCTTATCCGCAAAAAACTAAAAAAAAAAGAAAACGCAAGGGAAAATGAACATAAAAAAAATATTCACAAGCTAGAATACGACCAAGAAGGGCTCTCGAAGGTCACAGAAAATATTGTGGTATTAAAAATTAAAGCTGATTGAATTTCCTTTTGGATGGTGTATCCACCTTTTGTACTCAAGTGTTGAGGTTTTTGAAATATGACCCTTTAAAAATAAAAAACAATCAAAAAAATTGTTAGCGATTCAGGCTTTTCGTAAGTACTTTGAAGGGTACAATATCGATTTTGATCTCTTATCTTGCATTTTTCATTTCCTGAATAAATTCCGGAAACTTTTTGATCAAGGTGGTATTTCTTATGTTCTAATCACCCAATTCTCCCCTACTATGTCTGTCGATATTGAAAATAAAATTTGACCTGGCAACGCCGCATCCCTATTGACATATTTCATTGCCGATATGTCATGTCATGTTGAAGGCGCTTCAATCAGTTTTTCCTGTCTTTTGTGTGTCATGCATAAAAATATTTTACGTGTTTTTGGGGGTGTTTTCAAGTGTTTTATCCGTTAAAAAAATTGTTTAAAAACGATACAAAACTCACATAAAATAATTCCATAATAAAATCCGTTCCCAACAAACCATGATGGCTGAATCCGATACCACTTCAGAAGCCATAAAAAGGTTAAACGTTAAAAAGCAAACACTGGACGATGCTTATGCGGCCCCTGCAAATTTCCTTGAAATTGATGTAGTTAATCCCGTTACAACAATTGGAGTGGGCAAGAAAAGGTTTACGGATTATGAAGTGAAAATGAGGGTATGTTTTATTATTTTATTCGGTTTTATCTTGGGTTTTATCAGTTATCAAGTTCAAGGAAACGAACCCGTCGAACTTATCGCTTTCTTACACTAACCTGGCGTATAAATGTTTGTGAAGTAATATTATCAAAGAAATCATACCTATTTAAAAAAAAAAAATTGGAAACAACACCTTCCCCACTCTCTTGTTGGATATTAAACAAGACCGCTATCCAATTTTTTTTCAGTTCCATTAATAGGCTGATTTTGTTTTTTTTTTACAAATTTGAATGATTCTACCACGTTTCAGGGCGTTTATGACTGGGTAGACCCTAATCTATTCTCAATCGACATTATTCAACCAGTCTTACAATGTTCAGTAGCATTTTCAATTTTTGTTGGTTCGAAAGTGCAAAAGTTTTATCGCATTTGTCTATAGACCGTTGATCAATGCTACGGACTAATGAATTATCCTGACCAAAATAGTGGGCGGATATTGCTTCTAGTCGGTGGTTATCTTTGACTATACAGGGTGTCTCACGGTGACCGTCCATTAGAAAAATCTCGGGAAATAAAGCAATTGGGATTCTGAAAATTTATATGGTGGGATATTCATAGATGTTCTTCTCAAATGAAATAAAAGCAACGTTGCACGACCTCCGGTTATACCGGAAGTAGGTGTCAACTCGCCTATTTTAAATGGAACACCCTATATATTATTACATTTTTGGATTCTACGTGAAATTCTAGGCAGATTTCATGTATCATGTCCTATACCTAACTATGAGCGTTTTGAAATATTTTCAAAAATGACGTTTGAAGGCTCCTATTTAAATGTGAATTTCACCTATAAGAAAGCCTTCATTATTTAATTTGTATTGGATTTCTTGTTGAAAAGGACCTACTTTAATAGATTTTTCACAGCAATATGAAAACTATTATTACAGGGTGGGCCAAAAATAAGATCAAAAATTAAATTCAGAAAACGGCCAAAAATCAATTTTTTCAAATGGAAACCCCTAATTTTTATAATTTTATCTTATTGTGCATTAAAAATAAAGGTGAGTTTGTATAAGATTGTCCTCTCCAAAAATTATTTTTTTTATTTTTTTTTGAATTTTTGGAATGAACAATATTAGGTAAACTCACCCTTATTTTTAATGCACAATAAGATAAAATTATAAAAATTAGGGGTTTCCATTTGAAAAAATTGATTTTTGGCCGTTTTCTGAATTTAATTTTGGATCTTATTTTTGTCCCAACCTGTAATGATAGTTTTCATATTGCTGTGAAAAATCTATTAAAGTAGGTCCTTTTCAACAAGAAATCCAATACAAATTGAATAACGAAGGCTTTCTTATAGGTGAAATTCACATTTAAATAGGAGCCTTCCCAGGAGCATTTAACGTCATTTTTGACATAAAAACTAAAATATTTCAAAAACGCTCATACTTAGGTAAAGGACATGATACATGAAATCTTCCTGGAATTTTACGTAGAATTCAAAAATGTAATAATATATAGGGTGTTCCATTTGAAACAAGCGAGTTGGCACCTACTTCCGGTATAACCGGAAGTCGCGCAACGTAGCTATTATTTCATTTGAAAAGAGCATCCTTTTAAACCTCACCATACAAATTTTCAGAATTCCAATCGTTTTATTTCCCGAGATATTCTAATGGACGGTCACCGTGAGACACCCTGTACCGGGTGTCCGGAAATGATAAGCAAAAAAAATCAAGGGAGCATTCTAGACCAAAAATAAATGCTACCTTTTCCTCGCTTTTCCTATAACATTTTTTAGAAAATTGATTATTAATGGATTTACAGGGTGCAGGGTTTTAAAAAAGCCGGCTTTTTCTACTTTTGGCCAGGCCAGTGGCTAAAAGTGGCTTTAATTAGCTAAAAGTGGACTTACAGCTATATGCACCGTACGTGAGCTTAGCCAATCTCGATTAATTTTCAAAGTTAGATTAAGCGGTGTTTTGTATTCACCAAAGAATTCGCTGCAAGGATCGTTAATCCCTGGTGAGACTTTTGACAACGTCACAAAATAACCTAGTAAAACATATCAATAACAATTTTGAAATTTATGTTGAGTGATTTGTTTTGAGTTTTGCTATTTGCTTGCAAGTTTCAATGAAAAATGGGCAACTATATGGATCAGTAACATCCGCAAGCCTGATATGACGTTTAGCAAACATTAGCCAAGGGGTTTTTCTTGTAAATTCAATATTTGGTGTAGGTATCAACTTTTATTCATGAATAATTCCTATATTGGCTTTTCCTCTTTTCTTGGGCTTAGATTTCATGATAGTGAGTGATTATTATATACTGGTATACCTGGTCTAATACAGCAAGAATACCAATCTCATCCACCTAATGATAAATAAAAACAACACAAGAAAATATATATTAGTAGAAACAAGTGGTTAATTGAATGATTTTGTAAGGACTGCCCCGAGGAATGCCCATTGATAAATTGACAATATTGTATAATTCTCTAACTCATTATCTACCTTGAAATTATTACAAATATTCAAAATCTGTAGGAAAAACATAAGCAAATGAAAGACTAGGTTAGAATTCGTTGAAAATCTTCGATTAAGCCTAGAAAATGGGGCAATCAGAGTTAAGCGACCGTTTCAGGCTTAAGCGCTGCGGTGCATCCAAAAATTGGAATATAATCGCGATAAAGACTTCATCCGGATTAGATTTCTATGGTGCATATAGGTGTTAATTGGCTAAAAGGTGGTCAAAAGTGGATAAAATGCGATTGGATACTGGGTCGCGGGTCAGGTCCGGGTTGGGAGTCGGGTCCGGTCATTATTGATGTCATTTTGGATAAGTAAAGTGTCGAACTAGTGTGTTATAATACATAAATGACTAGTCACCAGTGAGTTATAGAGACTACAGTAAAATGCAGCAAGGACGTCGCCCGTGATTGGTCAGTTTGGTTGACATAGGTGTTGCCATGGTGATCGCCGAAGTAACAATGTATTAAATTTGTCTCTGATGTTCAGTAAGACAAAGAGTTTGGGTTAGATTGTGTTTGGTAAACAAATGGATGTCGCGTGAGCGACAACCTTATTGTTTGATGAGAGACAGACATGACACGTTCCCTGCTGCATTTTACTGCCGTCTGTGAGTTATGGATTATAACTCACGTTTCCGTGGCAAATAAACAAACTACCTATCACGTTCCGTGTCATGGTCTAGTCATTCTGACACTGAAACTTATATTTTATTATCATCTCTTAAAAAACGATTTCCTCAATTGTTGGATAAAAGATTGTATGGCACTTGAGAATTTATACAAATCTTTCTCGCGTGACTTATTTTCAACACAACGCCCTAGTACCATAAATAACTATTTTTTGATACTTCATGAGCAGGGTTGAATAAAAAGTTAAACGGCTTGCCATATTTGAAAGGTTAGTGTTTGACACTTGGATCTTGGATCACACTCACACCGGGTGTGACGTTTCTGAACTCGCCCCAGTTAATCATTAATCGTTAGCCAAAATGTGTCATCATCGGCCGAAGTAAAAGAAGGTTTTACGTTACTCTTTTTGCGTTTTTGTAATTTTTTATTTTATATTGTCAAGTTCCTTTCATTTATCACGAAGTTTCAGTAAGTATACTAAGTTTATGTGAGTTAATTGAACATGTCTTCTTGATTTGATTTGGTTTTAATTTCAGCCACTTTCAACCACTTTTTATACTTTTAGCCAGGCCGGTTTGAACCGGTTTAAACCATGGTTTAAACCATGATACTGAAACACACAAGATAAGCTCACTAGCTGGACGGAATTGAAACCGATTCGCGCATGGTGACCATTTGGGTCAAAGCAATGGGACAATAGCTGTCAATAACATAACCTAGCAATGGGCACCGAACACCCAATGCATTTCAAATGGGCGGTCACCGGGAAAGATGCGCGTGAGCATATCTTGTTTGTTGTTGATTTTCTCGTTAGCAATAACAGAATAAACTATTTAGAAAAATTTTAATACACCCAAATAAAACTATCATCTTAATTATTTGGAGACACATGGGTAAGCTAATTTCGACAATTTGGCAACGCTTTCGTACTATGATTAAACGAATCAAGCTTGTCTTGAAATTAGTCTAAAATTCACCCTTAAAAGTTTTTACATGTACTTGATTTACACCATGTATTAATTAAATCCTACGATTTCACAAAAGGAACTTTTGGAAACAGTGATCCGATTAACCCGATCATCAAAACTGTCATATTTTGTCTCTTTTCATTAATTTAGAAGAAACATAACAGCTGATGATCGGGTTAATTAAGAGAGCCTAAAATAGTGTAGATAACAAAGAAACTGAACACAATATGGCAACCTCAACATCCCACATCCTAGCTTCGTTCAAGTTTCTTGATTGCCTTGACACCGGTTTGTTAGGTTATGAAGACATCGACTACTTACTTTGTGAAAACAACGCCTTTAGTCACCTGTTTTCTGCGATAGCTCTCAAACTGCACACGTTTCAAAGTTCTTACCATTTTTAACATGCAGGATTGGATATTATAGCCAGAGGATTTTATTTGTGATTATAGGGACCCCTTTAGCGTTTCAAAACAAAGCATCCTTCATATTCGGTGACGCTTTGACGTTTTCAGTGCGGCGTTGCCGGACTGTAATAATCGAAAGCAATTTTAGTTAAATTGCCCTCAAAAATATTTTTCTGAAGTTTATTTATTTATTTATCCTACACTATTCCACAGCGCAAGCCAATTAACGAATTGGTAAAATACACAATAATAGGTGTTTGTTATCTCGGTGTAGGATGGTGTAGTGCAGACTGTTGGTGTAAGGAATTTCACCAAACGCGTTAGTGAATTTAGGGCAGATATTCTAACCTAAAAAGTAAATTGACAAAAACCAATCAACGATGGATGATTCGAATAGTAAAGTTAAAGTACTGAAGTTTTTTTCGATGATGATGATTACTCATCTTCAAGTTTTGATTCTGATGACAGCTTGACCGAAATAATTTTAAATACACATGACCGCAGGAAGCGTAACTGTATAAGAGAATTTTTTGAGACTACCTAAACGGATATTGTCCCCTCACCCTATTCTACTTTTATCTACACTTGTCACACCTTTTCTTGACCTTGAGTAGCGAGTTCTGAAATGAGCAACCTACCCTGTTATAACAAACATTCTACACTGTTTGCACTAAAAGCATTACAAACGCCGCAGGGTATAAAGGTGTAGTTTCGTGTGCACTAGATAACAAACACATCTATAGTATCAGTATGTCGGGGTGACTCCGACTTTGTCCTACTGAATTCTGAAAAGTCACATGTAGTATTGTTTCTATACACTATACAGCTCTCCCTTACAAATTGATATTGATCACTTCGGTTTCAAAGGATTTATGCCTTTTTAATAGTCCATCCATAGCACGTTTAAATTATTCCAGACAAACCTACCTGTATTCAAAGTAAAAGAATCAAGTGTCCGACGGAGATACAGCGACTTCGAATGGCTAAGAAACGAGCTGGAAAGAGACAGCAAAATAATTGTTCCGCCTTTACCGGGAAAGGCCTGGAAACGTCAATTACCGTTCAGAGGCGACGATGGCATCTTTGAAGAGGGATTCATAGAAGATAGACGGAAAGGACTGGAGATTTTCATCAACAAGTAACACTTTAAATTTTTTTACTAAACTTTCTAGAATGATTTTTTCCCAGGATTGCCGGCCATCCTCTTGCCCAAAACGAACGGTGTCTACACATATTTCTCCAGGAACCAGTAATTGACAAAAACTACGTGCCCGGTAAAATTCGCAACACATAACTTGTTGATTTTGTTTGTTAATCTGGAAACGTGTACGTTGATGTTTGTACAGGGTGTTCCTTGAATCTAGTCCAAGAAACCTCCCTGCACGCTTAATCTTGCATGTTTTCAGCTATTGAATTTTCAGCTTAGAATACATTCGGCAGATATTCCTTATTATTAACTTTTCATTTATTTTTAGGAAATTATACGGTCGATTTCAAAATAAATCAAGTTCTTTAGTCTGAAATCGACTTAACCTCACGTGATATTGGATCTGTATATTTCTTTATAAAAGATGTGTCTTTTAAATGTGAGTAATAAAAATTGTTCTAGGTTTACGTTCTAAATCCCCATTTTGTATGTATAGAGAGTTACATCGTCTAGGAGTACACTGTGTAATATTTACTCAAATAAATTTATTTATATGCTACAACTAGTCGTTTTGGTATACAGTGGAGTCGACTTGGCGCCAACTTTTCTTGCCTTTCAGGTCGATTATTTCTTGCCAGGCTGTTCGGAGTGTACTAGAAAAAAACAATCATTAGTTTTTCTCTGGCGGTAGAAAAGTTGTATATGAAGATCTCGAACTTTTTGGGCTCTAGACTGAGTGGCCGGTTAAACTTCCTAATGAGAATGCCCGTATAAACCGTCGCGCCTCGGGAATACTGACGAATGAATGTCCGGCTTAAAGAACAGAATCCTGACTTAACGGAATTATTTGAAATCATCTCAGAACTCCGATCAAGTTTTACAGAATTCCCTCTGAGCTTTACGACTCTACGGAATTCTTGGAAATCATAGACGTATTACCCAAGAGCTAATACTAAGTTTTACAGAACTCTGACTGAGCTCCACAAGTTAAAGTTCTATGAAACTATCTCAAATCTCCGACTAACTGTTTTTTCATCACCCAATTGTTTCTTAACCAATGGAATGATCTAATTTCATTACTCCACTGTTTTAGAGCCAATCAGAGCATTCGACAAAATGTCAACCTTCAAATCCATCATTTTGAAACAGCCCATTTGACCGTCCATACTTGGTTTATAGTCATTGTGTTGACAACCTTGACTCACTTTAAGTATAGTTGTCAAAAAGTTAAGTCCAAATGATATTAAATTATGCAAAGTTCGCTTCGATTATTGAATAATCATAGAAAATAGTGTATTATTCAACGAGTGGGAAATGGTGGCTATTACTCACGAAGTTGAACAGAACTTCCAGATACACTCTATATAGGCTCAGAAAGAACACTCACCCAGTGGATATCAAATATGCTATCACAAAGGATGATATTTGCCGAACTAAACGGCCAAAATGTCAGAACTATGGCTGCCAAAGGCTGTCCCCAGGGTGGAGTCTTATCCGCTCTCCTTTGGAGTCTTGTGGTGGACAACCTGCTGAACGATTCGGGATTGTATACAAAGGCCTATGCTGATGATCTGGTGATCCTAACGACGGGAGGCCACATTCAGGAGCTCAGGGCCCCCACAATGCGAGCCCTGAGAATTATAGAAAAGTGGTGCTCCCTTGAAGGACTTGGGATCAACCCCGAAAAGATCGAAATCCTGATATCCCTCTCACGAAGAGTCCTAGAATACAGAAAAACGGTTAAATACCTAGGAGTTACCCTTGACCAGAAACTGTCCTGGAAAGAACTCATCGAAGAGCGCACTAGAAAAGCCATATGCTCTTGTGGGCATGCAAAAGATCTATAGGAACAACATGGGGACTGAAACCCAGAATAGTTTACTGAATCCATTCAATGATTATCAGACCTCTGATCACCTACGGAGCCATAGTATGGTGGCCCGCAACTGAGAAAGTATACATCCAGAGGCAACTGGATAAGGTCCAAAGGATGGGATACATCAGTATATCAAGCGCAGTACGGACCACACCAACGAGAGCGTTGGGGGTAATCTTGGACTTACCCCCCACTGCACCTGTTTGCAGACAGTGTTGCACTCAGAACAGCATACCGTCTGTACTGTCTGGAACATCCGAAGCTGAGGAGTAAGGGACACTCGGCCATCATGAGCTAACCCCAGCTAAAGCATGGAGTGCTGCTTATGCACTCCGACTACATGACTCCAATCTTTTTTGCTGGTATCTCGCCTGAGCTGATTATTCCTAGACCAGAGGATTGGACGGATCATAACAGACCAGCTCAAATACGGGAAGGGTCTTGGTGGTTTACTGATGACTCCAAGCATCAGAGAGGCACAGGAGCAGGATTCTGGAAGAGCGGGAGGGACAACAAAATGACCTTCTCGCTCGGGATTCACGCTTCGATCCCACAAGCTGAGATCTTTGCCATAACACAATGTGCATATAACATCCTTGAGAGCGGCACAAATCACAAAACGTTCAACATTTGTTCAGATAGCACTTCAGCATTAAAGGCTGTTGTGAGAAAGGCAGTAGACTCCAAAGCAGTCCTAGAATGCAAATAAGATAATTCAAAATAATAACAGAGTGAGGCTAATTTGGGTTCCGGGCCATAGCGGTATAAAGGGGAACATTGAAGCTGACAGACTTGCCAAAATTGGTTCATCGCACAGGCCGATAGGACCCGACCCAATGATTAGCATCCCTCAAGCAACCGGAATGGGCGAGGCGAAGAAACTTTTACTCGAAAAAGCCATCACTCTATGCTGGAACAATGCCCCTGGCATGCTACATGCCAAGGCAATGATAACAGGACCTGATACGGGCAGAACCAAAGAGCTCTTGAATATGAGCTGAAAAGACCTCCGCACAATGGTCGGCCTATTAACTGGTCACATGAACCTGAAGGGTCACCTGCACAGGATTGGAATAGGGGAAGATTTAGACTGCAGGAGATGCCTTGAAGACGTAGAGACCGTAGCCCACATCCTAATGGAATGTCCGGCTCTTCGTAGCACTAGGATGAAATACTCCGGAGCTGAACTCACAACACCCCAGTAACTGGAAGGGATCTACTTGAGGGACCTGCTGAGCTTCGCGAAAGCGTCGTGCCTTCAATAATCTCACTTCTATCTATTGTGGGTTGCAACGGGCCCAGGAGGCCAAAGCAGGTTTTGGCGTGAGCCACCCACTCAAACATCTACATCTACTCTGTATAATGTTATCAAAAAAATTAATTCGAACTACATACGTGGCTTCTGTTAGTAGATCCCCACAATTGGGCAGAAAGTTTTTGAGCATTTCCGCACAGGGTATCACGATGATATTAAGAAAATTAACTTGATCTTCTGGAATTTGAGCAGCCTTCTCTCTGTCCATCATGGATAATGGCATCAAACCCATCGTTTTTTCTTGATCTCCTTGATTATAGAATTCCTCTGGAAAATATCACCATAAGTTATCTACTTGTCAACGCCAAAATACCCAGCAAACACAACAACATAATATTGCTGTAAAAATTATGTAACACAAGTAACCAGTTACGTCAATATGACATAAGAAAAAGGTAACCAGAAAGTAAACTTCAACCTACAACGACTGCATGATGTCATACCTCCAGTGCATGTAAATTTTATATCACATTTATGTAAACATTTTTATATAAAAAAGGTTATGTAGATTCTATTACGTAAAATTTATATCATCGCTTTATAAATAATCTACGTCACCCTTATCTTATTATTATCACGTTCTTTTGTGTATATGTGACAGTAAAACCTGGTAATCAGTAAAAGCTAACTGTTACTAGGAAAAGTAAGCTTTTCCTGATTTGGAAACATTTAGCTAGTGAAAGTTGAATTCGATCGACTTCATCATACTTTTACTAGTAATTGTTAGCATTCACGTAACTTTTCTAGTGAAAGCTGTTAAACTGAAAATTATTATCGTCATTACAAATATCCTTTTTGGTCCGAGTTGGAATTCGCCGACAGATTAGACGCTCTGGAAAATACGAGAGTTATGAATCGCAGGTGTACCATGTGAACATTGTTCAGATACCGTATTATAAAAAAAAATTAATTATTCTCAGTAGGGGTTAGTCTGGGTTCGTTTGGGTTAGTTTGGGTTTGGCAAAAATTTTGATGTCGCGTGAGCGACATCATTTAGTGCCCCGTGCACCGTGAGTTAGTTAAATGGCGGAAATAAGTTTTAAAGAGAACTTTTCCTAACTGCTTTCCGTAAAAGTTGATTTGATAAAGTTTCTCCAACATTCACTAGTGAAAGTGTACAATATTCTTCAAAATTTAACATTTCCTAACGGTACGAGTAATTGCTAGCATCAACTAGTAAAAGCTAGCTTTCACCGAATTCCTAACATTTACTGTAACATATATATTACCAAGAAATCACGCATTTGTAAATATTTGGTACCAAAGCTACGGGAGAAATCCGGGGGTCTCGCTTTCTTCTACATTTCATCCAATTTGGCTCTCAAAATTTCTTGTTAAGCGGCATTCAGACGATATGGTAAGTAACCTACCTTTTTCCTTTCACAAAAAGATATTTTTCTCAGCCTCTAGATTTTGCTCGAGTAACGTAACGGTACTTTACGGTACTTGGGTTTTTATCAAAAACACATGCGAATGAATGCTTTTTCACTCAGTACAATAAAATCATTTATTTTTGCGAGATGGGACGGCTCTGGTCATACAACACAACCAAAACACAGAACACGAACAAATTGACAAAATGGCTTCTACTTCTACTCGGTTGGAGTGAATCTGCGTGGAGGAGATGACCAAAGGCTCGATTTAGAATTTGCGCATGACGCTTCGACGTTGTCGATTTTCTAATCTCACATGTTAATATAAAATTTACATAATATTGACATGAATCGCTTACCTATGTAATAGAGACATCCATTTGTTTATGTGAAATTTATGTACTTCATGTACACCTTGATGTTATTGATATTTTACATAACATTTACGTAATAATGATAGATCCAAAGGTTTCTTCACATAAATGTTACATAATTTTTACATAAAAACTATTGTGGGAGTCATAATTACTTCAAATTTACATAAATGTTACATCATCAAAGTCTCATATGTGTTTTACTGGGTATTGATGTAGATGAGAAGAGGGAAACATCAACTCACTTAGCAAATTCTCCGTTAAAACCTTAGCAGTCAAATAGGGTTTGCAAGATCCAGACAAATCACTCATTGTCATCATAATTGCCTTGCACAATGTTTTATGTTGCCGATTTTGCCAATCCAATCCTGTATTATTCCGGATCTGCGTCAATTTTAGTCGAACTTTGAAATAATTTGCCAAATCTGTTGCGATGATGCAATTGCGAATTTCTGTGCTAATCGAGTGGAATATTTTATCGGGAACTGTGTAAAAGGGAAACACCTGAAAAAGAAACCAATACACAGTAAGTAGATTTTATTGATCAAACAACAACGCCGTAACTTGAAAAAGTGCAAAATATAGTTAGTACCGCCCATCATAAAATGACGAGTACTCTTTCGTGGTAGCCGCAGTATACTCATCAATCAGATCTTGAACCGCATCCCTGCTTCCATCCAGTTCTTCCAGATTGTCCCGGAACATTTTTTCTTTTCTAAACTGATCCAGGAACGCCTCTCGTTTACGTAATTTATCGTACTGAATCAGGGCTCTATCAAAAAGCGAACAAATATTGGTATGGTTGGCCATCATCAAACCAGATACCCTATGCGCTGTTGGGAGGTATGGGGATTTTTTGGAAAGGGCCACTTGGATGCTTGCAGGACCCCAAGGGATGAATTGTGCCAACTTTCTCTCACGTATTCTCTGCAGAGATTTGTGAACTTGGGTCGGATCCACTTCTCCTTGGATGATGTTCAAAATGGATATATAACAATGGTTGGAGTTCCTGCTCTGAATGGTCGATACCATCATATTTTTTGGTTGCAATAGACGTCTCATCACATCTAGAACTGTGGTTTTGCGTATATTGGCCTCATCTGAATCGTTACATAAGGGCGTGTACCCCGTCATAAGAAAATGAAGACGAGGAGTGGGGATCAAGGGGGCTAGAAGCCCCATCAAATCATTGTTCATATACGAGGGATACCTTAGTGTTGTTGTTGATACTGACATGATGGTGCTCACAAGGCTGTTGATTTGTGTAAACGAAGGATTGGGTATTCCAAGTCGCTCACCAGCAATCCTGTTCAATGCTGTGTTGTCCAGAACAACAACAGAGTCAGCACAGTCAATAAGACGTTTCATAGTCAAAATAGAGTTGTACGGTTGTACAACAACATCACTACTTATCTCATCCAAATTGGGGAAAACGCTATATGTCTGTACCAGCTTCTTTGGAAATCGATCAGATAACTTCTCGAGAATGTTCGACCCCATTCCCGACCCTGTCCCACCAGCTATCGAATGACAAAGCACAAAACCCTCCAAGCTGTCACTTCCCTCGGCCTCTCTTTCAATTATCTCAAAGATTTCTTCATTAAGTTTCTCCCCTTGTGAATACCCGGATGCCCAGTTGTTGCCGGCCCCTCCACCATTCTTCGACAAAAATATGTTTTCCTTGTTATACAATCGGGAGTAATTGGAATTCAAAATTGTGTTTATCACCCGAGGCTCCAAGTCCAGAAGTACTGCCCTGGGCACGTAGTGTTGGTCATCAGCCTGGTAGAAGAAAACGTCCTTTCTGTCTTTGACACCATGTTGCTTTTCGCCTTTTCTTGCAAAATCTTCTACGATTCCTTCAGAGTTGATTCCGTGTTCGGTGCACAAACGTTTCCAGAACTCGAAGCCGATTTGGTTGCCGCATTGGCCTAGTTGCAGGGTTATCATTTCGCAAGGCATTTTGATGGCTAGTTGACAGGTGGATTTTGACAGATGGCATGATTGGGTTAGGGTATGGTTGGGGTTGTGGGTACTTATGAACATAAGACGTAGATGTATTTTGTACTTTTCGAAGGCGAATTTGAAAAATTATTTTCGTTTCACTATTCTAAGGAGGAAAAATGCTGGATGGATCACATCAAAATGTGCCTAAAAATCGTTTCAACAGAACATTTTCCAAAAATTGAAATGCACACTTTCAGTTCTTCTCATGTACTACGCTTGCTACCATAACCATTAGAGATGTAGAAACAAATATTTAAAAGGGAAAAACAAATGTTCAAAATTTGATTTACAACTGATCGCGAATTCGATATTGTCAATAATGTAACTGTCAAGATTTTCAAGTCACTACTTATCAAACAACGACCGAAGTTCGCGCAGTGTTGCCAAGCGTGTTTCTTTATTGAGCATGGGTAGAAGTGTTGTATTGTATGTTCGTTTTGGCTCATTTTAGAGAGGAAACTTCTTCAATAGGGTGTATATTTGGATGTATGGTGGACATCATCAGACGATTGGGTTGGTTAGATTGGGTTAGTTTTGTTTAGTATTGATTAGTTTATGTTGGAGTTGGTAAGCTTGAGTTAATTTTGGTTAGTTTGGGATAGTTTTGGAAAATTTGGGTTAGTTTTGGTTGATGTGGGTTAGTTTTGGTTGGTTTGAGTGAGTTTCGGTTGGTTTTGGTTGATTTGGATTAGTTTTGGTTATTTTGTGTAAATTTTGGTTAGTTAAGGTTGGTTTTGGTTGATTTGGGTTGGTTGGTTTGGGTAAGGGACAAAACATATTTTTTAAATTTGATCTACAACTGATCGCGAATTGGATATTGTCAATAACTCGTCAATAATGCCAATGTCAAATTTGTCAAGTCACTTTCTACTAAACAGCGACTGAAGTTCGCGCAGTGTTGCCTTGTGGATATCTTTTTTTTTTTAAGATTGGAATGTTATTATTTTTAACGTTCAACAGGCATATTTTCCAATGCTGAAGTAGTCTCTGTTGGTGAATTCTGAAATACATTTGACATTTATCGAAATACATTTGACGCTTCCCAAAATACAATTCAATAATCTTAAATATAATTGAGTTGATGCTTTCTGAAATAAACATGATTAATTTTAAATACATTTGGAGAATATGTGGTGTGTTATATTTCATAACTCACTACAGTTCATTCACAACCGAAAGTAAACAACCTATACGTGATAAGATCTAACGAATCGATTGAACTGATCACATGTGTTGGTTAATCTCACGTGATCTTTCAATCGTTTTCCTTTGTTTGATCACGTGAAGTCTGTCTACTTTGGTACTCTTGGTTGTGAATCAAGTGTATTGAGGGGCTGCGTTATCGATTGAGAGTTAACCCATGGGTAAGCTGACCCTGGGTCAACTTAGCCCCTGCCAAATGGACAAATGTCAAACATTTTGAGGCTATCCTAAGGTTATTGCGTCAACCTAGGGGTTAACTCAATTGATAAACAGCCCCTGGGATATGTATATTACAACTCACGTTCATTTAAAGTAGTAAAAAAGACACTGTCAAGTCATTCTGACATTTATAAGGTACTTAGACGCAAGTAGCTTTTGTTTGATCACAAAGCTTATTGATTATCTCATGAAAAAGCGCATTTCTTTCACTTGTTAGATAAAACATTGTATGCCACTCGTGTGCTATGTCTCCTTAGTCACTTGAGAATAGGTCCCTATATTCAATACCGACATTCTTCCCCGACATTCTTTTCTTTCACTGGAAAAAACGCGGGTTTTTCCTGTCGGGATGTAACCTGTACAGGGTGTTTCCGTATATTTCGTCTGCAGACTAACTCGCTTATTATGCAAGATAGATAGGGACTTTGAATACAAAGTTGGTAGGTATTAACATGAACCGCCAGAAAAAAATATTTTTTTGTATACCAGGTGCACGAGAAAAGTGTGGCAGACACAACTTGCATTTTTTTGAATGGAACACCTTATATATTATTTTATAATCAAATAGACATAATTTTTTTGATCTCAAAAATATACAACTTGTAGGCATTCCTTTCAGCTTTTTTCAAAATATTTGAGTTTTAAAGTTGGTTTTTTGGCATTGCCAAATTTAGTATCTGACTATACAATGATTGTTTGAATGTTATTTATTAATTTTTATCCTTCCGATGATCTAAAACAACGAATATAACAAGTGAATACATTATAATAATAAATTGATGCATTTAAAAAAAATGTGTTGTGAATAATGGCGGGCATATTCAATAATTGCATTTTATGAAATCAATCTATCAATAATAATATTTTGAAAACGGCTGGAAGAAATGCCTACATGTTGTATATTTTTGAGATCAGAAAAATAATGTCTATTTGATTATAAAATAATATATAGGGTGTTCCATTAAAAAAAAAAGCTACTTGTGTCTGTCACACTTTTCTCGTGCACCCGGTATTACTGATTACTGATTACTGAAGTACAGGCGCATTCGTGCTGTTTCGGGCTATTGCACCCGACACCGCAGCCTCTAGTTGGGCTTATTGTATCTTCTCTGTGCCTGTCCTTCAGTCGAAGAGCTCCATTGCCCGAATAAGGTTTATGACTCGTTCTACTGTTTCCCTGTCCGTCCTTCGAGGAGTGGTTGTGAATTCCCCATTATCTCTTCTCCAGTACGCCAGCGCTTCACATTCGAATACAATGTGGGAGGCTGTTTCCTCCTCCTCGTTGCACAGCCTACATATGGGTTCCTCGTTGAAAAGACCCATGATATGCATGTGTTTCCTTAGAGTGCAGTGTCCAGTTAATATATCTGTTACTTTCCTAAGCTGATTCCTGCTGAGTTTCAGTAGGCTTCCAGAAAATGATGATTCGATCTCGTCTGCCATCATTAATTTACTGTGTTTCAGACCTGGTGATTGGCACCATCTAGCTTTCTGTTGTTTTTTGGACCAACAGTTCAGCCAACCTCTAACAGAGGATTTTGTAATACCAATAGCAGGTTCTGGACCCAGAAGTGGTGCGTTTGCAGCTTTGCGTGCTAGTAGATCCGCCCGCTCGTTCCCAGCTATCCCTGTGTGTCCTGGTATCCATCCAAGAGTGACATCGTTAGATACTCCCAGTGTGACAAGGTTTTGCTGACAGTCCATGACTTGTTTGGATCTGGTTTCCCGACAGGAGATGGTTTTGATTGCAGCTTGGCTGTCACTAAGGATAAGGATTTTCCTTCCTCTGTAGCCTCTCCTGAGATTCTCTTGCACGCATACGTTTATTGCATGTACTTCTGCCTGGAAAACTGTAGCGTACATCCCGAGTGGTTCACATGTTTCCCACTTTGGATTTTCACCTACGATTCCGGCACCAGTTCCCCGGCTTGTTTTGGATCCGTCTGTGTACCATATTGGTCCTCTTCCCATATTAGCTTGGTCTTGGGAGACGTGCTAAAGTTGATATTTTTCAGCATGATATCACTCCTCATTGTTACTAAGTGGTTCGTGACTGTGCTGGTTATCTTAGTGTGTCCTTGGGAGTTTGAGTGGCTCCAGTTCCCGGTGTTGCTATGTCTATATGCTCCCATTCTTGCTTCCATTTTGATATAGATATCTAAAGGAGGTAGGTTAAGAATGGCCTCCATGGCAAGTGTTGGAGTGGTTTTCATGGCTCCCGTTACACAGAGACATGCTAGCCTCAGTGAACTTTTGCAAGTTCCGTGGCTGCTTGTCGCTGCTCGATTTTCGGCCACCAGACAACAGAGCTATAAGCAAGGGTGGGTCTTACCACGGTACAGTAGAGCCAGTGTACCATGCGCGGATTTATGCCCCAATTCTTTCCTATCGCTCTTTTTGTTGCCATTATTGTGGCTTTACCTCGATTCACTATTTTCTGTAGGTGTGAATTCCATGTGAGTTTGTCATCCAGGATGATGCCTAGGTATTTGACTTCTCTTACCACCTGCAGTTCTTGTCCAAAGCACATGGGTTTGAATAATTCCGCTGTCTTCCTCTTTCTCGTAAAGCTGACCAGGGAGGTTTTCTCAGGATTGACCTTCAGGTTCACCTTCCTGCACCAATCTTCTACGATTGTCAGAGCTGTCTGCATCAGTTCTGATATTGTCTTGGTGTGTTTGCCAGTGATAAGTATTGCTACGTCATCGGCATAGCCTTGGGCGTAGAAACCTTTGCTGTTTAACTCTACCAGTAGTTCATCTGCGACTAGGTTCCAGAGGAGAGGGGACAAGACTCCACCCTGGGGGCAGCCTTTAGCTGCCTCTATAGTTACAGTTTTTTCAAGCATAGTTGCTTGAATTCTCCCACCTTCCAGCATGTTTCTTATCCACCTACAAACTGTGTCTTTAATTCCACGCCGATTGATTGCGGTGGTCATTGAATCGAAGGAGGTGTGATCAAATGCTCCTTCTATATCAAGGAATGCAGCTAGGGCAACTCCTTGGTTGTTCAGTGGTTGCTCTATTTTATGAACAAGTTCATGAAAAGCAGTTTCACATGATTTACCAGGTTGATAGGCGTTTTGGTTTTTGTGTAGTGGCCTCTCTATTAAGGAGGTCTCCCTAATGTGCCTTTCAATCACTTTCTCCATCGTTTTGAGTGGAAACGACGAGAGCACCCGGTATACAAAAATGTATTTTTTTCTGGTGGTTCATGTTGATACCTACCAACTTTGTCTATCTTGCATAATAAGCGAGTTGGTCTGCAGACGAATTATACGGAAACACCCTGTACATCGTGACAGGAATCTCATGTCCCACTAGCTGGCGTTTTTTTATCTTCTAAAGGAAGGAATGACGGGAAAGAATGTCAGGAAAGAACGTCGGTCTGTGGGCGTTAAATGTACACCACTCGGCCTGAAGTCTGATAAAAATTTAATTTGTTCTTGAATTTTTTTTTGTTGAAAGTGATTAATCCAGTATTTTTTTGAAAAACTCTACTTGTAAATTTAAAAAAATCATTAATGTGTGGATGCCTAATCTTTACAAGTTCTGATGACTGAACGATTGCGGTGATTGTTAGCTTCACATCAACAATGTTCTCACCTTGTATATCAACATGGCAACACCAAAATGATGATTCTCCAAGAAGGACTCGTCATACAACTGGGACAAATAACTGTCATTAAGTTGCAAGAAGTTATTCGTGTAACCTCCATGATCTAGATCGTGACATATGCAGGCAATAACCAGTGATTTGATCTTTGGACAAAATTCGTTAGTCCAAGTAATAAAAATTGATGACCAACCTCAATATCATTGAACATTTCCATATTTCTCGCCAATATGTTATACATGCAATGTCCAACGTTAAAGGCGTGCTCCCAATTATGATACGGATTGTTCCTGTAGCACTTTCTGACAGATAAAATGAAATTTCTCAAAACATACGCATCAATGTGGTCAAAACCGACTATAGTTTTTATCATGAAATACGCCATTTGGGGCATGATGGGTTCTTCTTCTGGGGAGACGTACCATTTGAACCTTCAACAAACTCTAGAACCTTTAATATAAAATTAGTATTTCTTACTCATTAAAGCCAGCAGGCAGTCTAGGTTCTATGTTCCTTTCAAAAACCGTTATATCATGGATGCAGGGTTTTATTTGTAAGTTGAGTAGGTCCAGGCGTTGTTCATAGAGCAAGTGCTGAAATTTATAGTCTGTGGAAAAATGTCAAGGTTACAGAATTGATACCGTTCGTCGCATTCTTTTGCTCATTCTGGCATAATGCAGAGCCAGGGCGCAGTAGACTGAGAAAGTTTTGAATAAAGTTTCATCACTTGGTGTGAAAGTTACTCCGTTTTGTTTGTTTACTACTTGAACAACACCTGCAATTCAAATCCAGTTGTCTTATCGACATCATGGGGGTTAACCAACAACTAACCTAGAATACTATCCACACTCAAAATAGGCATACACAAAATCGATCTTGTGATAAATCCAGTCTTAGGCTCAACCTCCGTGAAAAACTTTGAGTCATTATAAGCATCCCTCAAATTAACCGTAACTCCAGTTCTGGCGACTAGTCCAGGGATACTTTTATCTCTCAATAACCTCAGCTTGATGTTTTTCTTGTGCATTGTTGTTTCTTCAATATTGTTAGTATTGATACCTTCTTCAAAAACTTCTGCAGTCAATTCGGGACAATCTTGGTCGATAATGAAGAATGTTCCTCTTTGAGCTCCAAGGGTCAGTTTGGCAAATTTCTGTGGAAAAATGAATAGAGTCCATGAAAACTGAAGATTGTACTCTTACCACTATTTCCGATATAAGTTTCTCAAGAGGTACGTTATCAGCAAAATAACATTTGATCAAGTCAAGCAAATAGTCGTTGAGTTCTTGTTGTTTCTGCAAAGCAACTCTCTGGCGATTTTGATGAATAGCTGCGCCCATCCATCCGGAAACAACCATGGTTATTTTCAAATCATCTTCGGAGAATGGTCCTGTTGGTACGATTTTATACAGTTCCAAAATGGCGCACACATCATTATCTGTGGTTAGAATGGGGACGCATAGAACTGCGCTGGTTAGTTTGTCTGGAATATGAAAGCGCATGCTTAAAAAATCATTGCGTACACTCTATCCAGCTTATGTCTGATTTTCAAAATGCAGGGTTTTGAAGGTTTTGATAAAATCGAATTTATTGTTGCAAAAAAATGTGCGCCACTGACTTTTTAACAGATTTTTTTTCAGATGAAAAATACAATTCTTTTTTCTCATGATATTTTTTTGTTTTCGAGGAAAAAAATAAAAACCGTTTTGAGCTGCTTTATCTGAAAAAAAAAATATACAGTGGTGCACATTTTTTGATAATATTATTCGTGAAATCCAGGAATGCGTCTTTAGAATCACGGATTATCATCAAGGAACACCCTGTATAACTTGATAGCTTTATGTTTCTGGTCATAAAAAAACCCTTTTTAAAAAATGATTTTTATTTCACAACTTTGAAAATTAATTGAAAAAAAAATACAATTGGAACTTAACTCTAACGTGTCTATGCCGTTTCTCCGCGAGCGGACCGTTTCCTAGCCGTAAGTATCCAAGGAACTGCTGACGGCTGCACAGTCATGATGCTGCTTACTAAGGACTTATTAGACACATAACTCCTCCCTTCTTAAAGGAAACTCAAGGGGGTAGCACTTGAGTTTCATCAATGGTACTCGTACGCTGGGGCTTGATTATGGCTGGCTTCCTTTTCATGACAAGGTAAATTGCCATCGGGATCGGGATCAGAAGAATCAGGATCCAGAAGGACCAGTGTTGATAAGGGCTATGCTCTTTTACATAGTCCAGAGGCTTGATATGTGACTCTTGTAGTTGCAATTGGTGTAGTTGATCCAGAGGTAAATTTTGAAGGTGGATTTTTTCTACTTGGGCAACGGGAACATGGATTTCTTTGACGCCATCTAAAGTGACTGGATGGCCGCATGGAATGCTTCTTGATCGTTCTTGTAGACGGACCGTGATGTTTGGATGGAACATCTTGGTGGAACTATGAATAAGTAAGTTCCATGAAGCTGAGCGATTTCGTCTTCTTCACAGTGAGTCT
Organism: Orchestes rusci; assembly: GCA_958502075.1. Taxonomy (NCBI): domain Eukaryota; kingdom Metazoa; phylum Arthropoda; class Insecta; order Coleoptera; family Curculionidae; genus Orchestes; species Orchestes rusci. Next base: position 4,562,229 of record OY293305.1, read on the forward strand.
GGATTTTCTGACTTTTCGGAAATATTCCGATGTAGTGGGCTTCATCGATCTCTTCCATGATTGGCTTGTTGATATGGATTGGTATTTGTCGACATGTGTCCGACTGATTTTTGAGGGACAAAAGGGACGTAACGCAATCAGGATTTTCATGTGTTGGTAGAACGTTGTTGTTCTTGCAGTAGTATATCTTCTTCAGGGCCATGCATTCTTCGTTTTGGTATTGGTACTTGTCGTTGCTCAGGATAAGGTAAGTAGAAGGAGGGATGATGATGGAATTGTTTTTATTTGGGATGGAAAAGAGATGGAAAATCTCGAAATCATCCTGATTCACTAGCGGAAAATTTAAAGAGAAAACTATTTTGTTTTCAATTGCAAAAACATTTGTTTCAACTACACGGTAATACATTTCGAAATTATCGCTTAGAAATAGAAGTTGGAAAACATTGTGTTGTTTCTGGAGTTCATTCACTATTTCTTTGAGATCTCGTGGAGTTATTATACTCCTATGCAAGGTTTTGAGCGAGGCGAAGGTGATAGCATTTTCTAATTCGCTGATGAAGTTCAACAATGCGTCGAGATTTACTTTGATTTGATCAATGGTCTCGTGAATTTCAAGGTAGTGCAAATAGCTGAACTGTGTCTTTTTGATATCATCAATAATACCATTTATTCGGTTTTCAATTGCTTTCTGATTATTACTCACAATTGTCATGGTGTGATTGATGTTTTTCATCAAATTGGTTGTTAAGGACACTTGTTGATTGACTGTTTGAATAACATTATTTTGACTATTTTCAAGCGTTTTTATATGATCATGAATTTCTTTAGCGTCTTCTTGGTCAAGATTGCCAGTTATAAATTTGACAAGTGATCCGATTGGGTTAATTAAGCCTCTTTTGTTTCGTCCATTTGGTAGGAAAGAATCGATTTTCTGATTTACCAAATTTACTTCATACTTGAGATGTTGATAAGCTTCAAGCAATAGATATTTTGATTCGATTGAAGAGTTGTTAATTGTGGTTTCTAGTTTGATATAGTGACTTGTTATGTCGGTTATTTGATTTTTTAGTGAAATGAGGTCAATGTAGTGTAGGAATGTATGAGTTGCAATTTTGATTTTGGCAGTGCCTAATTTGAATGGAAGGATGCCGGGGTTGGATTCAAGATTCTGAATCTGTACCTTCTGTGCCTTCGTCAGGTGAAGTAAGGTCATCAACCTGCAAAGGGTTTTCTGTCATTTTTCGGGGATTCTTGAAAATTTGTTTATGATAGTTATTTTGGGCAGTTGTTACTGTCAAGTCATTAGTTTTTAAAATATGTTCTGGTTTATAGAGTGGATTGGTTTTGGATTGTCTGTCGCCTAATTTTCGATAACCGATTGATCCAGGTTGGATATCGGGTGGATCATTCCGTTTTTCGTTCGCTTTTTCAATTACTTTACTTTTGTTAGCGGACAGATTTTCGTGAATATTTTTGTAGATTTCTCCCATTGATTCTTTATGTTGATTTAATTGATTGTTTATTAGTTGGGCGTTACTATCAATATCGATAGGATCTTTAAGTTCTAAATGACCAAATACTAAATCAATTGGTTTTTTCTTTGTTGCCGAATGAATTGAATTATTATATCCAATTATTGAGAGGTTTAGTTTTTCGTGCGGGCTTAAATTTGGTTTTGTCAAAGCTAAAGTTCTCATGTGTTCCAGAAGTGTTGAGTGAAATCTTTCTACTATAGAATTACTATTTGGGTTCAAAGGTAAGGTGTAATGCCAATTTATATTATACAACTTTGAGAATTCTTTCAATAGATGTTGATTGAACTCTGTACCATTATCTGAAACTATATTTTCGGGTATTTTGTAATTTGACACAAATTGAACAAGTGATTGGTAAATGTGGAGGGCTGAAAGGCTTGGCAAAATGAAAGCCTGACTGAATTTTGAAAAACTGTCGCAAATTGTTAATGCAACATTTTTGTCAAACTTGAATGTGTCTACATGTAGTGTTTCAAATGGTTTCTTAGGTGTAGGTGTAAGTTGTAATTTGATTAAGGGTGGATGACGCTCGTACTTTACTTGTTGACAAATCGAACAGTTATTGATGAATTTTCGTACATCATCATTCATTTTTGGCCAATAAAATTTTAATCGAAGTTGATCGATAGTTTCATGTACACCTCTGTGATTGGTAATACCTTCGTGTTGCTTTTTGATCGTTTCGCGTTGTTTGTCGGACTTTGTGATGTCAGCTAATAATTTATTTGATTTAAGTAACTTGTAAGTTGAGTGTTTGAAGGTCTGGGGGATAAAATTACACATTTTCTTATAAAGTTCGTCATTGTTGTCGTTTTGAAAATAGAAAACGTATTGTCTCTTGGGTTCGCCGTATTCTTTTAAAAATTGAATAACTTGATTTTCAAAAGTATCGTCATTTACGTAAATATACCATCGAGTTCTGTTAACGGGATCTGTGAAAATTTTCTTGATTTCTTTTCGAGGCAGTGTATTTCTATCAACTTTAATTATGAAAATTTGACAGAGAAAATAATTAATTGGTTTTTCAGTGATATGAATGGTGAGAATTGGATCCTCTGCACTCGTATGCACTGTTTCGTTGTCATCATTTTCGTCTGGGTCAGCCTGTGCTATAATAGACTGATTATCTAATATGGGATTCTCGTTATAAGATTGCATGAAACGTAATACAGGCGGTGTTTGCGACCTTATTCTAGTTTCGCTACTTTGGTTTTCCTCGGAATTAGACGGTTGGATATTTGTTTCGTTCACATGAATTTCTACTCGTGATAAAGCGTCGGCATTGGTGTTTTTCTTGCCTTTCTTATAAATAATTTGATAATCAAATTCTTCTAATTTTAGACGCCACCTAACGAGTCGAGAGTTTGGTTCTTTAAGGTTCATTAACCATTGAAGGGGTTGATGATCTGTTACAATTTTGAATTTCCTTCCGAAAAGATAAGGTCTAAAATAACGTGTTCCCCATATAATTGCGAGAAGTTCTTTTTCAATAGTACTATAGTTTTGTTCTGAAGAATTTAATGTTCTCGATGCGTAGGCAATCGGTTTATCTTGACCTATAGGCCCTTGTGAAAGGACACAACCAATGGCAACATTGCTTGCGTCAGTTGTTAAATTAAATTCTTTAGAAAAGTCCGGATATTGCAATATTGGGTCATTTGTTAAAAGTAGTTTACAGTCTTGGAAGGTTTTCTGATATTCGGGGTCATTGATGTTTATGGTTGAATTTTTCTTTAAACAATTTGTGAATGGCTTGGTTATTTTGGCAAAATTTGGAATAAATTTCCGATAATAACCAAGAAGTCCGAGAAAGCTTTTAATTTCCTTGGTTGATTTTGGGATTGGATATTTCAGAATAGCATTGACCTTATCAGGATTTGGTTTTATTCCTTCGGTTGTTATTATATGTCCAAGAAATGCAACTTGCTTATGTAAAAATTCAGATTTATCAAGCTGGATTTTCAAGTTACTTTCACGTAGTCTCTGAAAAATATGTTTGAGATTGACGATATGTTCTTGTAGTGAGGTGGAAAACACTATTATATCGTCCATATAGACGAAACATATTTTATTTTGTAGTCCTTTTAAAACATTATCCATGACCCTTTGAAAGGTTGCGGGCGCATTTTTTAGGCCAAAGGGCATTCTGATATATTCATAATGCCCATTTTCAACGCTGAAGGCTGTTTTTTTGATGTCGTCGGGGTGCATTTCAATCTGGTGAAATCCACTAACCAAGTCGAGAGTAGTAAAATATTGGCTACGGCCTAATTTGTCAAGAATGTCAGTGATATTTGGAATTGGATAACGGTCATCAATAGTTTTGGAATTAATTCCCCTAAAATCTACGACAATTCGCCACTTTTTCTTCCCAGAAGCGTCCGGTTTTTTTGGTACGATCCAAATTGGTGAAGACCATGGTGAATCGCTTGGTCTAATAATGTTTTGATTCAGCATTTCGTGAATTTGCCGCTCAACTTCCGGTTTATGTATAAATGGGTATCGATATGATTTTGAATGGACGGGTAGTTCGTCAGTTGTTTTTATTTGGTGTTTGACTTGGTTGGTAAATGTCAACGGTTGATTGTCTTTATGAAAAATATCAAAATATTTATCACACAATTTTGTAATATGATATTTTTCTTCTTCGTTCATATGTTCCGTGCGGATCAAATCTGCAATCTCATTTCTATAAAATTGATTAGGTGTTTGCTGAATGGTAAAATTAAAAATTTGGAAATTGTTTTGATCAAAATTTTGAACTTTGATTGGATTGTATAAAGAAATTTCTTGAGCTTCATCTGTATTGTTTGAAATTTCTACAGAAGCGTAACCTTGACTTGCGTCTGTTAAACATTCAGGAATGATGCAATTTGAAATTTTATACTGGGTAATGGTTACATAACCATTCTCTACATCAACAGGAATTTTTAATTTTTCTGTCATATGAGGTTCAATACGAGTGAAAAATAATAGTTTTGATTTTGCTTCATAGTGGCTCAAAGGAATTTTTGATTCTGGTGTTTTCAAGAGATAGTTTTGCAGATCAATTTCGACATTAAGATCTTTTAAGGTTTCGTATCCAAGTAAACCATCAAAGAAGTGATGAAACTTGAATAAATAGAGTTTGATTGATTTCCCTGAATTAAATTCATTGAAAGCTGGAATTTCAACACAAAAATCTCTAGTTGTTGTTTGGAAAACTGAAGAAATTGAAAATGGTTCTTTGTTGATGAAATTTGGAAAATACTTTTCGGCTATTTCGGGATTTAAAAATGATTTTGTCGCACCTGTATCAATCAGTAATTTTAACGGTGGATTGGCGATTTTTATATAAGGGAGATCTTTCTTGTCGTAAATTGAGTGAATTTCTACGTTATTGACTCTGGAGGCAAGGTTTCCTGAAAATTTTGGGCGTTTTCTTCAACTATTTCTACAGAACTATTTTCTTTTATTTGCTGAACATTTTGATTGTCATTATAAGGGTAGTCATCATGGGGTTGGTCACAGTATGGTTCCATTGATAGTGATCTTTGATCCAAACTTTGATCATCATAATAATATGGATATTCGTACTCCAGATATGAATGATTATTATACATTGGGCTTGAATTGACATTATGCATTTGGAAGTTGTTTGATCTGTGATTATTACTATTGTTATTACTTCTATTTGAACTATAAGAAATTCCACTCATTGGTGTTGGTCTGGGCAAATTTCTAACGTTTTGTTGGTTTGGTCTAAAAACATTTGTTTGAGGCCTTGGAGGTCCAAAAACTTGTCTATTGGTGAAAAAATTTGGTTGATTGAATCTAGGTTGTGGCATGTTAACTGGCCCACGAGGAAATGAATTTCCTTGGTTAAAATTTGGAACATTTTGAAAGGAGTTTGAAAAATTTGGAAAATTGTTTCTGTTATTGAAGCCAAAATTTTGCCTTTGAACAATTTGATTGTTCGATTGATTTCTATTGTTATTTTCAAGATGAAATGGTTTTTGCAAGTGTCTGATATTTGTTTCAGAAATTATGTGAGTTCTAGCTTCCGCAAGATTGACAGGTTTCATTGCTCTGATAGTTGAGCCCAAAGGTTCTTTCAAACCAGCTAAAAATATTTTTAAACCATGGATGTTATAAAAGTTCTTCTTAACATTAGCAGTATTCTCATCGTCATTATGAGTATCTAAGTAATTATGAAGAGCACTCAAATTACCCATTACTCTAGTATGAAATTGTAAAGGCAGTTCATTTGCATTTTGACGCAATTGATCCAAATCAAAGAGTAACCCGTTTTCATCTCGTTGATCACCAAAATGTGCAACAAGCGCGGCTTTAACGGTACACCAATCTTTAGTAACGCAAATGCTATAAACTTCCCTTGCTTTACCGATAAGTTTTGCATAGATTCCATAGATAATAGTGATATTTTGGACACAATCTAACGTCGCATTGTTCCAATAAGTAGTTATAAGCTTATTACTAGTCTCTAAAAATGCGGATAATTCAAGAGGATTTCCGTCAAATTTTGGAACAATATCTAATAGTTTATTATCAAAATTTGGAGGAGGCATATTTGATGCTTGATTTGAAAGTGAAAGGCGTGAAAAAAGATTATCTAAATTTAAAAGATTATTTTCCGAACTTTTACTTTGATCAGTTAAGTTGGTAACTTCTAAATCTAACTCGAATTCAATGTTTTCTGCTTGAGAATCAGAAGAATGCGAGGGGAAAGACATAGACGGACAACAATAGGAAAAAGGTGACTTACAGGAGGAAAATCTTCATTTTTCTCTGCTGCACTGCTGGATTTCTTCTTTCTACCAAACACACTACGATCCGATTAACGAAACGTTTTCGATCTGTGAATCCTTATGAAGCACTGGTTCGATTTTTGAATCAACGGTTGAAACCGACGAGTTTTTCACTGTGAAATGCTCGTTCAAAATCCGCCACGAATGCGCCACTTTATGTTTCTGGTCATAAAAAAACCCTTTTTAAAAAATGATTTTTATTTTCACAACTTTGAAAATTAATTGAAAAAAAAAATACAATTGGAACTTAACTCTAACGTGTCTATGCCGTTTCTCCGCGAGCGGACCGTTTCCTAGCCGTAAGTATCCAAGGAACCGCTGACGGCTGCACAGTCATGATGCTGCTTACTAAGGACTTATTAGACACATAACTATAGTTATTTCTGGAAAGAATACAATAAACCTTTCTAACGTGGATAAATATCGCTAAAAGTAATTAAAAAACTCCATTTGGGTCAGTTTAAACAGTAAAAAAAAAATTAATGAAGAAAATCCTGCTAAAAGTTGCACATCACTCACTAAATATAGAAATATAGAGAGCGTAGAAAAATAATCATGAGAGGATGATAATTTCCATTTAAAAAATCTTAAATCCAATGGGTCAACAAAAAACTATAAAAAAAAACGTTGGAAAAAGATTTTTGAAACGCAAAACCAGTCTCTGAACAGAACAAAAAGTTGAAACAAGTTCTTCAAAAAAAACACTAATAAATGTTAAAACCATTGAAATTAAAACTGCATTTTTTTCGAAAATGGTAAAATAGTTTATATTTCCATATCCCGATTTGTGATTGTCTTAGTCTGTTTTTTATTCGTTCAACTTTTTTCTCTGTCTTGAGTTTTATTTAATTTTTGATGTTTTATTTTTTTCTATTTGTAGAACCAATTCCTATATTTTCTTTCCTTTTATTACTTTTATTGCTGTTTATTTTTGAAGTGTTACACAAAATATATTCTTTGTTACTCAATTAATTAATTTTGCATTATTTGATCTTGTAACAAATATTTTCTTCTAGGAACTTTATTGATTATTATTTTGTTTATTTGTACATATTGTAACAAGTTTCGCTATAGAAAACACTGTTCAGCTTCAACTAGTTTATTTTACAAGTCACTACAGAACTCACTATTCACAAACAAATCACAGCTTATTTATGTTTTACGATTTATATTTCACGACGTATTCAGAACTGACCTAACTCCTTGAAATGACGGATCTCATTATATACCCTCGCCAGGATTGAGAGAACAATCCAGATATTTTTAGAAAAGCGAAGAATGTTCGACGCCATCTAGCCTTGCTAGAATGTACCAGAAGCCAATCGATTCCAAACAATTCTACACAATGTGGTGATGGCTTGCGGCGGCGCATTCACCATGCTTCGTCACATTGCCCCCTTCTTAAGGCAATTCGTCCCGAGTTGCTTTCATGTCGGTATCGGCAACTGTCCCCAAACCGGCAGCCCGATGTCCTATGGAAGTAGCAGTCCACTGTCCTCTGGTTCGTCCTCCGGAAAGGATAGCAGCACACCAGGATGTCAATGCCGCTTTCTTTGAAGATTACCTCCAGCATGCTCCGTACTACTCTCCAGTCCAGTTGGTCGTTCGTCATTTTCGGAATTGCCAGATGGGTCAGGTCCTGTGACAGCATCAAGTCACGAAGATGACTGAGGGCTTTCCAGACATCACTGTAGGTGGTCAGATGATGTGGAAGCTTCTTCGTCACAAGGTAGAACAGATGTCGTGTACCTTCCATGATTTCCAGTACCCTCCCCACCTCTGGTTTTTGTCGTCGTAGATGTTCCAGTTGTCCAAATTTCCGCTTGAGAGCAGCAGCAAGACCACTCCTCATACCAAGGTCTTCAGTGACCCAGTGAGCCAACGAATATTCGGCCGGTGCTTTGAACAAATCCAGCTGCCTCTCTTGGACAACGCCATTCTGGACTTTCTGGCCATTGGACGAGTGTAGAGACATGAAAGTTTCCAATGACATGTCTTTCTTGGGTGACCTGATCTGCCTCAGTTCAGCGTCCTGATCGTCGTGGTTCCCAGCATACCGAGCTAAACGATTGAAGTGAACAACCCTCGGTTTTCCTCGTGGTGGTTTTTGAATCCTGTAGACGACGTCATTGATTCGCTCCAGAATCTCATACGGGCCCTCCCAAGAACTTTGCAGTTTTGGGGAGAATCCACGTCGCCTCTGTGGGTTGTGAAGCCAAACCAAATCCCCAACCTGGAACCCTCCTTCTTCGGCCTTCACGTCGTTCGCCTCCTTCATCCTGTCGCTGGCACTTTGGATGTCTAGTCGGACTCGTTGATGGATATCGTCCATTTTTCTACGAAGATCACTTGCGTAGTCTTCCCCAGCGACATCCTCACCAGGTGGACAGCCAAACTTCAAATCGCAGGGCAGCCGGAGTTCACGACCCATGATGATCTTGGCAGGTGTTTTGCCCGTCGATTCATGAACTGCTGACCTGTACGCCATGAGGAATAGGGGGAGATCTTGATCCCAGTCTCTTTGATGGTCAGAGACAACTTTGGCCAAGTGTCGATTGATGGTTCGGTTCATTCGCTCCACCATGACATCCGATTGTGGGTGTAACGCCGTTGTCCTTGTCTTCTTGATCTTCAAGACATCGCAGACGTTCTGGAATAGCGTCGATTCGAAGTTCCTGCCCTGGTCCGAATGCTCTAACGGGACACCGAAACGGCAAAACCATTGCTTAATCAAGACATCGGCAACGGTAGCCGCCTCCTGGTTTGACAAGGCATACGCTTCAGCCCACTTGCTGAAGTAATCCATGGCGACCAAGATGTATTTATTTTCTTTGTCCGTTTCAGGGAACGGTCCAGCCACGTCGATTGCGATCCTTTCAAAGGGGCTTCCCACGTTGTATTGGCGCATAGGAGCTTTTGGCCGTTTCTGGGGTCCGTTACTTGCCGCACATACGGCACATTTTCTGCACCATTCCTTCACATCGGCTTGACAGTTGACCCAGTAAAACCGTTCTCGCAGCTTTCCCAGCGTCTTGGTTACACCCAAATGTCCACCCGTGACGCCATCATGGACCTCTCTCATCACCCCTGCCTGTCTGTTTCCAGGAACGACTAACTGCCTCCGATCTTCCGTGCCATCCAGATTCTTCACCAGCCTCTTCAGGATGCCGTCATCAAGAACCATCGAGTCCCATTGAGCCCAGTAGGACTTCACGGTGGTCGAGAACCGCGCGACTTCTTGCCAGGTTGGTCGTTGGCCTGCCTGTTTCCATCCGATGACAAGCTTCAGATCTGGATCTTTCTCCTGGTCCTCGCGAAGCGCCTTACACTGCCAGGAATCATCCACCACAGTCCTCCTGCAAGTGCTCGCCTCCTCTTCCTCGGCTCTTTGACAGTGCTTACATTGTTCTGGACAAGGTCTCCTGGATAGGGCATCAGCGTTGTTGTGGCTGGATCCAGCTCGATGTTCCGTGCCAAAGTTGAACTCTTGAGGTCTCTCAATCCAACGAGCAACTTGACCCTCCGGATTCTTGAACTGTAGGAGCCATTTGAGCGCGGCGTGGTCGGTTCTCAGCAGAAACTTTCTCCCGTAGAGGTACTTGTAGAAGTGCTCTACCCCTTTGACTACTGCCAGTAGTTCCCTTCTCGTGACGCAGTAGTTCCGTTCCGGCTTCGACAAGGTTTTGCTGAAATAGCCGATCACCCTTTCATGTCCCTGCTGGATCTGGGACAGCACTGCACCAAGTCCCACATTGCTGGCATCTGTATCCAGGATGAAGTTCCTCTCAGGTAGTGGGTAGCCTAGGATGGGCGCGGTGGCAAGTGCCCTTTTAAGCGTGTCAAAGGCCTCCTGACAATCCTCGTCCCAGTGGAAGCGTCTCTGTGCCTTTGTGAGCCTGTGAAGAGGCCGGGCGATGTTCGCAAATCCCTGGACATAACGCCGGTAGTACGTGCACAGACCCAAGAAACTTCTTAGCTCGTGGAGGTTCTTTGGTACTGGCCACTCCTTAACTGCCTCCACTTCACCATGTATCCTAGCCAAGTCTCCTGTTGCCGTCCGTAGTCGCCACTTTGTTGGTTTAATCATTGTCGGTGTTGTGACAATGTCGGGCCTGATGATAGACTTCGTCGCACCTGTATCCAGCAGCATGGTGCGTTTCTCTCCATTAACCCAGCCATCCACAAACACGCTGTTCAGTTTGCTTCCTAAAGAGGCAACTATGGCGGTTTTCCTTGGGGCATACAGGCTACAGGCTACAGGTCGACGATTGCCCCTTCGCATCGACCCTCTCTAGTTTTCCGACGTCGAAGAAGGTGCCCGTCTCTCCTTCTTGCATCGGCTACGAATGTGGCCAAGCTCTCCACAGTTCCAGCATCTCAGCTCCCTTCGCTTGGACGCCTCTATCTCTTTGACGACCCTCCCCACAGTTGCTTCGACGGTGTCTTCTTCCAGAGGATCCTTCTCCTCCACCCTTCGTTCCAGCATCTCAGCTCCCTTCGCTTGGACGCCTCTATCTCTTTGACGACCCTCCCCACAGTTGCTTCGACGGTGTCTTCTTCCAGAGGATCCTTCTCCTCCACCCTTCGCACGCGTGCAGGAACCTTCAGAGACTGCTTCGCCGCTTCGAATTCCAAGGCTTTGGCCAGTGCTTCAACCAGTCTATCGGGACGATGGAGTATCAGTGACTGCCGAATCTCTTGGTCTCGAAGTCCATCCAAGAAGGCCTGAACTGCAAGCCTCTCCATAACGTTCTCTGGCGTGGTTGGATAAGCCAGTCGTGCAAGGCGAGCAACATCCGCTTCAAACTCCTGCAAGGTCTCGTTGGTCTTCTGAATGCGATTTTTCAACTGAGAGTGGTAGACGTGCTCCAAGTGAGTTTGCCCATATCGCAGTTCCAGATGCTTGACTAGTACATCGTAGTCCTCCTGCTCCTGGGTGTTGAGCGTCTGCAGGATTTCTGTAGCTTCCCCACGAAGTGCCAGAGTCAATGCCAGGGCTTTTTCGGTTGCGGTCCATCCATTTGCCCTTGCCGCTGCCTCGAACTGACGATGGTAATTGTTCCAGGACAGCTTGCCATCAAACTGAGGGGCTTTCATGTGGACTCGCACGGTATCAGACTCCATTTTAGCACCTTTGCTCTCGAATGTCACTTCTGGTTGTTTCTTAATCACTGCTACTTGTCTTCGCACTTCCTCGATTTCTTCTTCCAAATTCTTCATTGTATCTCCAAGTTTTGCTTCAAATCGTTGCTCAAGGTTCTCAATTTCTTCCGTTACCTGATCCTTCCAGAAGTTGTAGTTGTCCGCCAGCTGTTCCTTGATTTTCTCCTCCATTATTCTAGAAGATTCTACAAACTTCTCTTCCATTTTTCTGGAGTTCTCTTCCATGGCTCTAGAGGATTCTTCCAGCTTCTCTTCCATTTTTCTGGAGTTCTCTTCCATGGCTCTAGAGGATTCTTCCAGCTTCTCTTCCATTTTTCTAGAGTTTCTTCCAATAATCTTTTTACTGCGTTGGGATCGGGAACTTCAAATTGGAACGTATCAGGATTCATGCCTTCTTCCATCAAAGCCTCACGAAGCCTTGTTTGTAGATCAGTTTTCTTACCGCTACTATCCAGGTCACGCTCTTCCAGCTCCCTCTTCAACTCAGCGACCTTCAATCCGGTTAAAAACACTAGTTTCGCAGCCATTAAAGCGAATATTTATGTCCGTTTCTATTGCACACAATAAATCCCACATTTGACACCAATGTAACAAGTTTCGCTATAGAAAACACTGTTCAGTCTCAACTAATTTATTTTACAAGTCACTACAGAACTCACTATTCACAAACAAATCACAGCTTATTTATGTTTTACGATTTATATTTCACGACGTATTCAGAACTGAACTAACTCCTTGAAATGACGGATCTCATTATATACCCTCGCCAGGATTGAGGCCATCTAGCCATCTAGCCTTGCTAGAATGTACCAGAAGCCAATCGATTCCAAACAATTCTACACAATGTGGTGATGGCTTGCGGCGGCGCATTCACCATGCTTCGTCACAATATTTTGTCATTTCCATGATTCATTTTTTCATTTCAAATCCTGTTTGTACCTACGGGTTTTTTTCTGATTGTTGTTTGAAAAATTTGCAACTTTTATCGGTTTTATCGATAAAAACTGGATGATATGCCAAAATGTTTCAAAAAATATATCAAAAATCATTTCTTAAAAGAATAAACTCTCATTCTAAGATGAGATTAATCAGAAAAAACAAAACAGGTTACAAAAAAAACGAAATACTTCTAGAATGTGCAAAAAAGCTTTTAAAAGTGGAAATCAAAACATTTAAAAGGTGAAAAATCATCAGAAAACCGTTATTAATGTTAGATACAAACAAATCAAATGAAAAACTAAAGCCCCTAAAACAATGAAAAAATCACCCAAAAGAAAGTCTAAACCAAAGAAAAATCATTTTCAAGGAAAAACAAAAATGAAAAAACATTGAAAGATATGCATGAACAAAAAACCTTGACAAGAACTTTTTATAAGGTGCAAAAAAAATACCGTCAATGAAAAGGGATCATTAAAAACAAGAGAATGAACATCAAAAAGATAGAAAGCAAAAAAATCCTGAATCTCACTTAGGATGAAAAAGGGAGAATATCAATTGAAATATAAGCACAAGCAGTAGCAATCATAACTACATAATTATTTCTAGGAAAAGAACAAAAAAACTTTTGAACGTGAGGAAATACTATTCAAAGTAGTTAAAAGACTTGTTAACAACATAAAAAGAGTAAAAATTGCAAAATAAAGCATAACAAATGTAAATAAACAGCAAAAAAATCGTCCTGGACGAAAAATAACATTCTGGATAAATTAAAACAGGAAATCGGAAGGATATTTTGTAAAATGTGGAACAAAGCTGTTCAAGCAAGAAAAAAAAAATAAAATAGTTGAAATCTTGTTAAAAGGGCGGATATATCTCTCACCAAGTGTCAGAAGGACATGAAAAAATAATCACGTGAAGAGAATGGAAATTTTAATTGAATTCGATGGAATAGAAATCACCAAAATAAAGGAAAAGCCCATAAAAAAGGAAGAGTAAGTCAACAAAAAAAAAACAAAGAAACTTGGTTTTTCAAAGTTTGGGTAAGTTTCAGTTCTGGAAACCTCGCAATAAGTTCTGAGCAGCTCTAGAACAATCAAAGCGGTGCAGTTTTCGGTTGAAAAAGCGGAACAAATCCAGGAAACTCTTCCCAATAACTTTCTTATTCAAGGTGATTGAAAAATGTACTAATAGAGCGCGCTGATTTTACGATAATATAAGAAAACCTTGAAGGCCGGGACAAAAAAAATCAGCTACCCGGAACTCGGGTAAAGATGGGAAAACTCTCACTCACAATCTCCCTAGAGCTCGGATTTTTAATTCAAGCTCTAGGGAGATTCGGCAAGAAAATTTCATGCCAAAACTGATCATTGGAAAAAACATAACCCAGGACTCACCTCGCATTTAGTGGAAGAAACCAACGGCTACTTACTCTACTCGCCATTGAGGAATAAAGAAGGGAATCAGGATTTTATAAAATATTTGGAAGTTATAACCAATCTTGTCCATAATTGATAACATTGCAACTTTGTATTGGAAGTTGAAAATAAATCATTTATCAAAAATATTTGTCAGTGTTTTTAACAGCTGTCAAGCACTCGCGGCTGGATGCACCAACCACAGTGTTGCCGTTTGCCTTATCTCTGTCTGTGAAAGTTGGGTTGGGTTGGGATTGTTAGGGAGAGTGGGGACGGCAACACTGTAATCATATATGGGAGCTACATCCAGATGCAAAGCCAGGGAAATTTCCACTAATTAATCTTTCAGTCACGTGATTATGAGCAGGGAAATTTCCGATAAAATTAGGTCGTTGCCACAGCAACATAACAAAATGCAAGCCTATGATTGGTTAGAATTGACTGGTAGGAAATGTTCTCAATAATTATCCCCGTCCTCTCAACGACATACGCCACCGGAAAACAGAACAACTTACTGGGATAGTTTTGTTAAATGTCATCGTTTGCACAATTTCATATTATAAATATTTGTTCATACCTGTATAACCGAGTCCAAGAGGAAATCTGTCATCACCCAAAATATCATCAATCATAACAAATTCCTTTCTGTAAGCCACATAAGCTGCAACAGTGGAACCTTTTTGTATTTTCCAATTGACTTTATGGGCACTATCAGTGGCAAGTTTGGGAACTTGATAGATTTCATCTGCGCTTGCGTCAACGAAGTATACAGCCATACCTGAAAATTATTGAATTATTCAAAAACAGCAGATCCAAGAGGAAATAGAACACCAGGGTAGCCACTGACAAGAATGCGGACTTAAAAGAGGAATCTTTGATAAGGATTTACCACTAGCTTTCGTAGTTAATTTCAAAATATCCCCAGTCTCCTGCAACACTGAAGCCAAATCGACATTATCCGACAACAAAGTAGAAACATCCTGCAACAGCACCGTTGGTCTGTTCTCTAAAAAGAAGCTAAACTTCTGGCTGTCCTTCTCTTTGTCCGATTGCAATCTGCTTTTTCTGTGAATTTTCACATAGGGCGCGATAACTCTGCGAGTTCTTCTATCAGTCGTATCAATATCTAGGTTTTTATTGGAAAATGATTGATGGTCATGTTGTTGTTCTGTTTTAACAGATGTCATTCTTCGGACGATGCCCACAGAGGGAGATAGAGGAGATTCTGCTGAAACACTGGTGTTTTGATATGAACGAGGTTTCAGTTTCTGATGGGATTGCTGAAAAGACATTGATTCAAGATGCTTTGCCTGAAGTGACTTCCAAAAACTCTGCAAAACAATCATTGATAGGAGAGGGAAACTTACTCTTTGCGTAGAGTCCATTTTTTACAAATTAATACCTTTTAAATGATATTGATTAATGTCAACTTATGACAATGAATGACATATGGATCTGATCAACAAATGAAAGTATTGTGGTATCATTGATGGAAAAAGAAGGAACTTCCGCTCGTTTTATTTTTCAAATAAAGAACCCGCCCTGCTTGTTATACGGACGGAAAACAAACACATGAGACGCAATGTCATATGTCAACAGTCAATTTGATGAATTTCGGGATACTGGGATTGATGGCAAGAATCTCAAATATCAACTTAGTTATTTGAAAAAAATTAAGCCGTTGAAAAAAAATTCACCCTTTAAAACTTATACAAGTACTTAATCAACACCCTTCATTGTGGACGTTGGTTTCGGTTGGTGGGTTTAAGTCTGGAAAGTGCGGGGGGCAAAATTCTAAAACTATTGGGGGTTCTACACACCATCATTTCGTTATAGCATTTTATAATAAGACTATTATAAAATGGTTAAAGTCTCAAGGCCCTTTATCCCGACATTGAACGTTCACGAATTGTTTTTTTTTAACGGTTCTGCAATCTTGGTTTTAGACGCCATTTCTAGATTTATTTTTTTCCCTTCAATAGAAAATTTTAAATTTATCTTTTTTTTTGTTTTCATTGGAATTTTGTTGTTCGTTTTATTCTTTTTTTTCAGTTATTTTAAAGTTTTGGAATTTGATTGGTCTATCTTTTTTTTAGGATTTTTTTTGCTTCGCTATAAACTGCGTTATTTTATCATTTTATGGTAATTGATGACTTATTTACAACACTTTTTTATTCCGCTAGATTTATATGATTTTGATTCACTCATCTCATCTTTTGTATATTTCAAAGTGTTTTTTCTAGAGTTTCTATTGTCTCTAGTAACAATGAAAAAAAAGCAACTTGAAACATACAGTGAGACCTTTAAAAAAAAAGTGAGACAAAAGTCTTTGAAAAATCAAAAACCACCATTATAACAAGACTTAACAAAAAGAAAAAGATTTCGATTTTTCAAATACAGGGTGCTTGAATTCAAATTTACATTCCGTGAAAATTAATTCCAAGTGAAGCGTATAATTCCCATTCTTAACCCGTATAAAATATTTTTATTTGGTGTTTCATATACAGGGTGATTTAATTTTTAACACCAAGCTTTAATGTATTTTTGGTTTTTTTTTTTAATTTTCAAAATTTATCACGATGTAGATAGAGCTGTTTTGATTGAAGCTAATCTTTTATATGAATTTCGACATTTTTTAATGCGACTTCCTGTATAGTTTTTTCTCATGCTTTTTCATATACGAGGTGATTGAACTAATATGTAGCTTCAACGAATTTTTGGAATTTCGGAAATTAAAACACAATAGATGGCGCAACAGTTTCAAGTCAAGCTGATGGTTTCATGTGAATTACGACACCCTGTACACAATTTTTTGGTTTTTCATATACAAGGTAATTAAATTAACATAAAACTTCAAGTATCTCTTGAATTTTAAAAATCGTCGATCATGCACAAATGACAAAAATTTGAATATACAAGGTGATTGAATTATATGTTGCTTCAACGTATTTTTGGAATTTCGGAAATTAAAACAAAATACCTAGAGGGCGCAAAAACTATTTCAAGTCAAGCTGATAGTTTCATGTGAATTGCGACACCCTGTATAATTTTTTTGATTCAAGGTGATCAAATTGACATAAAAGTCCAACGTATATCTTGAATTTCAAAAATCGTCGATTATGCACAAATCGAAAATTTGACATATAAGCGATTCGTTGGGTTTGCGGCTCGAAAAGACGACTTAATAGCAAGGTTAGTGACGTAACATCGCGTTTCTCACGTCACACCCCATTTTCAGTTATGTAGCGAAGTATGAATTTTCGCGTGATCAAAACAATCCATATTTTTTAGTATTTTGAAAAAAAATTCAAATATTTCGTAGAATACCTACGTAAAATTTCAAGTCATTCGATGATGATTCATGCAAAGTCAATATTTTCTTTGAGCATAATTTATTCCAAACCAATTTTCATTTGAATTTTTTATGTTAAATGAAAAAATGAACATCGACCGTAGTAATAAATAATGAGGATTTATTGAGCAATTATATCATTATGATTCACTATAGGGTTTTTCCAACCAGAAAAACAATATGCATGGAGTATTTCTTGCAATTATTTTTTTTACGAGAACGTCCATTAAAAAACAGATTTCATAAATCAGTACGATTTGAACCAAAGAATTTTGCTAATTTTGGAATACATAGTAATGATTTCATAATATCTTCAAGAAAATTAATTGATGTTTTGGCATTGTCAATGGGTATTTGAAACTTTATGACAATCTACATATTAAATATACGTTTTTAACTCATAAAGTTTATGTAAAAGAAACCAGATGGTGATTGCTTTTCAACGAAAGGACAGGGTTGTAATTAGAATTTTTGAGTGTTGATAATATTTAAGAAAAAGCCACAACACCATTGACAAGAGATGCTCACTGAAGTGAATAAGGAATCTTTGCATGATGAACTGGTGAAGGAATTTTGTTTATTTAAGAATTTAATGAAACTACCACAATCCTCTGAACCATATATTTTATTAAACTAGAGGAAAGAAACTGTATTAAACTGCCTCATCTTACGATATGGAATCCAGAAGTTACTGTAATGATATTCCATATACAAATTTGGTCTTTTTTTAGTTTTATGAATTTATTGATTTCTTAAAAAAATTGTCAATGGAAATTGGTAGGTGGTTTTAGTTGGCCGAAATAGTTATCATCATGTTGCATGATATGAAAAATATGATTAATGATTTTTGTTAACAACCAATCCAAATCTAACGACCAATGAATTTCTCAGATTTTCAAATCGTTCAGCCCGTACCTGCATAAAAATGTAAAATTTCATCAATATAAATAGATTCGACAGAATTACCAGCCTCTCTAGTAAGAGTAGATTGAAATTCAGTGAATTTGTTTTAAAGAAAAATGAGATCCGCTCTGTTTATTTTCGTGTGTTTCGCTGTTTTTGCAGTGAGTTTTTCAGCACAGGCTCGCTATCCAAAAATAAAAGGTAAGAGAACAAATTCTGAATATTTTATGTAATAATCCTTGAGTTTGCATCACTTAAAAAATAAATAAAATTGATATCTCTAGACATAATTTCTGATATGATGAATAAATAAATAAGATTCAACCAACTTCAGCGCCTCTAAGTGGCTGTGAATCAGAGCTTTCACTCAGGTCCCGCCCTCCATAAAGGTTTTTATTCTAACCCAAATGACATGTATTGTGTGGATCCCTCCAGATACGGAACTTCACAGTAACTGGACAAGGCTTGTCAAAAAGACTCGACCTCTCCCCTTTTTCACCAAAGGAACATCGTTTTTTTTTTTAAATGCTCCTTGAATTATTTTTGATATGATCACATCTTGGAAAACAACTTTGCAGGAAAGCCTGGTCATTGCTGGACAGATGAAACAGGACCCATGGATAATGGCCAGGAAATGGATGTTAAAGGAAAGTGTGTACGGGCTGATTGCCAAGAAAATGGAGAAACCGTATTTTCCAGGTAATAATATGCCAAACATTCAATATGATTTTATAATTATTATTTTTTTTTTTTTGATAGTTGTGGATCAGTCAAGTTTGAGTTTGGTGCATCTCCAATTGACTACAGCAAGCCCTACCCTGAATGTTGTCCACAGCCATTACCACCACCATAGAGATACCATAGGAGAACCGATTTAGTTTATATTGTGCTGACTAAAATACAATACTGAAAACAGTCAGTTTTAGTTTTACTTATAACCTCAGCTGTTGTACCTTGAAATTTTTATTCTCTCAAGCGTCGAATACATATACCATATACTATAGGTATATAGTCGAAGTAGGTACATCTTGTGGTTACTTGATAGGTTGTGTATTTTCTGCTACTCAAAACTTTAAAATCATTGAAATTGAAATCTTATAAGAATTATTTCAAGGTGTTGAATCTTCATCATTACTGTTGGACAGAGGGCATGAGGGTTGTTCCTGAACACAAAATATTGATAAATGGGGCACTGAAATTCGACTTTCAATTATTGTTTTGTAAACACTGTGATCACCACAGCACTTGGGCCACACAGCGTGCGCCTCCACCATTCTCATTATGTTGCATGATATAATAATTAAATGTATCATTTGGCAGTATACTTGAAACCAATCTACCTACATGTAACGATCAATATTTTATTTTCGATTAAGATTCTGGATTTTCGTAGAATCTAATTTTAATTCTTGTTTCAACTACATATCATTCTCAACATTTCAACGTTTCGAGCTGATACAGCCATCATCAATGTGAATTGATGATGAAAAATACAGGGTGGAGCACAGAACAGAACTTGTCTATCCCGAAAGCTGATATCAACAGAGATACAGGGTGTCAAAGTTGTATTTCAATTTCCGCTATAGAAACACTTGTCTATAGTATTAATTTATTTATTTAAAGTCACTACATCACCACAAATATTCATGTTCACAATCACAGCTTATTTATCTTTCGCGACCAAAATCTGAACTGAACTGCACTCTATTATTTTCAACTTCTTATCATACAGGGTGTTGAATATTTAAGCGTTAAAGTGTATAACCTAGTCCTCCCCTGGTAAACTAGTATTTTAAGAGGTAATGTTAACTGCTTATCATATTAAATTTTCATCAAATTATAAAAAGTGGTTAAAAAGTAATTCAAGAAAAATTGATTTGCAGTGGCGTCCTTTCAGGGCCCGTATCTCCGTAGAGAGGGCCTCTAGCAAAAAAGTTTACGGGAACTTGTCATTTTATTTTTCAATGTTTTATCTGAATCCAAGAGATCTCCCACATTTTCCCGGACATCCTATGCAGTCACTTATTTATGTCTTTGAACTGCCCATTCACAATTATTGTTCAACGACCATAACCAAAATGGCGGAGAGTCTTTTCTATATTCCTTCGCCGAAACCTCATGAATAATGTACAAATATCGAGAACAAATCGATAGATGGCGAAGCTTCTAGTATGGCAGAGAAAACGATGGAAGATTCCCACAGTGGATACACTTTGTGTGAAGAGGGACAAGATCTGCTCTTTAAATTTTCGTGTGTTTCGCTGTTTGTAGTGAATTATGCAGTACTCACTTTTCGTCCAAAGGTAGAAGGTCAGAGAAAAATTTGAAATAAAAATTCTTGAGTTGGCTTCAGTACATACTTATAAAAAAATAAAATTTTCCAGATCAATGAATATTGGATGAAATTAACTACTAACGTGTGGCTCCCCTTGAAATTAAGAAGTTTTTCACGTTTCTCCGCACACCATTTTTTTTTTTAATATCATTTGGGTAACGTATCACGATCATATAAATTGGCAACACTGCCATGCGTCATGACTGTCATGAGGAATGAATAATGATATAAAAAAGCTATGGAAATTATTATATGACAAAGCTATCAAGTATCAAAAGAACTTCTTGAGTATAACCGCGAAAATATTGAGACTATTATTATATAGTTCATGGAAAAATTTTTAAAAGGAAAATGTTATGTTTTCTGGCATGTTATTATTTACAACTGGATGACACTCTCTTGACAAAGTATAGTAACATATACTTTTATACAGACTGTCCCAAAAATATACCGACAAACTTTAAGGGATGGTAGGGTCGGTATATTTTTGGGACACCCTATATAACTTGAGCGCCATCAATTCGTTGCTTTTCAAATATTCTAAGAATTTTAAAAAACTTTGTGAAAATTTATTTTAAAGCCCAACTAGACTCAAAATATCTTTTTATCTACCACTTTCAGAACAATTTCTCTTAAAGTCGCCTATCTACTCTTAAAACGTTTTTGTCTTGGTTGGCGGAAAGACACTATATCCGGAAATATCTGGATTCAGTGTATGATGATGTAAAGTATCATTTATCAGACTGGTTTTGGGTCCGCTAAATGATACTTTACGGTACAGTATTAAATAAAACTATTTGGTAACTTATATTATATAGGCTTTGTACATTCACCGTTTCATCCTCAATACTTCCAGAACAATCTGATAACCTTTCACTTGTTTTTATAATATTCAAATAATTCTTCCTTTTTTGTCTTTTGAATTGCCCAGATTTCTTGATTTTCCCCAATCTATTTGATAGATAATTTTGAAGCAAACATGCTTTTTTGTTGACTTGAATAAAACAAAATATATCTCCAAAGAAATAGGCTTTATCATGGTTTTATGGAGTAATTAAAACCATTTTGAATATTATGAGTCAAAGCTACAACCTAAAGATATTAAGGAGGTTTTATGAGTGAACAGCTGTAACAAAGATATTATTTAAAGACCTCCATAAGGCTTGCTTAGAACCTTTTTTTTTGTTTTTATGAGTAAGTTTTATAGGTTATGTTAAAAACTTATATTAAGTTTTTCTCTTTAGGCATACATATTTGGTTTGCTTTAAAGCTTCCTTAAAACATGACACTTTAGTAGAACCACCTTAAAACCTACATAACCTTCTTTGACACCAATAAGCCCTAAACATGTTTTTTGGGATATACAGGGTGTCCACTCTGAAGTGTCCCACCCCTGTAACATTTTCGTTCATTAACCGATTTTCATTTTTTTTTTGTTTGTTAGGTCTCGTCAAACACTTTTTGAACATTGTCCCAAATCAGTTCCAGGGACGCACTTTTGAGTGATTATGGGGGTGCAAAGTGGGCCAAATTTCAGAAAATCGTATGAGGGGATTTTTTAGAAAAAAAAACTGACAACGGAATCTCAATCAGAATGACCAAAAACCTCCCTGTTCACATTTTCAAAAAAAAAAAAAAAAAAATTACTGTATTGGTTATTTTTTTTTGTTAATTTGTTAATTTAATACTTATACTGTTCATTGAGTCTTCCTGTACGTTCTAATTAATAAGATGTTAATAAAATCCCAGAATGTGTGTTTTAAACAAAAAATCATCGATTTCTAATACAGGGTGGGCGACTTCAGAGTGGTCACACCGTATACTGTATAAGTACTGACCAGTTGATCTGGGACACCCTCTTTATAATATAAATATACCTAATATAATATTAGGTAACCTTACCAGGTTACGAAGGGGTATGCCCTGGTCCACAGTTTCCTGCTTCGCAGTGCTTCCACTCGGAGGCCAGATGGCCCATTGTGGTCCCTTGTTTCTGAGGAGGTGTCGCCTCGGTCTTAACCTGCAAGCTTTTTTCTCTTAATCGTTCTTCAAGCACGAGGGCAGGGAGGGGGACCGGTTTTACATTCCCTGCAATGGGACCTACATTTTAAAGTGGAATCCGAACCAATGTCGAACAGAAAATAATCTCTGCCCACCTAGGCCTCGAACCCGATCACCGGCCGGTTCCCACTTACTGACCCAACGCTTTACACGTTGCGCCAGCCCGGCTATAATATATTTAATATAATAATAATATTAATAACCACATAATTTCAATGTATTATTACATTTTTGTCAATAAACTTGAAACCAATCTTAATGTAACGACCAATCATTTTTTCCGATTTTCAATTCGTTCAGCCCGTATCTGTATATCTCATCTCGTAAAATTTTGTCAGTATCCAGTAGATTTTTTTTGTTACAATATGAGATCTGCTCTCTTAATTTTTTTGTGTTTCACTGCTTTTGTAGTGAGTTTTGCAGAACTTGTTATATATCCAAAGGTGGAAGGTAAGAGGAAAAATCCTTTACATTCGAATTAAAAATTCTTGTATATCTTTTTTCACCCTCTTATTGTCTCTTCTTTCTTACCATAGCTTCAACTAAACAAGAATCTTCTCTTCTAATATGGCTCTACATCATTTACTCGCATTCGTCATATTTGTAATAGTGACCGAGCGACTAAGTTGTTTGATTTTGATACTCAACCAGGGATAAACTTTGCAGGAAAGCCTGGTCACTGCTGGACAGACGAAACCGGACCCATGGATGAAGGCCAGAAAATCGATATTAAAGGGAAGTGTTCACGGGCTGATTGCATAAAAAATGGAGAAACCGTATTTTCCAGGTAAATAATGTTAAAAACGCTTCAATATGTCTGATTTTTTTATATTGATAGTTGTGGATCAGCCGGGTATGAGGATGGTCGAAACCCGGTTACTGACTACAGCAAACCCTATCCTGAATGTTGTGAACAAGCTCCATAGAGATCTCATGAAAGAACTGATTTGGTTTATATTGTGCTGATCATTATAGTACTCAAAAAATAATTCCTAATTTATTAGTAGCTGAGGTTTACCAAGTTGATACCGCCCATGTTGCTGTGGATTTTTTTTCCATAATCCACATATGGAAATTATTTACAAAGCAGTAATGATGTCGGTGGACAGTTCACCATGGAAAGAAAAATCAACAGATTATGGATAAAAGAACAGCACAATGATAGTGTTCTTTGAGACATACGCCTGTATTGAATGAAGACTTTTCAGCTGATGTACATACATAACCTCTATCTGTACACCTTGTAATAGTGAATTACCTGTACCTTCAAGCGTCCAGATGGTGAAGGAGACTCTGGTGGTCACAAGATAGATTGTATATTTCATGCTATATCAAATTTACAATAATGTGAGTTTGGTCAATAAACTATGTGCAAAAAATGCTGCGTCACAAAGTTACAGGGTGTTGAAATTTAAGAAAAAAAATCGAATTTCATTAATATCTTTATCACCAATTGAGATTTGGCACGTGTAGAGAGGTAATCTAGGTTCGTTTTTTCATGTGATGTTATTTTTATTCATTCATTCATTTAATTTACGGTTTTTGCGAAGAAAATGCAGTAGCAGCCGCAATGGAGTGCACTTCACTCGAAAACGTTGCCTTATACGGAAAAAAGCCAGAAGTACTTTTTCTTTTAAATAAAATAAGGATTGCAGATATATTTTTTATTTTGGGATAAACCAGTGCAAATTGCAAATCGGTACCCGTACGCACGCCACTGGTGGAAATAAAAATAACATTATTACATGAAAAAATGAGCCTAGATCAACTTTGAACACGTGCCAAATTTCATTTGAAAATCTCAATTGGTAATAAAGATATTAATAAAATTCGTTTTTTTTTTAATTCCAACACCCTGTAACTTTGTAACGAGGCATTTTTCGCACATAGTTTATTGACCCAACTCACATTAGATTTCGATCATCTATCGATTTTGAAATTTAAGCAGGTAAAAGTTAGACCACCCTGTATATACCTACCTAAATATAATTAATAATATTATTAATAACTACGTAATTTCAATGTTTGACTTCATTTTTATCAATAAACTTGAAACCAATCTGAATGTAACGACCAATAATTTTTTTCGATTAATATTTTCGATTTTCAATTAGTTCAGCCCGTATAAATTCATCAGTAAGAGTAGATTAAAGTGAATTCTAGTAAATTTTTTTAATATAAAAATGAGATTTGTTCTCTTAATTTTCGTATGTTTCGCTGTTTTTGTAGCGAGTTTTGCAGGACTCTCTTTCTATCCGAAGGTAGAAGGTAAGAGAAAAAATGCTGAATATTTGAAATTAATTTTTTTGAGCTTTCGTTAGTATGTTTGAAAAATTAAAATTGTCGATATATCTCGATTTAATAGTTTCTAACGTATATTGATACAAACCATAATTACTTGAAATTTGGAATTTTTGCATGTTTCTCTGCACATCATTTGATCTTTTTTCTTACCATAGCTTTGAGTGATCCAAACAACGTATCAACTAAACATCAACTGTCATTTTTGTAATAATAACCGAGCGACTAAGTTGTTTGATATAATAACATTGATATTGTGGAAAACTCAATCACAGATGAATCTTGCAGGAAAGCCTGGTCACTGCTGGACAGACGAAACTGGACCCATGGATGATGGCCAGGAAATGGATATTGAAGGAAAGTGTTTACGAGCTTCTTGCGAAAATGATGGAAAAACCATGTTTTCCAGGTAATGCTCCGAAAAAAAAGTTTCGATATGATAATATATTTTTTTGTGGATAGTTGTGGAACAGTCGACTATAGCGATGGTCGAGCCCTGGTTCATGACAACAGCAAACCCTATCCTGAATGTTGTTTCTAGACATTACCAGCTCCATAGAGTTCTATTGAAAGAACAGATTTTGTTCTTCTTGTCTTGGTCAATACAATACTAAAAAAATATTCCCTAATTTTCATTCCATTTGTAACTGATCTTATTCTACCATGAAGGAGAGGTCGGGAATACAACACATACACACATGAGGTTTTGGTGAGTCCATGCTACCTCAATCGAAATAAAGGTGATTCGAAATTACACCAAATGAAAACCTACTCCCATTGAAGATCACCTCCAGCATGCTTCTCATCACTCGACAGTCATCAAGTCTCGGACTGATGAGCAGACATTACTGTAGGGGGTCAGATGTTGTGGAAGCTTCTTCGATACAAGGTGGAATAGGTGTCGTGTCCCATCCGTGATTTGGAGCAGCAAGTCCATTCCTCATACTGAGTCTTCAGTGACCCAGTGAGCCAACAAGTATTCGGCCTGTGCTTGGAACACATCCAGCTGCCTCTCCTGAAAAATGCCATTCTCGACTTTCTGGCCATTGGAATAAAGGGACATGAAGGTTTCCAGTGACATGTCCTTCTCGGGTTACCTGATCTGCATCAGTTCAGCGTCTTGATGGTCATGGTTCCCAGCATACCGGGCCAAACGGTTGAAATGAATAGCCCTCGTTTTTCCTCGCGGTGGCTTCCTTATTCTGTAGACGTCGTCATTGATCCGCTCCTGGCCCTCCCAAGAACTGCAAAGCCACGTCGCCTCTGTGGGTTGTGTATCCAAACCAGGAAACCGCCTTCCACGGCATTCACGTCGTAGGCCTTCTTCATCCTGTTCCTGGCACTTTGGATGTTTAAACGGACTCGTTGCGTTATCTTCCCCAGCAACATCTTCACCAGGTCGATAGCCGAAGTTCACGACCCAGATGAAGATGTTCGTCCCTGTCTCTTAGATGGTCAGAGACAACTTTTGCCAGCTACGGTAGCCGCTTCTTGGTTTGGCAAGGCATACGCTTCCACTTGCTGAAGTAATCCATCTCGACCAGGATGTATTTGTTTCCTTTGCTTCGGGAAACGGTCCTGCCACATCTATAGCGATCCTCTCGAACTTCCAACATTGAACTGGCGCATAGGAGCTTCCAGACATTAATGTGGTCCATTATTTGCAGCACAAACAGCACACTAGCCTTTCATCGGCTTGGCAGTTGACTCAGTAAAACCTTTCACGCAGCTTTTGTGACGTCTTGGCTACTCAGATGTCCACCCGTGACGCCATCATGAACTTCTTGCATTACCTCTGCCTTCCCCTAGGAACGACTATCTGTCTCCGATCTTCTCAACCATCACTTCACCACTCTCATCAGGATGCCGTCGCTAATAACCAGTGAGTCCCATTGAGCCCAGTAGGATTTCACTGTAGTTGAAAATCGTGCGAACTCATTGCAAGTTGGTCGTTGGCCTGCTAGCCTCCATCCGATGATGAGCTTTAGATCCAGATCTTTCTCCTGGTCCTCGCGAAGTGCCTTAGACTGCCAGGAATCATCCACCAGATGATCACTTCCTTTTCTTCGGCTTTGACAGAGCTCTCCTGGACAAGCCATCAATGTTCTTGAGGCTTGATCTTGCTTGATGTTCCCTGTTTTCAGATACCAAAGCAGGTGCCCGTATGTTTTCCTCACAGCGAGCACGAAATAATAAGCGTTCTCCATAATTCCAGCACCGCAGCTGCCTTTGCTTGAAGGCCTTTACTTGTTTGATGATCCTTCTTATTGTCTCTTCGAAGGTTTTTTTCTTTGCGGGATACTGTTCATTCGTCCTTTGCTCGAGCGCAGGTTCCGTAGTTCATCCAAAAAAGCCTGTACGGCAAGCCTCTCCATCACATTCTCTGGCGTAGTTGGATAAGCCAAACGTACAAGGCGAGCGACATCAGCTTGAAACTCCTGCAAGCTCTCGTTGGTCTTCTGAGAGCGGTTCTCCAAGTGTGAGTGGTGGACGTGCCCCAAGTGAGTCTGTCCATATCGAAGCTCCTGGCGCTTCACCAGTACATCGTGGTCCTCCTGCTCCTGGGTGTTCAGCGTCTGCAGAATTTTTGTCGCCTCCCCATGGAGTGCCAGAGTTAATGCCAGACAGGGCTTTTTCCGGTCCAGTTCATCCATTTGCCCTTGCTGCCACATCAAACTGGCGATGGCAATTATTCCAGCTTGCCACCAAACTGTGATGTTTTCATGCGGATTCTGATGGTTCAGCTTCTATCTTGGCACTCGCACCGTGGCTCCTGATAGTAACTACTGGTTGGTGGATGATCGCGGCAACTTGCCTTCGCACTTCCTCGATTTCTTTTTCCGAAGTCTTCACTGTATCTTCTCTATAAGATTCTTCGAGCTTCACTTCGAATTTCTGTTCCATAGCTCTAGAGGATTCTTCGAACATTTCCTCCATCTTCCTCGAGTTCTCTCACAGTGCTCTAGAATATTCTTTTGAAGCATCTCTGCCATAGCTCTAGAGGATTCTTCCAACATCCTAGAGTTCTTTCCAGAGCGTTAGAAGATTCATCGAGCTTCCCTTCATGACTCTAGAAGATTCTTCCAGCTTCTCTTCCATAGCTCTGGAAGATTCTTTGAACTTCTGTTCCTATATCCTCGGGTTCTCTTCTAATTGATCCTTCAAGTTCTTGAACAATCTCCAACTCCCTCTTCAACTCAGCGACCTTCAATCAAGTAAGCAGAACAAGTTTCGCAGTCATTATAATTATTTATATCTTATTCTATAGCACAAATTAAATCCCACTTCTGACACCACTTGTAACGAATTTCGCTATAGAAACACTTGTGCAGTTTTAGTTTATTTATTCAAAGTCACTACAGCACAACCACAAATATTTATGTGCACAATCACAGCTTATTTATGTTTCGCGATCAAAATCTGAACCGAACTCTTGTCTGAATGGCGGGCCTCTATATCTCTTCCATCCCTCGATAGATGGCAAAAGTTCTCCACTATTCCAGATGTCGGCAACCGACAATACTAGATCATTACAGAAAACAGTGGTTCGAACATGTGACAGACGGGACGATCCGATTCAAGCGAGACAAAATGGTGGAACGTTATTGTCTCCGCTGTCGGCTGCCTTGGTCTGTACCGCTGGGCATGTTTCCACACACTGCCTATGTGGGGTTTTTCATCCTTTGGCTGGATAAAAAGCAACAAAAGACTGCAATGATCTTTGGCAATAGTTCAATTTGAAGATCCTGTTGCATGGAGGAACCAAGAGGTGCCGACATCATCTGCAAAGAAGCAGTTTGGATTTCCAAGGCTGCTATGAAGTTGGTGGACAGTTTACCATGAAAAAGAAAAAAGAACAGCAAAATACATACAGAAAATTTAACCCTCTTTTTAATTGTAACAAAAATCTTTTCTGGAAAACGTTGATTAACAAATGGATCATAAGTTTTTGAATACACGATAATTTCTTTGATTACTGATGCAGGATCCAACTTTATAAAATTGTTATCTGATTTTTATACTTTTGCTCGGTACTGTACCTACGTCCGAATAAATCGTCGATAGTACGGTCCGTCCATGGCCAGCTTTACAATAATTCCACTTATTTTGTTCGCGTCTCCCTCGACTCACACTAGCCTAGTTTACACCGATAACTCGTTTAGTTCGGTCCGATAGGACCAAGTGGGTGGGGATAGTACGGTAGGACCAATGCTTGCTTCCTGCCCGTTTACACCGTCTTGCAACGCGTGAACTAAATGTGTACGCCCGCAATTCGTCAAATGTCAAAAACAAGTCGAAATTATTCATCAACACAATTCGTAACCAAAAAAAAACATGAGTAAGTACGCTCAGATTGCCTTAGAGACTCAGAACCAACACAATTCACAATAATAACAATCAACATAACCTCATAATTTTGATCCAGATCGAACCAAATTTAGTTCGGTACACTTGCTGGCGAGTACCGAACCAAGAGCGGACCAGCTTAGTCCGCAACTGTTTACACCATCCGAACCAAATATTTGGTTCGGATATAGTCCGAATTTGGTACTTGGTCCGCGGACCAAGTTGTCGGTATAAACTAGGCTACTATCATTTATCGCAATAAGCTCATCATTCATCTATTCACACGAAAAAAAATGGCAGGAAAAATCTTACAAATTCCATCTAACAAACAGACTCGATAGCAAAATCGCAGGAGAAGGATAGCTTTAAATTGAATCGTGAGAAGTCGCATACATTCGGTTCACTTTTCCTGCTTTATCAACTGAATCGGGGGCTCGGTGCTCGGTCAAACTTCAGGCAAGCATTGCTTTTCTGCCAGTCTAACTCAGCAGTAATCGTAATCATTAATTGCAGTTTATTAAAGCGGCTTTTCAGTGCTTAACTAACAGTTTTCGCCGGTAACGGTAAGTTGTGATTTATTTAGTACATCCATTTTTAGATTAAAAAGCAGATTAAATGAATCAATAGTGAAAGACTTGGCTGGATCAGAATTAGAAAGTAGTCATACCGGTATTTCATATCGCCGCAGCAGGAATCCGATCTCTTTTTGCTCTTCCCACGAGTTATGTTACTTTTCAATCTCAGTTTGATTTGATTTCAGTAGGTTGATGATTTATTGATAGTTGATCAATTTGAATTATTCTCATAAAAATGCCGCTTCCAGACTTCCGAAGATATCCTCGGTAAAAAGTTCTTACATATATATATGATTACTTTCCACCTATAAATTTCATTTTACAAAAAAAACATTCTTGATTCGAACATATGTATCTCGAAATTTTTGATAGAAATGTTTTAACACGCATCATTTTCTGACGGAAATTACGGTAAACAAAATTTATTTTCGGAAACTGTGAGCTCGTATCTATACAGGGCGAAACACAAAAAAAGAAAGATCATGAAACATGTACAATGTACAACAAAGTGTCATGCGGTCATGTATTGAACAATAATTCCGTTATTAATCATGTGAATATTTAATAGATAACAACATGCACTATCATTAAGTAATATCAGCTTTTGATCCCATTTGTCAATGATATCCGGTCGCAGTCCCTAAAGTTATTTCACTAATGTTTGTATGGAAACTTCAAATCGATAAACGGTCACCACCATGCATAAACTCATTACTTTGTCAACATCGTTGAATGAGCAAACACAACACTATCGGTGTTTTTTTTATGGTGAAATGATAACAAATGTCAATAGGAATTAATAATTGCATGGTGACATATATATCGAAAATAAACTGAAACATTACCGCAAATCATGCACTAAACCTCTTATCGCATTGCCTTTTAGATAACGGTATAAAATAAAACATGGATGAATACTAATTACAATTATTGTGCATTAACAATTGTTGTATTGTGCATAAACAAATCATGCATCATTCGTCATAGTTTATCATGATCTGTACGTAAATTCCTATACATCGCATATTTTATTAAATCGAAATAGTTATTATTATTATTTTTTAAGAAGGCGTTGGCTCTTTACAAAAATTGATTATCTTAATATACTCTCAATTCTGTCTAACAAGACAAAATGCGAACTTATTTCGAACTCACCCTGTATATCATTATTGACTACGTTTATACGACATGGACCAAATATTTGGTGCCTGCCGTATAAACGTAGTGATTGTCAGTTAAGTCCGCGTTAGATTGGATTTCTCAAATGATAAATAGTAATAATAATGTGAATCTCTAGTTATCACGACAAAAGGCAAATTTGACATTTTCCCAAAAAAATCGATAAATTGACTTTCTTTCCAAAATTCATAATCATACCAAATATGAAGATTATGCCAACATTGAATTTCTGCTAATCTGACAAAATTATGTTTCTACTTTTCATTCGTCCTAGAGAAATGTTTTAAGGATCAAAGTTAGAGTTGATAAGAATTCAACTTCTCGAGTCAAAAAAAAAATAAAAACTTAAAAGTGAAATGGCACAAAAACGGCTGAACCAAAAACTGAGTTATATGGAATTTTTCAAATCACAAGAAAGAAATCTAGCTTTCGTTTTAGACAAAAATATACGGGGTGTCCCATTTGAAAAACTATGTGAAAATATTCTATTTCCAATGCGTTTTTTGACTGAGAATCTGAATCCTGACGAAATTTACTTTAACTTTGACCATTTATTTGACGGGCCAAAATATAACGGAACACCCTGTACAGGGTTTCCCAAACTGGGCGCGTTCCTATGGGAACACCCCTTTATTTGAAGATATACAGGGTGTACACCCTGAAGTGTCCTCACCACTGTGAAATAATTATTAACCGATTCGAAAAATATTTTTTTTGTTTGATGGGTCTCGACTATTGCATTTTTGAGTATATGCCAAATTCGTTCCAGGGGCGTACTTATGATAATTGTGCGGGTTAAAAGGGGGTCAAATTTGAGAAAATGATATAAGGGGATTTTCTAGAGAAAAATTGATAATGAAATCTTAATCAGCATTACCAAAAAACCCCCTCAACACATTTTCAAAAAGAAAAAAATGTTCCTGTGTTGTTTTTTTTTTGTTAATTTGTTGATTTAATACTCACACCGCTTATTGTGCCTGCATGTACGTTCCAAATTACATTGAATGAGTGTTTTAAACAAAAAATCCTCAATATCTAATACAGGGAGGTGCGACAAAGTGGACTTTTTTATTCGGGCACCTCGTAGATTGGAGTTGAAAATTTGTACAGGGGTATTTTTGGTGATGCTGATTAAGATTCCGTTGTCGACGTTTTCCTAAAAAAGGTCCTAATATCATTTTCTTTAATTTGACAAACTTTGAACTTTCATAATTACCCATGAGTACGCCACTGGAACAAATTTCGCATATGCTCAAAAAGTTTTTGTCAAGACCTATCAAATAAAAAAAATTCAAATCCGTTGATGGACAATAATTTTACATAGGTGGGGTCACTTTAGGGTGGACAACCTGTGGAAGAAAATCAACTGAGGTGTCCAGAGTTCAAATTTAATGAGAAACCCACTGGCAAACAAGACTTTCCTTTCTCTCATCGTTTGACCGCTAGAGGGTGTTTCTCGAATTTCGTCGATTTTTTTATATCCTATAACTTTTTTATTAATGAATTTTGGTAAAAATTTCCTACCAGTCAATTCTAACCAATCATAGGCTTGCATTTTATTATGTTGCTATGGCAACGACCTAATTTTATCGGAAATCACCCTGCTCATAATCACGTGACTGAAAGATTAATAAGTGGAAATCTCCCTGGCCTTGCATCTGGATGTAGCTCCCATATGATTACAGTGTTGCCGTCCCCACTCTCCCTAACAATCCCAACCCAACCCAACTTTCACAGACAGAGATAAGGCAAACGGCAACACTGTGGTTGGTGCATGAGAGCTACATCCAGCCGCGATTGCTTGACAGCTGTTAAAAACACTGACAAATATTTTTGATAAATGATTTATTTTCAACTTCCAATACAAAGTTGCAATGTTATCAATTATGGACAAGATTGGTTATAACTTCCAAATGTTTTATAAAATCCTGATTCCCTTCTTTCTTCCTCAATGGCGAGTAGAGTAAGGAGCCGTTGGTTTCTTCCACTAAATGCGAGGTGAGTCCTGGGTGATGTTTTTTCCAATGATCAGTTTTGGCATGAAATTTTCTTGCCGAATCTCCCTAGAGCTCGAATTAAAAATCCGGAAATTTGTTCTCGTTGCGAATTTTTCAAGAAAATTCCGGGGAAAATTCGTAACTCGACAAAATTTCCGGAAATAATTCGAGCTCTAGGGAGATTATGAGTGAAAATTTCCTACCAGTCAATTCTAAACAATCAAAGGCTTGCATTTTAACATGTTGCTATGGCAACGACCTAATTTTAACGGAAATCACCCTACTCATAATCACGTGACTGAAAGATTAATAAGTGGAAATCCCTGGCTTTGCATCTGAATGTAGCTCCCATATGATTACAGTGTTGCCGTCCCCACTCCCCCTAAAAATCCGGAAATGTGTTCTCGAGTGTGTTCTCGTTGCGAATTTTTCAAGAAAATTCGCAACTCGACAAATTTTCCGGAAATAATTCGAGCTCTAGGGAGATTATAAGTGAAAACTTTCCCATAAGAACGCGTCCAGTTTGGGACACCTTCTTTACATATACATACTTAAAATTGAAATAAAATTAAATTTCGGTAATTTTTTGTGCATACATATACCAATAATGTTTTCATCATTTCCAATACATATTCCAATCCATAAATTTCTCTCTTGATCTACTTCAAATAATAAAAAAATTAAATTTTTGAAAATTGTCGGAAACAGAAAAGACTAGCAATAAAATTAAAAAATGTAAGATTTTCAAATAGGCTTAAAATGAAAATGCCGAAATTTTACATGGCTCTCATTTTCAAGCCGTTTTTATGAAAAATGACAAAACAAAAAAAAATATTTTACATCGACAATCGTCATCTGCAGCAAACATTTCCTGATATTTACCTTATCATTTTCGTCATTTAAATATTAATATTGCCTTGTATATAGATGTTTATTTAAAATTTCTATCAAAATTTCTCAAGTTCTTAGCCAAAGATAAACTGGAACGGCTTTGGCTTGATATTTTTATCATGACAAGGTTATTTAGAGGTTTCTTTAATGCAAAAACCGGAATCCCAAACGTCTCAACAAGCTAAGCTCATTTTCAAACTTCAAACTGGTTTTCAAATTTGACTTGAAGAATAGCTCGAAGATTTGTGGCGTGGTCAACAAATTTTTAACACACAGACTCTGATGGGATTCATGAAGAACTCACGAAAACATTTTGGCTAGGAGAAAGTTAATTTAAACCAAATACCTTTATTGTCTGATAATCCAAATGTCGGTCGAGTACCCACGTAGTTAAGTAGTACCTCTCATCATTCCAATTATATCTCAAGAATCTTACTTAAAGAGGTCATGAACAAGTCAAAACATCACTTGTTACCCCCTCAGTGTGGATGGGAAGATTGTACTTTGATAAACTATTTGGCGAACGTCGCTAGATTTGCACACATTCTCCGTGGAGCCATCCACACTTGAATTCGTTATTTATAGTAATACAGGGTGACCCAGTTTTAATCGGCAATATTCAAAATTTGGATTCTACTTATTAAAATTTTTAATCTATGAACATTTTTTCATGTCCTCGTCAGAATATACACATTCAAATATGTTTAAACATTTATTGATTCAACTACAATTTTTTAACTTAATTTAGTTGATACTTACATTTTGTAGTATTTTGAAAGACGACGAATTGAACCATGACAGAAACCACTCAAACAATTGAGGTTTTGTCCATTTTAAGAAGCTTATACCGTTGCTTATACTCAAAATTGTAACTTTTTTAATTTCTCCATTTTTGTGAATTTTTTGAAAAATTTAGGAATTTGTCCGTTTCTGTAAAACCTGCTACTCATAATAAGTTTCGGTTAGCGATCGAAAAAATTCAATTGTTTTATCCTCCAGTTGGTTAAAACAATTTCAAAATGAAGTTTCTGCTTATCCAAAAATCCATATTTTTGCTTTAGTAACCAGATTATTATGTGTTGTCAAACAACCTAGGAATGCCGGTATCTTCAAAATAATAAGAAAATTGTGGTGAAAAATTCCTTCTTAAAAAAAATCACGATAATGACAGTAAACCTATTAAATATATTTTTTTATAATATCAATCAACATGACTCATGACCGTCATGTAGGAGCAAAGCAAACCAAACAGAAATCGTGCAAGTCATTATTGTTCAAGGTCGTCACAAGTGAAACGCTCTGTTGATGACACACCTACGACTTGGATTTAGAATGATTTGTATCACTATAACTATTTGTCAATCACATCATTATTTTTTCATACTTTTTACAGATAAATCTTCATCATGCCTATCGACTTCTACTACCTTCCCGGATCCGCCCCATGCCGTTCCGTTCTTCTAACCGCCAAAGCCCTTGGCCTCGATTTGAACCTCAAATTGACCAATTTAATGGCCGGAGAACACCTTACTCCTGAATATTTGAAGGTGAGTGAACACTTTTTGTGGCCATGATCAATATACGCGTTAGTGAACAAGCGGAATGCGATATACAAAAAAAGATTAGGCTGCTATGATGAGGTTTAATAGAGTTTGAAGGTCGATTGTGGTTGATTAGGATGTAATTATGGTACGATTTTACCACGGTTCCATTGAATATGTATTATCCAAATAGAAGTTGTTTCATATATCTATCTGCCTTTACTATCGGAAGAGATTTTTGATTTTCTTTTTTAAGTGCTTGCGCTCCAATAATTTATTAAACCAGCAGGATTAATTATTGTTAAGTAGGTACGTTCATGGCTTTTTCTGAATGAAAATATAAAAACTGTGAAAATCCGTCAAAGTGTGTTGTTTATGTTTTTCATAAGGGTCTAGGTGGTTTTCTCAATCAACGGTAGTTGAGAAGATTTTTTTGCAAATCCCCGAAGTAGATGTGACCCATTTTCTAAACTTTTCCAGATGAAACTAGAAGTCTGGCAACGTGGTTGACTGCACACTATCAATTCATGCCTGAATCATCGCTCCTGACAATTATTTATCAATGCTTATTGTATGGCAACCATAGACTAACACTATACAGGGTTCGCCATAGTAAGTGGCCTATTAGAATATCTCGGGAAATAAAGCGATTGGGATTTTGAAAATTTAGGGAGAGATTTTCGAAGATGTTTTTTTCAAATGAAATAACAGTGACGTTACGCGGCTTCCGGTTGAACCGGAAGTAGGTGTCAACTCGCTTGTTTCAAATGAAACACCCTATATACTATATATTATGACGTAAAATTCTAGGCAGATTTTATGTATGATGTCCTATACCTAAGTATAAGCGATTTTGAAATATTTGGGTTATTATGTCAAAAGTTACCTTTGTAGGTTCTTATTTGAATGTAAATTCTTCGTATAAAAAAACCCTTATTGTTTGATTTGTACCGGATATCTAGTTGAAAGTGACCTACTTACTTCAAAAGATTTCCCACAATATTTTGATAAATATTATTACAGGGTGGCCCAAAAATTAGGGCCTGAGGAAAAAAAAACTTATTATCATTTTATAATAGTTTTATTATAAAATGTTATTATGAAAGAAGCCATGCCAATTTGCTGGAACTTATTTTCAAGTTTCTAGAACGACTGCTAGGCGTTGTGGCGTGGCCAATCAGAAAAGGTCGTTTTTACAAAATGTTGCCCAGATGAAGGATATTATGAATGATATCTTAATCTCAAGCAAACTTTGGATTTTTTTGTTTGGACCATTTTGCTCTATAACTGCCAAAATATAGTGGTGGGGGAAGCTTGGATCAGTTTATATTTAAATGTTAATAACTCTGGAATGGGTTATCGGAATCAAACGAAATACATTTCGTTCAAAAGATCGTTTCTCTCTCTTTAGGGTGTTTCATTAATATTGCGAAAAAATTCAGGGTGAGTTTCCCCATTTAAAAATAATAAGAAAACTTTATATAAAGGTGTGTCCGGAAATGCCTCGTTACAGAGCTACAGGGTGTTGAAGTTTTATTTTTATTTTTGTTTTTTCTAAATAATATTTGAACCAATGTCTATATTTCCATAAAAATCGGTGTTTGAGAGTTTCTTTTTATGCGGAATTCGAATTTTATCTCAGTTTGGCTTTAACTTGTAGAGGGCGCCACCTACAATCATTTGTCCTGACATGTACAGCTATAACTTTTTTGGACGTAACCGTATGACATATTTTAGTGAAAAAACATATTTCTCCTTTATTTTTATGCAAAAAAGGCATATTTGATAGAAGTCGCTACGTGCCACCATTTTCGAGATATTTAGATTTGAAATAATGAATACATATGATAATGAAATTATGGCCGAGCATTGTGTTCCATTGATAGTGCCAAAAATACAGGATAAGTTTCCTCCATTGACTTTAAATACTATAGACTGGGCATCCCATTCATAAAATGGTATTAGTCTTGACGCCAACATCACAATAAGTGCGAAAGAGACAACACTATGAGTGGAAAGAGATAAAACGAGGAATCCGAACCCATCGGGCAACACCGCATGAGAACATGTGATTCTTATAATACGTACGTCCGAACTCGATTTTCATCTGGAACAGCGGCGGCACATTTCGAGTTTCAACCGTCTTGTATGAAAAATATAAATGAATATTAATTTGAGTAGGTACCTATGTCGTTATTGTTATATGACAGTATATCACATTTTTGACTTTCTTAATCAATAAAAATTGAAATTTTCATAACATTAAAAATTAAATCTCCTGCTGTTCCTCCGACAATAATGAATTACGGTTCCGAATAAAATGACAACCAAAATACAAAATATATTTCGCATTTCTTACATATCTCTAAGGCCATTTTACTCAATTTGCCATATGATTTTTGTTTTTGGAGACGGGAAACTGTATGGTCTGCCGGTGAGTCATGATTGGCAAGCTTCCCGGTTTTAAATATTTGATTCCATCAATGTCACGTAAATAGTCTTGTGGGTTAAAATGGGCCGAACACAAAAAGGGAGGTTTGATTCGAAGTCGGACCTCGTCAATCCTCACCAAAGAACACCAAATATTTCGCAGCTCTTCATTTTTTGGAAATCTAAAATTGGATAACAAGAAAAAAATATAAAAAATAGGAAACAGCAACGTTTTACTTTTCTTGTTTCTAATACATAAGTATATGTACAGGCGAAAAGTATTATGAATAAATGGCCGAAAAACTATTTTTAACTATACCAAAATGATTATCAGTGCTGGAAAGTGAGTGGAGATAAATTCAAAGAAATATGGTGCAGGAGTCATACTAAACAAAGACCGCGAATATTGGTATACCTGCAAATTGAAGCAGGTAAGCAATATTGTTTATTGGTCTATTCTTCTTTAAATTAATGTCTAGACAATCATAAATTTAATTTTGTATGTTTAGACATAAATTTGGCCCAAAAACATTTATGTCTAGATATACATTCAAAGAAGTATGGGCAAATAAACAATACATAATGCGTAGGTACCCTGCTTCAATTTGCAAGTACCAATATTTGCAGTTTCTATTCACTTTTCGCATTCTCCAGATAATTAAACATTTTTTATATATCCTATACCTACCTTAAAAATAAAATTGCCATTTTTTCTGGCACGTTTTAAAATGTAAAGGTTTATTCGGAAGCCTTGGGAACAGGGTAAATATCTATTTTCAACCATTGAACTTTAATTTAAAACTTTTTTCCAAACGTCAAATTAAAAAGTGAATTGCGGGGTCCATTTAGCCGTGCCCTGTACAAGGTTTTTTTATATATTAATAATTTAGACCCCCTTTATCTTTTTTATTTGACGTTTCTGACAAAAATGTCACCTCATAAAAGTCTATTGATTGGTTTCGAGCAAATTGTTGGAAAAACTATATTTCGCTTTAACAGGAAGAAAGACTGGGCGTCGTCAAAATTTTTAATTCCAATTGAAAGGTACGGGCAAAGGGGGCGATATGTCAAAAAGTTAATTTCGAGATAAACGCGAGGTTTTAAGAGCTCTAAAAAGTGATTATAATAATAATAATTGTAAAAGTAAGCATTCTTACTGAAGACTTCAACCTTATTGTAATAAAAAAACGAAAATAAGACAGTTGAGGAAGTATCCAATAAATAATTCATCTTGACTGTGTATGAAATAATCGAGGAAATAATGGAATAGGTATTCAAGTAATATGAATATCCTTTCTTATTTGAGAACAATCTGTTCCTATTGCATAAAACACTACCATTCAGGCTTTTTTCCCAGATCAGTTTCATTTTTTCGTTGTTACCTATTCACGAATAAAAACAAACATTTAAACTTCCTGAAGATTGAAAAATCCTCATTTTCATGAATGAAATATGATGATGCCTACACTCTACACCACTGGATCCCTCTCCAGTCAATGCTCAATGCAAATTTGACACTTACCTGTGAATGGTGATTTCTGGATCCGAATGGTCCAGTTTTTGACACAGCAAGCACAATCTTACCATTTTTCACAAATAAAGTCACAATACAACACTTCACAAGCACGAAAGTAGAAGTTTTCAAGTTGAAACCCCATGGCATCACCGCACTACCTTCAAAATCGAAACCAGCTGTTTAAAGGCAGCGTTGCCGTGTACTAGGACTAGTATTTACTATGTATCGCCTGTATCCAATGCACAAAAAATCATTATTTAATGAATGTTAGTAATCAAGCTTTGAGTAGCACAAAAATGTTTCACATTATTTATGATATGAAATAATATCATCATTAGACACTATCACCGTTGTTCAACATTGAGTTGATTCACACGAAATCATGGTTGTAAATGTGTCTGATTATGCGATAATCTAGAATAGTGAACCTTGATGCACCTTCTTGAAAAATGAACAATACTCAATCCTCCTTAATTTTCATTGTATCATGTCTTATCAATCAATTTCGTACACAGAGGAATTTTCATTGATGAAGATTTGCCCAAATCGGCAACCGCGTCCAAAGCAGGTCAGTTTTGGGCAACGCAGATAGATATAACTCGACAAGGATAGCGATACAGTGAATTTCTCAAGACTTACGTCCAAAATTGGATGATGGTGCCATTATTTTTGAAGGTTTCCTTCTCTAAAGCCTTATAAAACTCAATGGTTTCCTCACTTAAAAATAAAAAGAAAATTTCATATAAAAATGTGTCCGGAAATGCTTCGTTACAGAGCTACAGGGTGTTAAAGTTATTATTTAATTTATTTTTTCTCAGTTTTTTTATTTTTTTTTGTTTAAATAATATTTGCATGAAAGTTGTTGATAACATCACACACAAGTCGACTTTTATTTTTTTCACTGAAAATATGAAGCATTAATGCGTAATATGTTATAACTTCTAGCAGGTTACATTCGCCATAATTTCAAAATCCCATGTATTAATCATTTCAAATCCAAATATCTCGAAAATGGTTCCACGTAGCGACTTCTTACAAGTATGCCTTTTTTGCATAAAAATAAAGGAGAAATATGTTTTTTCACTCGAATATGTCATACGGCTACGTCCAAAAAAGTTATGGCTTTACATGTCAGGACAAATGAGTGTAGGTGGCGCCCTCTTTAAGTTAGAGCCAAACTGAGATAAAATTCGAATTCCGCATAAAAAGAAACCCTCAAATACCGATTTTTATGAAAATATAGACATTGGTTCAAATATCATTTTTTAGAAAAAACAAAAATAAAAATAAAACTTCAACACCCTGTAGCTCTGTAACGAAGCATTTCCGGACACACCTTTATATGAAGTTTTCTTATTATTTTCAAGTGGGGAAACTCACCCTGAATTTTTTCGCAATATCAATGAAACACCCTGTATATTCCCCTCTATATGGCCAATGATTATGTTACATTTGAAAGTAACGCGCCATAGAGGGAGGGGGTGCTGTCTTAGAAGTTCACAAACATTGCATGTCTTTACAAAAATTTTGAATGCAACATTATGTGTTATTTTAGCTGATAT
This sequence comes from Orchestes rusci, assembly GCA_958502075.1. Classification (NCBI taxonomy): domain Eukaryota; kingdom Metazoa; phylum Arthropoda; class Insecta; order Coleoptera; family Curculionidae; genus Orchestes; species Orchestes rusci. The sequence continues at coordinate 4,603,079 of OY293305.1, forward strand.
TAAAGAGAAATAGGAGCTTGTCAAGTCAGTAAAACCGTATCTTGATAAATATGTTTTTGCAAAACGAAAATATGTATATATATATATACAGGATACTTCATGGGACATAACCTTTCTCTCGTGAAATTTTCGTGCTTCAGGAAAATTTTCCCGACTTCGCAACATCCTAGCAACTCTTTCCACCACTACCTAGCGGACGCCCCAGGACATTAAAACAACCCGTTAATCATGAAACGGAGCTTTTGGAGAATCGTTACCTATTTTGTACGTGGGAGAGGCAGGGGTATTAGGATCTACTGTCGAATGCATATTATAATTATTGTTTATAAGGTAGAATCGAGTGTAGAATACAGAGTGGAAAAACGCTCTCTTAAACCAGACCTACACTCTATTCAACCTTGTTTACTGCCAGCTTCCCCGAAATCTCGAGCAGCCATCTGATTGGTCGAATGACCCATTAATCATATGACCCGGCACAACGCATTTATCAGAAGCCTAGTTTACATCGATAACTCGTTTAGTTCGGTCCGATAGGACCAAGCTGGTGGGGATAGTACGATAGGACCAATTCTTGCTTCCTGCCCGTTCACACCGTCTTGCAACGCGTGAACTAAATGTGTACGCCCGCAATTCGTCAAATGTCAAAAACAAGTCGAAATTATTCATCAACACAATCCGTAACCAAAAAAAAACATGACTAAGTACCATATACTTATATCATATACTAATAAGTATATGGTAAGTACGCTCAGATTGCCTTAGAAACTCAGAACCAACACAATTCACAATAATAACAATCAACATAACCTCATAATTTTGATCCAGATCGAACCAAATTTAGTTCGGTACACTTGCTGGCGAGTACCGAACCAAGAGCGGACCAGCTTAGTCCGCAACTGTTTACACCATTCGAACCAAATATTTGGTTCTGATATAGTTCGAGTTTGGTACTTGGTCCGCGGACCAAGTTGTCGGTGTAAACTAGGCTAGAGTTTTACTCAGATTTCGCGGATCATTTTTAACCGTCTAGACCTGTTCCTGTTCCAAAAAGTTGCAGTGAAGTCTGCATACGGCTGATACTTTTCGAGAAACAGCCGAGAGGCATTCTTGGTGGGTGTTTTCAATGGAATCACCCCTTCTTAATTGCATTACTTAATTTCGCTAATCATTCTTAACAACAATAATTAGTTACCAAGTCATATATAGCTAAACCGGACTAAACCCATTGTTTTCAGAAATAATTTGAACTTAATGGTGAGTAAAAATTCCCGGTACAGTCAATTATTTTGGAAATTGTGCACAATACAAAAAAATATCTCATTAAAGTTGTAGAGGTCTGGAAGAAATCTTTCAAACTAGAACTTACTTTGGGAAAAATAACATCAGAAGAAAAAAATCAAGATTCGGATTTCATGTACGTAGGGCTTGAAACATTTTTGTTCACATATCACAATAATTGAAAAGTCAACTATCCTGCTTCTTTAATTCAATCAAAAATCAATCAAAACATCCTTTAAATATTTTTTATAAATTTTTTATATTATTTTCTTTATGACAAAAACAGGGTATTTGATAAAATTTTCTACAAAAAAGTTCTTCGCTTTTTTCTTGGCGCCTCCGATCATTTGTTAATTAGACGAATTATGTCGTTTGAATCCCGTCTTTCACGAATAAGATGAGTCATTAGATCATTGGATGAGTCCTTCATCTTCATCATATGTTTTCCTTTCCGCAGCTACCAGAAAGTTTTCTTCTTTGAAATGCTCTAGCTATAGCATTTTTTATATGTTTCAAGTTAGCGGATCCGACGAACACTCTCTACAGTTATCGACAATGAGCCAGTAGGACATTCTTGAGTTGCGTTATCATCTCGGGCGAGACGTGCTCCGACCAATAGGAAGGCAATTGAGAATTCGTCTGATTCATAAACGAGTTCCTATTGGTTGGACTTATTTTCTTCCGCGATAGAATGACCCTCCGAGAAAAAGCTTTGGGTTTCCTTTTCCTCTAATGAAAGTGGGATGGAAGCTTTTCTGAAAAAAAATGCTATTGCAGTTTATCAAAATTTTGCTCCTGAGAACTGACAAAGAAGACCTTGCTCTACAATAAAAAAAAAACTCGTGCCAAGTTGGTCAATTGATAAACTTTTTTCAGGGTGACCCGAAAACAAATGGGTCACACTGTAGAATCTAGTAACATAAATTTATTTTCATTCAGATCAATCCTCAACACACCATCCCAACCATCAACGACAACGGGTTTGCACTATGGGAAAGTCGCGCCATAATCACCTACTTGGTAAACCAATATGGAAAAGACGACTCTCTTTACCCAAAAGACCCCAAAAAGCGTGCCGTTGTTGATCAGAGATTGTACTTTGACATTGGAACTTTGTATGCCAGATTTGCTGACTACTATGTGAGTATTCAACTTTAATAAAGGCGGCCACACATGCGATGTTTGCCAACTTCCAATTACCAAATGTACAAGTTTGGTCTGGAGATAGGTAATTGGACAAACATTTGGCATTTGTCAAACCCCTTTAAGACAAAAGTATACTAAAGTATCTATTATAGTATCCACATTACTTTGCTGGAGCTGCTTTCGAGCCCGCCAAACTGGAGAAGATCAATGACGCCATGAAATTCCTGGACACTTTCCTGGATGGACAAAAGTACGCTGCAGGCGATAAACTGACTGTGGCTGATTTGGCTTTGGTTGCCACCATTTCGACTTATGAAGTTGTGGAGTACGACTTTGCTCCTTATCCAAACATCACCAAGTAAAGATATTAAATTGGTTTTCGTAAACTAAAGGTGATTTTTAGGTGGTACGCTAACATCAAGGCAACCGCTCCAGGGTACAAAGAAGCCAATGCTGACGGTTGTGTGGCTTTCAAGCAACTGATCGATAACTTGCAAAAAAAGTAAAAGGGGCATTTTTATCGAAGCTTTAATTCTATTGTATTAGCACGGTTTTTATAAGGCTTTTGCATGTTTTACTCGGTTAATACCGTTGTTTGCTGTTGTTTGTTACACACGTTATATGTATTTTTGTATTAAGCTTAAATCGTAACAAATATAATTTTTCACAGTATGTATTTTTTATTAATTTCATGTTTGAAACTTAAGGCTCAGAGTCCCGCGAGCTTTTGAGCGGCCTCAAAGTGGTTCAGAAATACACGTTTTTCTGGAACACCTTTCGACATTTCCGAATAGTTTTTTTTTCTAGCAATAGACAAAGCCTTGACTGATGTCCTATACTTTATAGGAAGTTTTAGAATTGATCAGAAGTATACAACATTTTTTGCTCAAAGTTGGTCAACTTTAACTATCATTTTTTCAACTCATTTTATCTAGTCGAAATATAAAGGACTTGTATTAAACAATTAGTGAAAGGCTAAAAACAAACGTAGAGCAATGTTTTGTCGTTTACGAATAAATCGCGTTTTTCTAAACCTCTACATTGCCAATATCACTTATTTTGACTCCATTCAGTGGCGTCATCACATATTAATATTTGAACTCGTTTTTTGGGGCGTATAATGTAAGAATCAGCTGCTTCGCTTGTATTTTATGCTATGGTATCAGGACCGTTTTGGTTTTTTTAATGGACGTTGAAAATTGATGATCTTTTGGGATGGTTAATATGAGATTTTATGAATAATATTCAGTTTCGTTTACATAAAGGAGCTGTTTTGGTTTTGGTTCCGGAATAGTTTTTGATCAAAATACTCCGTTATCTAATTTTCAGAAAGAAGGTAGTTTATGGAAAAAAACATTTTGGGATTGAAGTGAGTGATAACAATGATTAACACTTTTTTGTTGTTTTGTGGTATAAGATTATCAGCATTGATTTCCTTAACTGATGTTGATAATGTTCAACTACCTCACAAATCTTTCCTATTAGGTATTAGATAAATTTTTTTTTGCTGAATGGGTAATTTAAAACATTTTAAACAAATAATTCACCCTGGCATAAGCGTGGTTAAAAAAACTATGCATGTCATGTTTTATTTTAAAATGGAGTGCCATTTCTTATACCTATATATATACATCGGGATGTTTTGACAAACGTTTCGGTAATTTCAAGGTTTGGGTTCTATTCAAGATTTGGAAAGTGAAAAAAAATATTTATGATGAGGTTATGTTTCCATAGTTTCGTTATTTTTCAATGAATCTTGTTCAAATTATGAGTGGGTTCTATGGGGGAGGAGATAGAGTTGATGTGTTTTTTAAGTGAGGTTATGGCTCCGCGAGTCGCGCGAGCTTTTGATTGGCTCAACAGTGTTTCAGAAATACACGTTTTTCTGAAACACCCTGTAAACATTTCCAAACGCTTTTTTTTAGTTATATAGACAAAGCCTTGATAGTTGTCTTATACTATATGGGAAGTTTTGAATTGGATCAGAAATATAAAAGAAAGTGCATGAGTATGCGGGGATACCAAGAGGGATATTTTTGTTCTCTACAGCTCGGAACAGCGCAACTTTTTTTCTATTGAAACAAAATTATCATATAATCTTTTATCGTTTGTGAAATTCTCATGTGGTTTTTTTGGCACACTAGGTATAGTAAGTATATTAGGGTTAGTTTGCAGTAATTGAAATCGTACTAGAAAAGCTCGTCAAGGGACTTTTCCGTCTCAAATCTAACTTTGTATTGAATGTTATTGGCTTTTAAAAAAATCAATACCTACTACATTTATTTAAAGTCTAACGCAGTGGTGCGCCTGGTTCAGGGTTGTGACGATTTTGATAATTTTTGATACCCACAGTCTTGGACCATTCAATCAGTTCTTTTGTTGCCATAGCGATCGTCTGTATTTTACCGAAAGTGTAAATGTCGTCAATATGTTGTTATACAGGGTGATCAAAAAGTATGGGAACGTTAAAAAATCTCGCAAACTACGCATAGAATAAAAAAATAAAAAAACACGTGTCAAATATTTTCTGAAACACTCTATCTATCGACATCGCCTTTTTATTTCTAACCTCACACTCAGCGAGGGGCGGGCAACTTTGAAAGAAAACCCCATTTTTCTATAGCAGATCCTGGTTCTTTGGCAAAAAATAAATGAAGTTCGATTATCAATAGATGTCGCTGTAATCGTCAAATATCAAATGAAATATTAGATATGTTTAGTTAATGTAGAGGGTGGTATATAGAACTTCAAAATAAAATCCAAGAAAGTAATGTTAACGTCAATGGTTTTGGCTTTATTGTAAAGATAATGTTAAGTCATTTGTGCTTATAGATGTGACTTATTGGGGCATTTATGGGCGCCGCGGCTGGCCCGGATTCCGGATAAATCGCAATCAATTCTATAACTTGGCTCGCTTTCTCATTCTCACTACGTACGTTATATCTTTTTTCTCTCTCGTGTAACGAATCTTGAAACGTACATACTCTTGAGTTACGCCGATGTAAACAGAAGCACGCGGCGACTTCCCAGAGTCGTATTCCACTTTGTCTGTCTCAAATAAATGAATTGAATAAATTCATGTCTTTATTGAGTATATACAGGTTGCATTATGAATGTAAGCATAAGACTAATTTATCAGACTTTACCGTCACTTTTTGGGATAGGAACAGGCCTAGACTGATTCGCGAAGTCTCAGTACAACTCTGATAAATGCGTCGTGTGCCGGGTCAATGATTTATGGGTCGTTCGACCAATTAAACGGCTGCTCGAGATTTCGGCGGAGCTGGCAGTTTGTTTTGACACGGCGTGAAACAAGGTTGAATAGTGTAGTGTGGTGGCACACAATTTGCCCAAGTTCTGGGGTTTGATATTCTTTCTATTCGTTGTATGTTCTGAGGTTCTAATAAGTGTACCAAACTTTATTTACCATGCGCGCTTATTTCTGACTCACCCACCCTGTATAAGGAATCGAGTTCAGATTTTTCAGATCAAGATACACGTCTCGCAAACGTCCGAATGTTTTTCACACAAAACATGATGAATAAGGTGATGAGGAGCAAAATAAAAATCAATCCCAGTTAATATATTTTTTTCAATCAATAACCATACAATCAACATCATCCTGATCAGCATTGATCACCAGATCATCCTCATTTCCTCCTCTAATGACCACATTCTCCAAAACCCTCACTCCACTCTCAACAGCCACATCCTGTTTGTAGCTTTCCAGTTTGTTCATGTTGCGTTTTAGAAGTTTTTCTTTCAATTCTTGTTGCTTTCTTTCATCTTCTTCTTGCTGTTGCAATAATTCAAGAGAGTTGTCCGGAGGTGGCGGTTGAGTTTTAAGAAAATCTTCGACGGCTGCGTCTAGTTTTGTAGGGGATTGACTGTTTTCTTCATTTGATGTTTCCTCATTAGTCTCTACAATCTTCTCATTGACTTCAACATTCGAGGGTATTTCTTCTACTTTATCTGGTTCTTTATCTTTCTCTTTATTTTCTCCGACTTCACTTTTCTCTTCTTCTTGTTCGGAGTCACTAGTGGTTATGACAATTTCGACCTCTTTCGGCACTTCTATGATGATTTCATCATCGTCCTCCTCATCCCTATTCTGCATATCTTTTTCCAACTTCTCTCTCTCTTCTTGTTTTCTCTTAGTCTCCAACTCTAGTTGACTTTTTATAGCTCTAGCTCTAGCCTGCAACTCCAACAGTTCCAAAACGCTCATCAAATTTTCCTCGCCAAGCTCTTCTTTTTCTTTGTCATCAACTTTCTCCTTTCTGCTCAATTTGTCCTTGACTTTTTCAATGGTTTTGACACGTTTTTTGTCTGGTTTCTCTTTTTTTACTTTGCGATTTTTTTCCAGTTTTATTTTCGACTCTTTATGTTTGCTTTTGGATGTTCCAGATTCTTCGTCGTCTGAAAGAATCCAAGGTTACATGAAAAATCATTATAAAGGGTGTCCCAATAAGAATAATGTAGACTGTTTGCGATTAAACAAGGTCGAACAACGAATTATTATTGTTGAATCACACTACAACACGAAATTGAACGCGATATTAGCAGAATTATGTGAAAATGTGATTCAAGGGCGGCCATTTGACAGATACTATTTTGCAGTGTTTTAACTTTAAATTAAATTATAAATAAAACTTAGATTTAAATAAATTATGGCTTTTATGCGTTCTTATTGGGACACCTTTTACAAGAGCATTACCAGAAATTACAACAAATTCGTCATCACTGACGTCATCCAAGGAAATCACTTCTTGATCCTCGTCAGTGCTACTTTCCTCATCTAAGGTTTTCCCTTCTAGAATATATCTTAGTCTTTTATTAGATATTCCTAAAAGTTCCTCCAATAAAAGGGAGTTAATTTCTTGCATATCTAGGCTCTAGAAGTTGGGAGAGACAGTGCTTAGTAGCTTTTGAGGCTCTGGTAAACTTGACGACCCACAGAATTTCACAGTTTTTCTTAACTTTATACAAAGCTTACATGAAATAGAGGCGAAAGGAACATTAAAATCAGCGGATCATTCAGATTTTCTCCTTAAATACCAAAATAAACCTAAAACATGTTGAACTGTTTCCGGCAATTCATAAACAAAAAATGCCATTATCCCCTGTTAATTATACATGATTACACTTGAAACACACACATACAGACCCATTAAGGTACCTTGGGTAACCACAACCAGTATTTTTTGTAAAATAAATAAATATTTCAAGCTAACAAAATAAATCGGTCTAAACACGAACGCATTGCTTTCATTTGTCTTGGATTGATAATGACAATTTGAAGATGCGATGACAGTAGTACAGTAGCTATTGTGCGAAAAATGGCGCTACGCAACGTTGCCAATTAGTTTTGCCGACTATTACTACGGAACACGACATGATGACAACTAGTGTTGTACTAATACTAATAGTTCCAGTATGCAGTCTAGGGATAATCATTATTATACTGACATGTTGGTTTGTTCTTGTGATACACACACATTTTATGTAAAGTGACATCATCACTGTATGGTACATTTTACTCTTGGGTTAGATTGGGTTAGTTTTGGTTAGTTTGTGTTTGGCAAACAAATTTGATGTGGCAGGTACATTTCACTCTTGGGTTAGTTTGGTTTAGTATGCGGTTTTCTAATATCCGTACGCTTTCCATAAAATTGAATCATGTCAAACGTTTTTTGTGTGCTTTTTCGGTAAAAATGAAGCTTGGCAACACTGCAAGTAAAGGGTCAGGTTAAAGAGCATCCTCGCACTACTGCGTTCCGTGATCGCTTGATTTCATCAAACTTTTAATAGTTTTTTTTCTTACAAAAAGCCGCAATTTTTTTTCTCCTAAACTGTTATATACCAATAAAGCTTTCTACTAAAAAAAAAAATTTTGCGAAATTCCGTGGGTCGTCAACCTTACCAGACCCGTTTACAAACCTTTATAGAATCAGGAGCCATCTGTTTGATCTTTTTCGGCTTCATTATCTTCAAAACTTGCTTCATTAATTTCACCCGATCATCTTTATAATGAAACAGTTCATGTTCACTTTCTTCAGAATCACTGTCGGGTGAAATTAGTCGGGACAGTTTTTTGTCTTTTTTCCGTGACTTCTTTTGAACACTTTTTGTTTTTAGACGATCTGAATACATCTTTTCCTAAATTTTGTAAAATGTTTGTAAAAAAATGTAAACAGACAACCATAACCCTACTTTTAGGTTTAGTGCTTACCTTACAAGAAGCTCACTGCTGCTAGTGACACATGTATGCACAGTGTTGTCAAGCTTCATTTTACTTCCCATATAACGGACGGTGTTGAAACCTTTCCTTGCTTTCATACAGTGGCCGCCATAAAGATGGGTACATATGAGATTTTTTTCCATTATGTATATTCTTGAGAAACTTTCTTCGGAGATAGTTTGTGCATGTTCGATAAACAAAAAATCAGTTTATTTTGGGGGTCAAAACATGGATTAATTCAACAAGATATCGAGCAATTTTGTTAGAAAAAATTGTTTAGAATCTACGAAGGAGACCACATGCCGATTTTGGAGCAAATCAGATGAAAACATTGAAGCTCATATTTTACCCATTCCATTGAAATGAGAATTGAAAATGATAATTTTATCCTAAAATTAACTTCATTCAACTAAACTACATAGGTTTAATGTGAAATAATTCAAATTTCTTATGAAAACAAACATTCAAGGGATATAAAATTCAGGTGAGAATTCTAGACAAAAAATAAATGCTAAATGTTTTATTTGGGCTATTTTCTACGAGCGTCCGCAAAGTAACCACTTCGCACACTGATTTGCGTGTGCAAAGTAGCTTTTTCCCGCACTAGTGCGGGAAAAATTTTTCCCGCGCTCAAATGTCAACTCAAATAACTACCTACCAGTTTGTTGTTTTAAACTTCGTTTCCATACCAACCAAACTGTAGATAATGCACTTTGTAATGCACAAAATAATGTTCTTGTTACTTTTCCCTTTTCAGTCAAAATCAAAATGAAACACACAATTTTTTTTTTGCGTTAAAAAACGCATTCGCCAGTAACGTAAACAAACATTGATAATGACGACTTTCAATCGGCATTTGTGAGTTGTTCTTGCTTGATTTCGGTGCAAACTAATGTGTTTATCGGAAATCTTCGAATGATTTGAGCTGAATACTGGCATCAAAAAAACCTGATCATGTATACAAACAAACGGACAATCAAATTTATAAAAGTATAAACGATTAAACGAAGACTGACTGACGCAGCTGTCTAGAGCGTCATGTCAAATAAAAGAGGAAAAGAGGAAATTTTATGAACAGTGATCGGACATGCCCATATTATCCAATTTCCAGCTGCCGCCACAAACTGTTCTTTCAATATAAATATATTGTTAAGCATAAATAATCATTATTCTCAAGTTCTATGTTTTTAAGTGCGTTCAAATAATATATTATCTAAAGTTTTTCGTGTCTAATCTGTGAACGCTCGTAGAAAAAATATTGTTCCTTAACCGTTCGCAAAGTGTCTTTCCCGTTAAAGCATATCCGAACTCCGCTTCGCGTCGTTCGTCTAACTGCTTTTGCGTGCGGGAAAGCATCACTTTGCGAACTTGTAAGGAAAATAACTATTACCGGAATGATTAATTGAACTTTGCCCACCGTTTTTACGCAATTTGTAGAGGGCGCCACATACGAACCCATTCTTCGATTTGAATGGTCTTAACTTTTTTGTGCTACACTGTATGTGACTTTTGACCAAATATTTTTATTCTCTCGACCTTTTGACATAAGAAAGAGATAGAGATAGAGATACCTCTTTTGTTGCGATAAATCTAACCGTTTTCGAGAAAAACGCTAAAATAACTTTGCTTGCATGTAATGAATACGAAATCATTTTAATTTATTTTCAACCTTTAACATAGCATGCTTTGGAAACATGTGCTACAGTTGCAGTTTCGGAAACATTAGTTTTGAAAGTTGGTAATTTTTTGAAAGTTTTTTGTTACGCTGATGGTTGTCAATAGTCAATGACAAAAGTACTGAAATTAAAAAAAATAAAAAATGTGAAAAATCACAACTAACTAACTAACACAACTAATTCTAATAAAATTTGTTTCTGCGGCAACTTATTGCGCATGATTCAAAAGCATGCTATGATTGATATGTCAAAAGTTGAAAATAAAAGTGTAGCACAAAAAAGTTAGGACCATTCAAATCAAGGTATAGGTTCGTATGTGGCGCCCTCTACAAAATGCTAAAAAACGGTGGGCAAATTTTAATTCCTCATGTCGAAAAAGCCCCAAATACGAGATTTCGTCAAAATATGAGCGTGGCGCAAGGCATGGCCAAAAAACTACAAATAAAATTTAAGTTTTACACCCTGTAACTCCGTTAATAAACAATTTTCGAAAAAATTTCATGAGAAAAGGTAGCATTTATTTCTGGTCTTGAATGCCCCCTCATCATTTCCGGACACCCTGTATACCTTCTGGTCGTGTTCCCAACTGTATCCATGTCCATTTACTCCATTTTCTCACATTTTCTGCCGTTCGGAAAAATGATTTATTGACAAATATTCACTAAAGTTCGCCTGAAGTTAAATCTTGAAAATAATGACTTCATAGAATTGTATCTACTGTGGAAAAAAGGACATGGGTACAGACAAGATCAGACGGTATTTTTCAATTTATATCCCTTTTTTGTTTTATTCGATAAGAAATACTAGCCTAGTTTACATCGATAACTCGTTTAGTTCGGTCCGATGGGACCAAGCTGGTGGGGATAGTACGGTAGGACCAATGCTTGCTTCCTGCCCGTTTACACCGTCTTGCAACGCGTGAACTAAATGTGTACGCCCGCAATTCGTCAAATCTCAAAAACAAGTCGAAATTATTCATCAACACAATTCGTAACCAAAAAAATTATGAGTAAGTACGCTCAGATTGCCTTAGAAACTCAGAACCAACACAATTCACAATAATAACAATCAATATAACCTCAAAATTTTGATCCAGATCGAACCAAATTTAGTTCGGTACACTTGCTGGCGAGTACCGAACCAAGAGCGGACCAGCTTAGTCCGTAACTGTTTACACCATTCGAACCAAATATTTGGTTCGGATATAGTCCGAATTTGGTACTTGGTCCGCGGACCAAGTTGACGGTATAAACTAGGCTACTGATTTGATAGTTGATATCAAACCGATGTAGTCTAGTAAAATGAAGTACATTTTAATAGTAAATCATAATATTCGATTTTCCATTTGATGGAAGTGGGTAAAATATGAGTTTGATTTTTTTCATCTGATTTGCTCCAAAATTAGCATGTGGTGTCCTTTGTGGATTCTGAACAACATTTTCAAATAACATTTTTTGATATCTTGTCAAATTGACCCATTTTTTGACCAAAACAAAATCGAAATTATGACGGTCTTCTAGGAAAATCAGCATTAAACTGAAAAAAAGCATTATGGAGAAAAACTGGCACAAAATCATTATTGTGACGGTTTTCTTCGGAACAATGTATGAAATAGCATTCATTTGTGTAGAAAAGTGAAGACATTTCTGCAATTTTGATCAAAAATGGCCGACGTCGCTCAAGTAGTGTCACTTTGGTACTGAATTAAGACGATATTCCGGGAACTATACCGATTGAAACTTAGAGTTAGCACGATTCGTCACAGTGGCACTGTGTTTGAACTATTTGCAATAGACTTATGTCGATTTTTTTAGAAATAGCATTGCTTTTTTGAAGTTTGGGTTAGTTTGGGTTAGTGCTGAAATTCGGAATTGACTTTTTTCGACTTACGTCGGTCTTCTCGGAAACAGGCGATATCTCATTATACTCGCCAAACAGGCGAAGTAAACACTTATATACAGGGTGTCCCCACTTGAACGATAACGTTAATTCTTGATATTGGGATGTATGTATAAGGCTCATGTTTGGTCCTCATGGGCGTAATTGTCACGTTTCGGCGATTTATCGTTTTGACTTGACATAGCTGTTCTGACTGGTTATATATTTGAATCATGTCGGCACGCATATACACAGACTAATCAGATCGCAAAATGGGAAAACGCCGTGTGTTTAATGCCCGTATTCTCCGTTCGTACTTGAACGCGTTCAAGGTTTGACGGCGTTTAAATACCTGGATTTGCATACGGAATCTTGTATTTGTCTTAAAAAAAAATGAGTGCTAACGGAGAATACGGGCCTAAAATATGCACATGAGGACCTACCAAGACGACACAAAAATGAACACGCCGCTTTCGTGAAGGTCGCGAAGTGGGCCATTTAAAAATTCAAAGCTATGGGCAGGAGCCAGCCATATGGGCAGGAGCGAAACACCAAAATGACCAAAATATCATTTATGCGCATGCCTAAAGGGAAGCGACATGTTCATTTTTGTGTCATCTGATATCCACCCACCATCAAGCCCGGTTTAGATCGGATTTCTTTTTAAAGTGGAACTGTCAAATTTCCGCTTGGCAAACAGGAATCATATGTTAACATCTACATTGAATTTGTGTTCAAGCAGGTCACGCTTACGCCAAATTTAATGTGGACGGTACCATAATATGATTCCTGTTTGGCCAGCAAAAATTTGACAGTTGTGAAGTATGATAAACTCATAGGCGTACTTTTTAATAAGGTTTGAATATTTTTGTTTCAAGAATAAACTAGCTTTATGACTCAATATATGTCAAATCTAATGGTTGGCATCATATACCTATAAAACTAATCGAATTTTTTTCACCCAAGACACCAATGCTCCAATTCTGAAAAGGATTGATACAGGGTGTGTAATAAACATTTTATTCAAGTCTAATGAGAGAAACCTCGTGTGTACCTCAGTGTGTACTTCTAACTTCTACATAGCTCTAGATCACGAATAACATATGATATGATAAGATATTCAGGCTAACCTATTTCCTTTTTTATATTGCACAAGTTTTCCAATGATTTAACTTTTATGACTTTCTCGTTAACATGTGAAAGTACACTTTGCTTTCGTAGCAGCTGGATTAAAAAAAAAAAATTCAAAATTCAAAAAAAAAATATGTTTTGATATCCCTCGTATTGTTCGGTTTTAATGTCACCAAGAAGTGTTTTTTTTAAAGAATTTGTGTGCAAATAAAAAAATCACACACCACAGGATTTCGTTTCTTGAATTATATCTATACATTATACGGTCAATTTCTTTTTTTTTAATTTTATTATTATCGCTGGAATATATATATATATATATATATATATATAGCTGAAGGACAGTAACGGGGCTACTGGTAACTACGCAGTTAGGGTTAACTATTGGGATGGCCCCAAAGATTCTTGAAAGGAGGGAGCAATAAGATGTTGGACGCTCGTTTTAAAGTGTATATTGAATCTTATTCAAGCTTTCGCTCTAAGTTTAGAGCTTCATCAGGACGAATCTAATCAAAGGCGAATGAAGCTCTAAACTTAGAGCGAAAGCTTGAATAAGATTCAATATATTGTAGACTGATAACATGTTTCTTTGATTAGATTCGTCCTGATGAAGCTCTAAACTTAGAGCGAAAGCTTGAATAAGATTCAATATACATGGCTCAACTTAACCCAATCGGCGAACTGCAATTAAGTGACGGTAATGACAGACCAAACTGGAATGGTCTCATGATAGTCATGAAGTCATGATATTATAACCAAAGAGACATGAAAATCAGTTGCAAAATTTATTCGGACTACCTATCTCTTTTTACTTCAGGCCGATTGCACCAACCTTCACTTAACAAAGACTTAACTAAGGGGACCTTAAATTTTAAGCAGCCCTCAATTCGTTTTCATTTGCACCAACACTCTTTGAGGGCCCTTAACTGAGTGTGTCCTAGATTTGGCAACGTTGATTATAGTAACTTTCCCATTATTTAGGTTGAAAACCTGACGAGAACAATGCCGCAATCATATACTTATAAATACAATATACCGCGGGCAGCTTGTCGGGACTCCCGCGAGGATGTTGAAACAGACATATACTTTTACACATAAGTCTGTCCTTGGTTAGGAGATTGAATTATGCGCAGAATCGATTTTCGAGAATTGTGATTCGCCGGCTGAAACATGGCGGAAACAGTGCTACATGCTTAATATCAGCTGTTGTATCGACGTATTTTTAAATTTTTCGCGGGATTCCGAAAAAAAATGACGTGAATTCACATGTGGGGTGGGTGATAAATATTATGAGCATGAGTGGAAAATATGTTCATGAATTCATCTTATCTGATCCAGGATTTTGTGTTTAGGTGTGAGATTGCATAAGATTTAACATTTTTGTGCAACAAAATCCCTACAAAATATTATTTATTATTGATTCAAAATATTTGAATTAGTTTCGTGATTTGTTCTCGATTATACATTGAAATATTATAGTTACTTAATAGTTTTTGAAGCAATATAGGTATCAAAAGAGATTGGTAAGGTTTTACTTTATAAACTTTGTGTACCTAGGTAGGTATAATGTTTTTGTCATTATTATCGCTCATATTTATAAGAGTTCGAGGTATTTGCGGTAGATATCTTAAATCAAGTGAGATTAATTCAGAGGTATACTTTGTTCATGGCTTTCCTGCGGTTACGTCATACTTTTCCGTCTCTCTCTTACACATTGAGAAAAAGATCACGTACGTCTGGACGAGGGTCTTTCGGATCAATGTGGAGCGACCAATCTTCGACATACTGCCAAACGTCAAATACTGTGACGTGACCGCAGAAAAGCCATGAACAGACTGTAGGTGAATAGACGATAGAGAGTAGACCGATATCGGCGTTCTTCTAGTTTTGTAACAGAAGGAGTAATACACGGAGATTTGTAAAATCAAACAGCTCTTTCTTGGTTTCCACCATATTTGTATTCATAAGTATGTTTTTCACTAATGAAATAAGGGTAAAATACATCAATCAAGCTTTTAGAATATGCCATAATATACATAAATAAAACAAAAGCTCCCATAAGCGGGCAGTCACGGTTCCAGCTTTTTTGTTCGCTTATGGGAGGTGCCCGCTTAAGAGAAAATTTCATCGAATGTTCATATTATACTTATAAATAAAAGTATATACAAATGTGTTAAAACATAGATTTAAAACTGGTTCCAAGAAATTTGACCGTTTAAGGGAGATAATCGCTTATTAGAGCTGCCCGTCAAGGACTTTATTATAAAATCAAAAGAAAATAGTAATTTTCTGTGCGGTAGTGCAATCACACAGTTCATAGGTCTTACTAAACTTTCTAACTTTATACTTACTTCTCAGAGACACTTCGACAAACTGTTCCAGACCTTTCCAGTTTTCAAGTTTATATTTAGTGAAATATCCATATAATATGTACCATTTTATAATATAGTCTTATTATAAAATGTATGTACTTATATGGAAATATCTTATAGGTATACAATTTTTGATATATAACTGGTAGTGATCGACCGATATGACTTTTTTAGCCGATACCGATAATGTCCTGGCCGATACCGATATATATCGGCATATCGGCCTCTTGGTCATTATTATAGCACTCATTATTATTAATATTTATTGTGGACAAAACATGTTTTATATCTTTGATTTAAATATTTCAAATTTGTAAACTCAAATCATTTGTCGCGCAACGCAAGATGAAAACCTTAAAATAGAACTTTGACACTGTTAGCCACACCGGGCCAATTTGGAAAAAATAATTTTTAATTTTTGTTTGCTGTTTTGTTAGTTATCCATTAACAACTCATTTACGTAATTTGCAATGATTCTTTGTTAAAAAATGGTTGAATATAAGGTCTGAGGACCATAGTGAGTTTTTCAAAATATGAATCTGAACAAAATTAGGTTTATTGATTTAGTTTCTGAAATAATATTTGGGTTTGATTTTTTTCAAGTTCTTTTATGTGTTGTTGTATTTGATGAAGGAAAAAATAAGTCGTTTTTTTTTGGCAGTGGGAAAAACAACGTATTTTGTCGGAAGGAAAACAACGGAATTTCTTTCACTAGGCAGTAGGCACCGCTGTAATACACGGTAATTTTCAGTATTGTGGGGATTCAATGAAATTATTATTAATTTAAACTTTTTTTGTCCTAAATGATTCCTCTGTTTGAATAAAAATGTTTTAAAGCTTGCTTAAACATACAAACAAACAGGTGTTATTGGCGTCCCCTAAAAGTAAGAGCAATTCCGTGCTCAGATATGAATTTTGCATGTCAAACAGCCCTCATATACCAAATTTCATCAATATAATTTGATTATTTCGAAAGAATCCAAAACAACGGTAGCACAACAAAGAACAAACAACCATGAATCAATAATGGCGTCTTTTCAACGTTCCCGTTCAATTCAGCCGGCTCTAGCTCCTTGTCCGTCTCCGTCGTGACAATTTGAAACCGAGCCAATAGGAAATGGTATTTCGCGCATGGGTAGTACATCGAAATCCTAACCAAGGATTGCCTTATGGGATTCTTCTGTATTCTCCTTCTCACTTCTTCGCGGGAAATCCCTCTCATTTGCCTTATGGGACGCACGCGGTATATTGTATTTATAAGTATATGGCCGCAATGCGATATGTCATAACCTCATTTGTTTCTGTTCACAGAATGGTGGTTACCATATATCTATCAACTCTATATGGGAACAGTCCCATTTGAACAACGAGCGACGCTTGATGCCAGGATGAGATAGAAGATCCCGCTGAACTGTAAAGTTTTGGCTTGGTTTTTGCATGAGTCTATCCTTTTCTATCGCTAGGGGACGGGCCCCTAGTTTAAGTGATCCATTCTCACCACTTATGACAGTGGACTGTTCGAGAGACTCTTGAAAGTATTCTTTAATGTAATTTATATTACCGATGCTGGCACGGCTAAAAGGCCAAAAAATCAAAAATGGTACATTTAGACGGATTCTACTTAATATTGGTATGCACAACCAGATGGATATGATGTGCCTATAGTGATTAAAATTTGAATGTACTTATCAAATCTGAATTGAACTTGGAGAATAATGTCTTAAATGGCAGACAACAGGCGCAATCACAATAAAATTATACAATGTCGTAGCCAAATTCCTATATAACTTAACACATGGCGTCGATATATTTTCAAAAATAAATCATAAATGTCTTTGAAAATTAATAACTGATATAAAAAGTCAGTAACGACAATAACAACTGTATCACAACCTCAAATTTATATCGCTTACAGAAATAAGTCAGCGTTAAGTGGTCATCAACGCGGAGACTAGATAAAGGGATGAGCGTTACACGTTGGTGCAAACAAAAACTTGAAGTTAAGGGTTCCTTAGCGTTAAGTAGCCCTAAAATAGGTTGGTGCAATCGGCCAATTTTCTTGTATGGGGCCTTTCTCTCCTCTGATTTGAAGAAAGTCGTCGCTGAAGTAGGTGTCGCAGTCATCGCTTTCATCCATGTTGCCGTTCTGTACTTATTTTCCGTTGATTGAATTCTCCATATATATATTTTCAGTTTCAACCATGGAGTGGCTGCCTCACTTTCACGGCATTTGACAAAAGTGAAATAAATCTGGCTACGCCCCCCAGCGCACAGCTGACAGCTCACGTGATGTGAGATGTGACCGTTATCCGTTATCTCACCTCAGGCATTTTTGAATGGGCGCAAAACAAAATTGTGCTGTTTATGTTTTGTTGTGGTGTATTTTCTGGATTATTAATAATAAAAGACATTAACTTTGCGGTGTGAAAAGTGGAGAGCTTGCGCTTATCAAGAGACGATAGGTATAAGGTAATAGTGAAATGGGTGGAGATGTGTGCAAATTTAATATTTTTCGATGGTGTTTTAGAGACGAGTGCCAAGATGGGTGCTATGACATGCCTAGTTTGTGGAGCGAGAGAGCATGAAGTCTCTAAATTGCACTGTTTTCCTGCAAACCTCGAGAAGTAAGCTAATGGGTATTTATAACCTTGTTCACGTGTTTTTCATAACACATTCTTGATTTTTTGAAAAACGAGATGAGTATCACTATCTCAAGAACCATACTCATATATCAACCCCTTTCCCCTGGCCTCGATTCTTTCATTAACAAAAAGAAAGATTAAAAATGTAAATGTTTTTTTTTTCTAATTAATTATTGAATTCCCTGATAATTGATCACTATACATATTTACAAAACGGTTTTTACAAATTTGTTATTGACGCATATAAAGTGTGGGGTACGAAAAAACTTCCCACCCAGGTATTCTCTTCGATAAAAATCGTTCGGACACGTCAATTTTGGTTGTTTGGGGGACACATTTTCACCACACATTTTATACTCACAAAAAAATCATGAATATTAAAAAATGATAAATAGGTAATAACAAATAACAATAAATAGTGAAAATTAAAACTTTGGGGAAATAATTCTGATAAAAATACCTATCAAATGACGTATCACTCGCCCCCCTTCCCATTTGAAATTCTGGGGGTAGCTATCACACCTGCTTAGGAGTTGACAGGTGGTGGTCGAAAATACCAAAAAAAAATTGACGTGTCCGTGCGATTTATGATTAATCATCTGACGCCTGAGAAATCCTGGATGGGGAGTTTTCTGTGCCCCACCCTGTATACAATATTTTGTTGCATAATATAAATTGAATATATTGTATAGTTATTCAGATGAAAAGGCTGCTTTTTTTCATCTGCCCATAAATAATAATTATAAAATAGAAAGTGTCTCTATACATACGTGAACTTGCTTAACTATAGTTGGAATAGTATTTACCTTATTTTTTTATATCATAAAATATTAACTTAGGTATTTTCATTTTTCGAAAAAAATATGTTATATTTAGTAAGTTTTTTTCAGATCAAAAATGTGGCAAGAAAAGTTGGGCTTCAACTTTATTGGAAATTCCCTCACGGGCAAGAGAATATGCAGTAACCATTTTGCAAAAGATGCTTATGTAGATTTGATATCCTACAAGCTCAAAAGAGATGCAGTTCCAATTCCCTTTGTGGACAATTCATCTACCCTAGACTCCTTACAGCATCATTCAGGACCTACGCGGGTTCCTTCATAGAAAATGGCACCATTTGAACGCAAACACGAAACTACAATGGGGTCGTTGCACGTACTTTTTTTATTGCATATTCTGAAAATATAATCAAAAATATTAGACCCGTATTTTTTTTTTTTTTTTTTTATCGATTTTTAAGGGCATAAACTAGCGTCGAAGTTTGTCAACAGTCCTTTTAAGCCTTTTAAATGATGACGCGTGTACGACAAAATATGGCGTCGCTTCTTGGATCCGGCGCAGCTCTTCCCGTGGGTCGATAACTGTAGAGAACGCAACGTTGCCAAGATGCTTTTTGCTTGGGGTCGAGTGTAAAGCGTGTTTTATTCTAGGGATTTCTCAATTTCGAATTCACGTTCGTGGTTTGGATCAACTTTGCTTATATACGATTCAATATCGTCAAAACAGAATGGGCCAATAAATAATATCGCCTACCAGCTTTAATTTGCAGATATTTGCAGTTTTTGTTTAGTATGCAACGCTCCTGGTAGTTCTTTATCAGACGTAGGGATAAATTCAAAGAATTGTGTTTTTGAATTTATCCCTACGTCTGATAAATAACTATTCTATGCGTCTGCATTAATTTGGGTCTGAGAAAAATAAATATCTTGAGGGTTTTATGATACGGTCAAAGGTATCATAAACACCCAGTCTGGGTGGTGTCGTATATAATTTCCTGGTTAATTTTTGCATTAAATCACATTATTTACCATCAATTTTACAGTTAACCTAAATGTGCCGATTATCTACCGTTCATCATATTGAGCTGGTAATTCTTGTAAAAATACCATCAATAGTACATCTCGCAACGCCGCATTTGTATCAAGCAGCGCGCGTTCATTTCAGTGTCAAGCGGATAAAGGATATTGATCTGTGACGTCAATGAGGCAATGGGCCCAGGTTGATGGAGTTATTTATTTCAAAGAGGCCTAGTTCAAATGTTGTGCATTATTTTGGCCAATTCATGTCACCCATTCTATTAAAAAACCCACAGTTATATATTCTACACAAAATCAGCTCTAATTTTCATATAGTGCAACGACCCCATTCTTAAGGAGACATCAGCGATTATTGTCGACCATTAGCGCGTGTTATTTATGTTCATATTTATAATCCGGAATGGTCTGATTATAATTGATTCGGATTTTCGCGACACTACTGTTTTGACATTTCATGATTTAATATTAATTTTGTATACAAAATTGTAATAGTGTTTTGTAAACTTTTGACAGTAGCCTAGTTTATACCGACAACTTGGTCCGCGGACCAAGTACCAAATTCGGACCATATCCGAACCAAATATTTGGTTCGAATGGTGTAAACAGTTGCGGACTAAGCTGGTCCGCTCTTGGTTCGGTACTCGCCAGCAAGTGTACCGAACTAAATTTGGTTCTGGATCAAAATTATGAGGTTATGTTGATTGTTATTATTTTGAATTGTGTTAGTTCTGAGTTTCTTAGGCAATCTGAGCGTACTTACTCATGTTTTTTTTGGTTACGAATTGTGTTGATAAATAATTTCGACTTGTTTTTGACATTTGACGAATGGCGGGCGTTCAGATTTAGTTCACGCGTTGCAAGACGATGTAAACGGGCGAGAAGCAATCATTGATCCTACCGTACTATCCCCACCCACTTGGTCCTATCGGACCGAACTAAACGAGTTATCGATGTAAACTAGGCTAGTATCTTGATCATCAAGTTTTATTTTATCGTCCATGATCCCAGGCACATAAACAAATTTTCTTCAAATGATATTATCCATTTTTAAACTACATAAGTAAGTAGTGTATTTGCTTGTCTAGGATCTTATCTATCTATTTATATTTTGTTTTGTTGTCAATATATTATGCAATACCAAATAAAGAAATTTGCATTACTCAGCAACACTTATAGATTCTCAATTATTCTATTTGCGATAAATTAGACAGAAATAGGTATCAATAACACTTATTAAATTGTTGTAGAAACAATGTGATAATGTTATTAAAATATGATGTCTCATTTCTTCATTATATCTTGCAAATAAAACGATTAGGAATTATTAAGTCGTGCTTCAATTCGTCGAAGCAGTGTAGAGAACATTTTGAATTTCGCGCGCAGCGGCTGCGTCAACCTCGCGCGCCATCTGTTTCACTTGCCCTCGAGTGTAAGGGAGAAACAGATTTGCTATCTCTCTTGCGGATATATTGGGTGCTATGATTGAACCACAGAATAGGCGACCAGAAGCGACAAAACGGTTTCCGCCAAAATCTTTAGGAAGGGGAAATGTGGGACCACTGTCAAACATCTGACGGTTCGGTCTTATAGTCCGGTCTCTGATGGTATTTGCTTAGTATCATTTGTAATATTCTTCGTCATTTTGATTTTGTGTGTTTTTTTCTGTGAAAGGAAATCGTGTGATATGGCGAGAGGCAATTCTTGTGCTTTTCGGGGTCGTTGGACCAGAACCGGTCATGGAATATCTATGTTTGTTTTCCCTAAAGACTCTGATCAGTAAGTACTTATGCACATATATTAGAAAGTCTGTTTACTTCCGTATTATTGAGAATAAGTATTTCCCAATTAGTATGTATATCTTTGTTTTTGTAATGTTTATTTACCTAGAAAAATCTAAAACGATCACCTACCTCAATTCAGTAAAGAAAATATAGGAATAGGTTAGATATAACCACTTGAGCCGAGTAGAAGTTTGCTCAAATTGTTTTATATTATAGGGTGTAGGGTGATCTAGTAATCTAGAGTTTTTTTTTCATTTATTATAGGGCTAAAATATGATTGAAGGCTTGTTATCGAGACGACTTGCTTTCCAAGGACGGTGCAGAAAAAGTGCCTTGGAAGACAATGAGATTTCCCTTATCCTCGAGTCAAGAGAAAAAATCCACATCTTATCAGGTTTGTTTACTGATATATTTTGTATTCATTATTTTTGGGGTTTTTATATCACTTAATAGATCTTAATAAAGAATACAAATCATATATATTGTTGTTTTTTTACAATAAATATACATAATTTTTACGTTACTTATTTATATTCGAGTATACAAATATAAGAAGAATAAAATAAACGAAAGCGGATTCTCAACTTATAAAATATACAGGATGTTTCAACTAGAGATTAACAGCGGTGTTTCGGGCGATAAATGCAAGGTAACAAAAAGACTACCTATAATATGTGTACCTACTTAAAAAAATTAAACTGACGGCTTCGAAAAAAAGAGATATAATTCGAAAAGAGAAAGCCAAAAAGAGTAGATAATTATTGTATCCGCCCAGTTCAACAATGGAAATCTCGAAAACCGATATCGTACGAGTTTTGAAAAGCTGGAAGCGCTTTCAAATTTCAAACAAGGTTCCACTCCAAGGTTAATTGATAGTAATAAGGTTGCGTCGTTATACGTTCGGGTTTCGGACGAATCAGAATTCAGACAAAAATGACGTCAATCGGCTCCGATTCGGTTCTGAAATTCAAATACACATCTAAAAAAAAGATAGAATATGGTTCACACTTGATAATAAGAAGATATTTCACTGTATACCAAAAGCTGTGCAATAACTTACCCTCAAACACGTTTAAAAACGGCCGACACTCGGTAAAAAAAGTTTTAAGACCCCGAAATACGGACATGTTATGACATTGAGATGACAGGAATGTCGATAATGGAGCTCGGTGACGGGATCGATTCGGTTTATCGTTCGTGGATTTCCGATTCCCTAGTTACGGCGCAACCTCTGCATATCAATTAACCTTGGTTCCACTCATCCTTATTTAACCAAGTGTCATGAGAATCACCCCCTTATAGCGTGTGCCAAAAAGTGTCGCCTTGAAATCAAAATCTACGCGCGTTCGAATTCGAATTAAAAATTCGCACAGAAAATACCCAAAAAATACCTCTTTTACCTTACAGTTAAAACTTAAAATACCCTGTATAATAAAATAAAAGAAAGGCCCTTCTACAGTAAAACATATTATACGAACTTGACACTAATTTTTTCACAAGATGGAAACAGATCTTCAAAAATCTTCCAAATATTTTTATTGTATATACCGTTTTATGTTTTCATTTTTTAATAACTACCTATTGATATTGATCTTTAATTATGACTGTCTGAAATATCAATTTGCAAGTCTTATATACCTATGTATCTAGGCAACATGTACTCATATATCCATTTATGCATACTTATGTGGGTAATAAAATATGTCTGTGAAGAGAGTTTTTTTTTTATAACACAAAAATAGAGAATAGAAGAAAACAAAAACCGGTTCGTCATTAATCACCAATATGATAAATGGTGCAAGTCTCTTTATCATTATGAAACCCTCATTGAGTTTCAGATTACTACCACCTTTTAAACCAACTGTTCTTACAGTGTAGAGCATTAGTATAGTTCTCTCAGTGTCTGGTGGGGGACCATTGTCCCATACTTCAAACGTGACGTCAGAGAATCGTTACCCATTCAATCAATGCAATTTTCGACGTTTTGTCGCTTCTGGTCGCCTATTCTGTGATTGAACGTTTACGTTAACTTGACGTATATGTTAAGATTGTTTACTAATGCAAATGTTACATTTGATAACAGCGTTACCATAGTGATATGGACATGTTAAGATAACGTAAACGTTCAATCATAGGACCCATTATTAACATTGACTTTCACGTCTCTTCGTGTTGTCTCTGACCATACTCGATGAAAACAATCATGGACAATTTGCATACATTTTCAAATGACTTGAAATTTTATATACGTATTCTAGTCATTATTTGAAAGTCATCAGAAATTTTTCCGAAATACCCAAAAGTATACTAAATAAATGAAAAAGAAGACGCTTATTTCACTGCATGATCGCAAAAGGGGTGGGGCCATATTACACTTCCGAGAGAGAGAGAGTCATCTCAGTCAATACGTCAGACGGAGATAGATAGTGTATTCTGTGACGTAGTGGATGTTGATTGGCGCTCTTTAATCGGTGATTACTACATTATTAGAAGTCGTTGGTTGATTTTTTAAACATCAATGGGATCAGTACTTACTAATCCTAATATTTTTCATATTTTCAGAAAATGTGCAAATTGTCCATTGTATTTGTGTTCAAAGTCACGCTTATGCCAAATTAAATGTAGATGGTATCATATGATTCTCATTTGGCAAGCGAAAATCTGTCACCTATACTTTGAAATTCAATGTAAACTTTACATACCTAAGACGTCCGGTTCAAAAAGAGTCCATTATAAATATTGTTATTATTACGATAACGCGCATTCTAATTAATCATGCATAGAAATTGAACTTTAATTTCAGGAATATAGGTAATCGTTTCACATCAAAGTATTTCAAGTAGCCCCACTCCATTCTGTGAGTAGTTTGTACTTGATGTTGATGACATACGACATACCAAAAACAACTTCCATGTTCATAAATGAGATGAATGGCCATTTAAATTGTTTTATTTGTCTTCAAATTGATTTCCGTTCACATAAACAATGTACCTATGAAGGCTTAGCGGTATTATTTATAAATGATCAAGAAATATCATGCCCATAAATAAAATGTCTGAGACACCAAAGGAGTCCGGAAGTAAAGTTGACTCACTTTATATGGCTAATGACCTTATAAACGTCCATCCTTACTTACAGACTTATGACAGTAAAATGTAAATTTATATAAGGTGTTTATTTAATTAGAGGATTAATAATTCAAATAATTGAACACGTTTCGACCAAGAATTACTTATGGCTTGTTTTTTTTCCTGAGCCAAAGCCCAATGTGTAATATCATCGGCGTTGGGCTACCAGCCATTTTCAAATAATTCATATCATTCACGAATTTCACTCCACTCCAGGATAATAATTTAAAATTAATTTACAACAAATCTTCATGAAAGCAGTCCTCAACTTGATTGTCCATTTCACCTCCGTACAAAATTGACAGTCTGTCATCCAGTCGACCAATCAGCGTCTGATAACGGACGCATCGCCTCTTCCCATTGGCCAGTTTGTGGAATATTCTCGAATACACGTGATCGAACGTCGACAAGGTATAAATACCGCCATTTGTAAAATTCCCCTCGATTTGATCTTTGCAGTTGCTGTAGGTTACACGTATTATTCAATTTTGTGATATATTTTTATACTAGTAAACTAAGGTAAGAAACTATTTGGATTTACATTAATTTTATACTGTGATAGGTGGTAATTTTGACGTTAAATTGTCACGAAATTAATAATTATAAAGTTGCACGTGTTTGACGAACAAAGCACGTTTCTTCAGCGATTCAAAACGTCTTGAAATAGCTTTGAGTGAGAAATCAGTGTGATTTGCAGGTAATTTTCCTACATTTTTATAGATTTCTGGTTAAAGGGCGTGTTTTCAAGGTTATTAAATGTTTCCAGAATAGTCTGGAAATTATTGATTATTTCGCCTTGTAAATGGACGTCAAACCATCAAGGAAATTGAATTTTAATTCTTCCAATTCATGATTCAGTGTTCATATCAACGTCATGATGGGCGTTGGTTAACGGTTGTTTTATTGC
This sequence comes from Orchestes rusci, assembly GCA_958502075.1. NCBI lineage: Eukaryota > Metazoa > Arthropoda > Insecta > Coleoptera > Curculionidae > Orchestes > Orchestes rusci. Next base: position 4,629,076 of record OY293305.1, read on the forward strand.
TGAGTATTGATTTATTTTTATGTTAAAACCTGTGTTAAGATGCTATAAATTTAAAATGTTGGACTTTAGACGTGTACATTTCAAAGAAGCGGAAAATTTGGATAAATCGTTTATGAACGTTATCGCGTTGTTTTGCAACGATACCGTGACAAATTCTTCCTCAGTCTGTCTCGAGTATTTACGGGGTACCTATTTCAAAAACATGTTGCCAAACTTTGAGGGGTTATACCTACCTACCTTACATAAAGATATTACGATAGAACCCAACTTGCCTATTTCGAAAGTTTATTGAAAGAAATACAGGGTGTCAATGGTAAATTTGAATGTATGATTTTTTTTTATTAACTTTTGAAATGAAGCTATTTTGATGGGATTTGGTAGGTATATGAGGATTGTAAGACATGCGAAATTCAAATCTGACCTTGATTTGACTCTTACTTGTAGGGGGCGCCACTTACACACCTTTTCACTAGTTCAAATGGTCACAACTTTTTTGTATGCACTCGTACTTTCTATTTTTAACGAAAATTTGATTTTTCCGTTAATTTACATAAGAAAGGTATGATTTGTAAGAGTGGCTAGGAGTAACCTTTTTCAAGATATTTGCTCTTGTCTTTAAGTAATCCATGCTGTGTGGTTTTAAATGGAAGATTTTGAAAATAGATATAGGTGGCGCTGAAAATGGCGTTATCATGCTAATTTTAACATTTGTTCCAATAATTTTAATAAAAATCATATTTAATTTTGTTTTTTTTTTTAATTTCATAATTTGCCATTTACAACCACATTGCATGTATTACTTTAAGTGCAAATATCTTGAGAAGGGTTACTCCTAGCTATTCTTGCAAAGTATATCTTTCTCATGTAAATATGACGAGATAATCAATTTTTCGATGAGAAAAGAAAGTACGAGTGCAAACAAAAAAGTTATGGCTATTTGAATGAGTTAAAAGGTGTAAGTGGCGCCCTCTGCAATTGAGAGTCATATCAAGTTCAGATTTGAATTTCGCATGTCAAACAATCCTCATCTACCAATTTTCAACAAAATAGATTCATTGTTTCAAAAGTTATTTAAAAAAATCAAAAATTAAAATTTAACTTTGATACCCTGTATCTCTGTCAATATCAACTTTCGGAATAGGCAAGTTTGGTTCTATCGTAATATTTTTGTACAAGGTATAACCCCTAGTTTAGCAACATATTTTTGAAACACCCTGTATATTGTGATTTCGGAAATCACTGCATAGTCCTTTATGAAAAGTGATAATCCTACCTAATTTACCATGTCAAAATGTGCACTTATTCGAGACACCCTGTATACCTTTTACTAAATCTGTCCAAAACAAAAAAAGTAGATACCTACATATTCTGGAATTGTTATGCTTACTTTATTGAAAATTTGATGGTGAAAATTAACGGTTTATACAGGGTGTCCCAAAGTGGATGGTACCTTTAGACGTTTAAGGAAAAAGTTTTGAAAATTTGGTTATTGAGGTAAGCTGCTGTAATGCTCTATCGATCTAAAATATTTTGAGTAATATTACGTTGCCGCTTCTATTAGAAAGTAGCAGCAACTTTGATATTTCACATATGACATGTATGAGCTAAGGCAACCCACTGTAAATAGAAGATTTTTATGAAAGAGGCGTTTATTTCCAAAAAATTATGTGGGCCACTGGAAATCACTGGTTCTGGGACGGTTCTATGAGGGGTTGGAACAAATCTTATTTCTGGGCAAATAAAAGTAGAAACCCGTGAGTTTATAATTGCCCTCTATTGACAATCTGTGGAAATTACGGCCCATGATGCCAAAGGCCGAGAAAAAACAAAACAATCCAAAAGGACCATTATCCTATATTTGAAATACTAATAGGTTTCTAGTTTCCATTTACCTACATATTTTGGAAGCTGGGTTGATATAAACTTACTAGCATTATCATTATGCAGGGTGTCTGTAAAAAGTCTTTACAAAATCTTACCACATATTTCTGACGTCAAAATAAGCTGATTTAAAGCAACTTACCTCATTCCGAAAATTGCGTTTCCTAGATATAGGGTGGTAAGTTAAAAAATAAAAATTGAATTTTTCAAATTGTGTGAACATTATTTAGCGTATTGTTTGAGAGATTGGTACCCGGCGGTTTTTTGTCATGCGAAACCTCTGCCGTGCAATTCAAAAACCTAGTAAGTCGACTTACTAGGTTTTTGCTTTGTTTCCATTTTTGAAATCCCATGATCAAGACGCATCAGTAGGTATTCCCAAATCTTAAATCGATTTTTCCAATTCCGAGATACAAAAAGTACCTCTTCTAGTAACTCTATTTTTATTATGATTCAGAATTGATCAAAACGAGTTACTACCCACCTCTTGCTTTTATGACTTGTCTTCTACAACCATACAATCTATGAATGTAGTAAAACAATTTGCAAATTGTAAACCTGACTTATTCCGAAACAAGAAACTAGTAACTCTACTTACATTATTTTCTTGTTGTTATTTCTCAATTCCTAATAAAGTTAAAAAACAATTTTTATTTCACAAAAAAATAATTGACAAAACTTACTAGGTTTTCTGTTACTGCCTATTATGTTTTTATATGGAACTACTTACAATGGTCCTGTGTATCTTGACTTACTAGGTTTTTGAATTTTAATCCTAAATGGTAACCTAAATTTTCCATGTTAGTCAACTTACTAGGTTTTTATTTTGGGATATGTTAATATGTATGCAATTAGTAACTTAAAAAGGATGAATATTTCATTTTCTACAAATAGTTGGTCAATTTTATCCAAATAGTAAGAAAGAGCATGAAAAACTCTATAGTTAGCCCACATTCCCATAAACTAATATAAAAAATGAAAGATGTAAAATCAATAATACTAAAATAAATGTTTAAACGCCTCTACCCAAAAACTGACTTTTTCGACTTACTAGGTTTTTCGATTGTATTCAGGTCCTGAATATGGACACCTCTGGACACCTCTTCATAATGGTAGTTAAAGGGCGCTGCACACTGCACTTTTGATAGTTCAACATGGCCATAACTTTTCCATCAGCGTAGCTTTTAATCATTTTTGTGAATTCTTTACGTATTTTCACTTTTCAGGCAAAAATATGCCCTTGAATCTTGAATAACCCTCTCACGTGAGCCGTTTTCGAAATATTTGGATTTTTATTGTTCGATGCCGCTCCGGAATATTCAAATAACTTTAAATTATAAAAAATGTTATTTGGCAGGCTGAAATTTGTAGTGAATCAGTAGTGCATCTAATTCTTAAAACCAAAATATCTCGGAAACTACTTACTCTAGCGGATTATAACGAAAATTTCCTACCAGTCAATTCTAACCAATCATAGGCTTGCATTTTATTATGTTGCTATGGCAACGACCTAATTTTATCGGAAATCACCCTGCTCATAATCACGTGACTGAAAGATTAATAAGGGGAAATCGCCCTGGCTTTGCACCTAGATGTAGCTCCCATATGATTACAGTGTTGCCGTCCCCACTCCCTAACAATCCCAACCCAACCCAACTTTCACAGACAGAGATAAGGCAAACGGCAACACTGTGGTTGGTGCATGGGAGCTACATCCAGCCGCGAGTGCTTGACAGCTGTTAAAAACACTGACAAATAATGATTTATTTCCAACTTCCAATACAAAGTTGCAATGTTATCAATTATGGACAAGATTGGTTATAACTTCCAAATGTTTTATAAAATCCTGATTCCCCTCTTTCTTCCTCAACGGCGAGTAGAGTAAGGAGCCGTTGGTTTCTTCCACTAAATGCGAGGTGAGTCCTGGGTTATGTTTTTTCCAATGATCAGTTTTGGCATGAAATTTTCTTGCCGAATCTCCCGCGAGCTCGAATTAAAAATCCGGAAATTTGTTCTCGTTGCGAATTTTTCTTGCAACTCGACAAAATTTCCGGAAATAATTCGAGCTCTCCCTGGAGTGAGAGTATATTTTTTTTTGCTTAAAAAAATCTAGCTCATATCCTTTACAAAAAAATAGTATAATGAGAATAAAGCTATGGCCAATGAAAACCATCAAAAGTGGAGTGTGCAGCGCCCTCTAAAGGCCACAATGAAAAGGTGTCCATATTCAGGTTTGAATTATTCGCTTTTATTGTTTCACTTTATCACCCTGTATCTAAGAAACGGAGCAATTTAATAAGGTGAGTTGCTTTAAATCGTATTATCTTGACGTCAAGAATATGTTATAAGATTTTATACAGACAACCTGTATATAGACATCTATACAACTAAAATTCTATTTCAGAAATAACAAAATAAAATGGCAACAAAAGCACCAGCCGTTGGTATTGACTTGGGTACCACCTACTCCTGCGTGGGTGTATTCCAACACGGTAAAGTCGAGATCATTGCCAATGATCAAGGAAACCGCACAACCCCATCTTATGTCGCGTTCACCGACACCGAGCGTCTCATTGGAGACGCAGCCAAGAACCAAGTGGCCATGAACCCAAATAACACAATTTTCGATGCCAAACGTCTGATTGGACGTCGTTTCGACGACCCAGCCGTACAATCAGACATGAAACATTGGCCCTTCGAGGTTGAAAACGACAACACAAAACCCAAAATCAAAGTTGATTACAAGGGTGAATCAAAAACTTTCTTCCCCGAGGAAATCAGTTCGATGGTTTTGACCAAAATGAAGGAAACGGCCGAGGCCTATTTGGGCAAATCTGTTACAAATGCTGTAATTACGGTACCAGCTTATTTCAACGATTCGCAACGTCAAGCAACCAAGGATTCCGGTACCATTGCTGGATTGCAAGTGTTGAGAATCATCAATGAACCTACTGCTGCTGCCATCGCGTATGGTTTGGACAAAAAAGGTTGGTGAAATTTTATGAATTATTTCGTTTTTATATACAAAATTTTGAAATGATGAGATTATTTTGTCATGCCAGACTAGAGTTTCTGAGCTACTTCCATGATTGCACTAATCGTCTGAAGTTTACTTTAATCAACAATTTATCATCCATTGTTGATTGTTTGCTTTGATGATTTTTTTCCCTCAACTAGGACACGGAGAACGCAATGTTCTCATCTTCGACTTGGGTGGTGGTACTTTTGATGTATCCATCCTGACCATCGAAGACGGAATCTTCGAAGTAAAAAGTACTGCCGGTGACACCCATTTGGGTGGTGAAGATTTCGACAACCGCATGGTGAACCACTTTGTCCAAGAATTCAAAAGAAAATACAAAAAAGATCTGACATCCAACAAAAGAGCGTTGAGGCGTTTGAGGACGGCTTGCGAACGAGCGAAGAGGACTTTGTCTTCCAGCACTCAAGCCAGCATCGAAATCGACTCTTTGTTTGAGGGTATCGATTTTTACACCTCAATCACGCGTGCCCGTTTCGAGGAACTCAACGCTGACCTGTTCCGTTCCACCATGGAGCCGGTCGAGAAAGCCATACGCGATGCCAAAATGGACAAATCGGCCGTTCACGACATTGTTTTGGTCGGAGGATCGACTCGTATTCCAAAAGTCCAGAAGTTGTTGCAGGACTTCTTCAACGGCAAAGAGCTGAACAAGAGCATCAATCCTGATGAGGCTGTTGCCTATGGTGCTGCTGTTCAAGCTGCTATTTTGCACGGTGACAAGTCTGAGGAGGTGCAAGACTTGTTGTTGTTGGACGTTACTCCTTTGTCTTTGGGTATTGAAACTGCCGGAGGAGTGATGACTGCTTTGATCAAGAGGAACACCACCATTCCCACCAAGCAGACTCAGACTTTCACCACCTATTCGGACAACCAACCTGGAGTACTCATTCAGGTGAGTTTGTACTTTTAGTCCGATCTCAGTTTCAGATTTGAGTCGTTCTCAGTCTTGGTGTTGAAATTCATAAAATTGTTGAGTGATAACTTCCAAACTTGCCTCATTTTTTAAAAATAGCTTCAGCTAATTTTCCTTATAATTTTAGCTTTGTGACTGGAAGTTTGGGAGCTATCGACCTCATCAATTTTTCAAATTGCTTCTAGCTCGGTTATTTTTGATATTTTTTGATAACAATCTATCCATAGCACAACGGAAAAAAATCAAAATATTGTTTATTTTTGACTGGAAATGTCATTTTGTCACCAATCGAAAAAACAACCTCAAAAACCCCTCCTCACCAAGGTTTATTGTCAAAATGTCAACCGTTCATGGAATATTAAAAATTGATTTTGGAAAATATGCCACGTCATCAATTTCTCAAACTACTTCTAGCGCTGCTATTTTTGATATTGCCATTTTTTTTTCCAAGATCAAAAATGTCTTGAAATATGACAGTCTTTTCATAGCACATCGAAATAGTACATTTTGTATCAAGGGCGGAAAGTGGTACTTTCTTTCGCCCGTGGTACAAACAGTGCTTTTTGTACAACAAAGAATAAACAAAGACTTGAAAATCAAAAATAAATAATCAATACACTGCACTACACTGCTGACAAGTCAGACAACTCACAATAGTTTAGTGAGAACTGCCAATGTCAATCATGGTTACAATAGGTGTGTTCCCGTATTCTATTGTGGTGCGGATTCATTGTCACCGAGATTGTCACGTGATTAGTTCCTTTTAGTATGCTAGGCTGTCACGTGGTTATTAGATTCAGAGGCGTTGGGATCCAAGGAACCGTTGCTAAGCGACCTACTTTTGCGCCCGCGCACTGTCAAAATGTCAACCATTCATCAAATTAATATTGAATGTTGATTGCCACGTCATGAATTTCTTGAATAATTGCCTCCAGCGTTATTTTTGATATTTTTTTTTTTTTTTAACAAACATTGTATTTTGAAATATGACAATAAACATGGAGAATTGTATAAAAACTTGTATCGATAGAGACCGTTTCGATGAGTGAATTTGTTGCAAAAAACTTTTATGAAAAATAGAAAAAAAAACACAAAAAATCGAAAAAAAGGCAAAAATCAATAACAAAAACCGGAAAAAAATGAACTGAATAGCGATAGATAAACTTTGATATAATCGAAAAAAAACGCAAAAACGTCTTTTTTCAGAAATAAACCAAACTGTGAAATTTTAGAGAAAAATCAATAAAAACTAAAAAGTGTGAAAATCAATCAAGTTTAAAAAAAATACGAGCAACTCAAATGAAAAATAAAAAATCTATCTGAAACGAAAAATTTTCAAAAATTGATTGAAAAGAAAAAACATCCTAAAATAGTTGATATCCCGAGAAACATATTATAGTGTGTGGTAAAATTTTCGTTTATTTTGGATGAGATAAAAGATTATTAGTAATTTACGTTACTAAGGCGGTAAATGACCTTTTAAATTACGAGCTGAGATGTTTATGGACGAGGCGACGAAGGAGCCGAGTCTGGAATTTCTGGATGAGTAGTTTAATGACATTTAACGGCTGTGTATCGTACATTTTTTTGTTTCATACTGGGATAAATTTTTTTAATCTGTTCAAAGTGCTTTCTTGTCAAACCAAACTCTTGGTGTGGCAGTCCGTGGTGGCGCCAGCCAAACCATGTCACCACTTGGGTAATAGATAAGTTAGTTATATGTTACCAACATTCTATGTCAAGTTATTAATTAAAATCATGAGATGGCGCCAGCCAAACCATGCTACCAATGCAATTTCACAATCTTTGATGATGCAAAATGTCATTTTTGGAGTAGTCAAGTGAGTTTTTTTTCACAGTCTCTGATGATGTAAATTGTCATTTACCGGACTAGTTCTGGGTCCGGTAAATGATACTTTACGGTACAGTATGAAATAAAAAATAATAATGAAAAACCATACAAAAAACATATTTGTCATCAATTTTGAATGAATTTTTCAGTGGAAAAAAAGCGAAAATTGAAAAATGAACAAAATAAAAAGGTTCAAAAATGGTCAAAATCAATCAAGGAACATTTTAAATGCATGTTAAAAATATCTGTCATCAATTTTGAATGCATTTTGAAAAAAGCAAAAATAAAATCGTTCAAAAATTGTCAAATCTACTAAGGAACATTTTAAATACATGTAATTTTTTTCCATAATTTTTGAATGAAGTTTGAGCTAAAAAAAGCGAAAATAAAAAAATTAAGTAAATTAGAAGGTCCAAAAATGATCAAAATCATTTGAATGCACTTATAACATGTTTGTCATCAATTTTCAATGAATTTTGAGTAGATAAAAATGAAAAGGTTCAAAAATAGTCAACATTTACGAAAATACATTCATTTTTTTCCATGGTCAAAATCAAACAAGGAACATCTTGAATGCATTAAAAAAATATTTATTATCAATTTCGAATGGATTTTGAGTGCAAAAAAATGAAGTTTCAAAAATAGTTAAAATCAATCAAGGAATATTTTTAATGCTTTTAAAAAATATTTGACCTCAATTTTTAATGAATTTTAACTGAAAATAGAGATAAAAGGTTGAAAATAGTCAAAATCCATCAAGGAACATTTTAAATGCATATTAAAAATATTTGTCATCAATTTTGAATGAAATTTGAGTAAATAAAAATGAAAAGGTTCAAAAATATTCAAAATTTACCAAAATACATATATTTATTTTCATCATTTTTGAAGAAATTTTGAGTAAAAAAAAGCTTGGATAAAAAAATAAAGAAAATAAAAAGATAATGGTTAAAATCAATCAAGGACCAAGAAACATCTTTAATGCATTAAAAAAATATTTATTATCAATTTCGAATGGATTTTGAGTGCAAAAAAATGAAGTTTCAAAAATAGTTAAAATCAATCAAGGAATATTTTTAATGCTTTTAAAAAATATTTGACCTCAATTTTTAATGAATTTTAACTGAAAATAGAGATAAAAAGGTTGAAAATAGTCAAAATCCATCAAGGAACATTTTAAATGCACATTAAAAATATTTGTCATCAATTTTGAATGAATTTTAAGTGAAAAAAAATTGTTCAAAAATAGTCAAAATCTACCAAGGAACATTTTAAATAATATGTAATTTTTTTCAATAATTTTTAAATGAATTTTGAGCGAAAAAAAAGCAAAAATGGCCAAAATCAATCAAGGAACATTTTGAATACATGTCAAAAAAATCCATCAATTTTGAATTAATTTTGAGTGAAAAAAATGCAAAAATAAAAAATTTATAGAAAATAAATATTCAAAAATAGACAAAATCGATTAAGGAACATCTTTGAATGAAAATTAAATATCAAAAAAAAAAAAACTTTTAAAAATAGGAAAAAGTGACGCAGAAGTTACCGGCAAACTATAAAGACAATCTATCCACAGCGCATCGATGTCATTGAAATGTCACTTTGGCAGCTCCGAAAATGTCACCAATCAAAAGAGCATCCTCCTCACCAAGGTTTATTGTCCAAATGTCAACCGTTCATGAAATATCAAATTTTCATTTTGGAAAATATACCACGTCAGCAATCTCTCCCAGACTTGTTGGAAATAATATCGTTGATAACATAACATAACCTCACATTTATGCCACAAGCATCCCGAGACTTTGTCAAGCCTGGACTCGACTCAAGTCTTGACTATAAGATAAAATCTTCGAATGATGAAAGTATAATAACATGCTAGACTTATGATCTATTTTATGATTACCCAAACCAACTGATATGTCTTTATTTCCATCCACTTATGGCTTGGTTGACGCGGAAATGCTAAATAACAATTTTATTGCAGGTGTACGAAGGAGAACGTGCCATGACCCGCGACAACAACTTGTTGGGTAAATTCGAACTTACCGGCATCCCACCTGCGCCTCGTGGTGTACCTCAAATCGAGGTCACCTTCGACATTGACGCCAACGGTATCTTGAACGTCACCGCCATCGAAAAGAGCACCAACAAAGAAAATAAAATCACCATCACCAACGACAAAGGTCGCCTCAGCAAGGAGGACATTGAACGTATGGTGAACGAGGCAGAAAAGTACCGTAACGAAGACGAAAAGCAACGTCTCACTATTTCTGCCAAAAACGCTCTGGAAAGCTACTGCTTCAACATTAAGAGCACTGTTGAAGATGACAAGATCAAGGATAAAATCAGCGACAGCGAGAAGCAGACCATTTTGGACAAGTGCAACGAAGTGATTGCTTGGTTGGACCAGAACCAATTGGCCGACAAAGAAGAGTATGAGCACAAGCAAAAGGAGTTGGAAGGCATTTGCAACCCCATCATTACTAAGATGTATCAGGGTGCAGGTGGCGCTCCAGGCGGTATGCCCGGATTCCCCGGTGGACCTGGTGGACCTGCTCCTGGAGCAGGTGGCGCTGCACCTGGTGGTGGTGCTGGACCCACCATTGAAGAGGTTGATTAAATGACGGAATACTGGTTGATTCAGTTTTGAAAGGTTAATGAATAAAATAACATCAGTTCAACTTGAAAGTGCGTTTTATTTGAGAAACTGGCTCAATAGGATAAACAACGAACGTTTCTTTTGATTATAGTGGTACAGTTGGTGTCCTACATGATAGTCGTAATAGTACGAGATACGGTATTATAAATATACAGTGCGGCTCAAAAAGGTCCCCCCTTCTAACTTTTGAACCGTTTGATATATGCGAACAAAATTTGGACACCATATGTGAGGACCTTCTGCATTTTTTGACAAAGTAGTGAGAGTTCTGTCAAAATGACAGCTGAACGCCATTTTGATTAAAAAAATCAAATGGAAAAGGGAGTCGAGTGATACCTTATTTTGAAGGCCCTTTGGCCCTGATTACAACTGCCGATATGATGTTGATAAGACAGCGTGTCAATTTTTTTTTTGTCAATACTCTCAAGAGTTGACTTCTTCAAACTAAGAGGATATGATGAGGTACAGAAGATCTTCAAAATGAGCTATAGCTCAATCTTGTTGACTAGGATTTTTTTTTGTGAAATTAGTTTTTGTCAAAGGGTTAAGTAAAACCTCCTTTTGAAGAACTTCTGTACCTCATCATATCATCTTAGTTTGGAAAAGTCAACTCTTGCGGGAGAGTATCAGTCAAGTGTCAAAAATGAAAAAAAAATCATATAAATAGCAATGATAGCAGAGGCTTGAAACTCGGCAGTTGTAGCCAGGGTCAAAGGGCCTTCAAATAACTGTATCACTCGAACCCCCTTTCAATTTGAATTTTCTATTTAAAATGGCGTCCAGCTGTCATTTTGACATTTTCAGCTATCATAACCATGCCAAAAAATGCAGAACGTCCTGTCATATTATAGTGTGTCAAGATTTCGTTCTCATACAGGGTGGCCCAACGAAAAGGTCCCACCCTTATTTATGACATTCCTGTTATATTTTGGGAAATACGCTCGGACACGTCAATTTTTATTTTTAGGGGGACGTCTTTTCGTGTATGACTGTTGACTGTACAATACAGGGTGTTCCAAAAATAAGATATCGCATTACACTTTACACTTTTAAATGGAAACCTCAGATTTTTTTTCTATTTTTGGATTCTCTATGAAGTTTTTAGTAACTTTTGTATTATACAGTTTCTACCTATCTTCAACCGTTTTAAAGTTTTTTGAATTTTTCATAATTTTTTTTTATTTTTTATTATTTATTATTTTCTTTATTCCTGGAAACTTGACGGGGGAGACGTACTTGGACATGTTGGAAAATACAATAGAGCCACGAATAACCAAAATAATAAAAAATGAGGTTAATTTAAATGAAAATTTCCTACTACCAGTCAATTCTAACCAATCATAGGCTTGCATTTTGTTATGTTGCTATGGCAACGACCCAATTTTATCGGAAATTTCCCTGCTCATAATCACGTGACTGAAAGATTAATAAGTGGAAATTTCCCTGGCTTTGGCTTTACGCATCTGGATGTACTGGATGTAGCTCCCATATGATAACAGTGTTGCCGTCCCCACTCTCCCTAACAATCCCATCCCAACCCAACTTTCACAGACAGAGATAAGGCAAACGGCAACACTGTGGTTGGTGCATGGGAGCTACATCCAGCCACGAATGCTTGACAACTGTTAAAAACAAATAATTTTGATAAATGATTTATTTACAACTTCCAATACAAAGTTGCAATGTTATCAATTATGGACAAGATTGGTTATAACTTCCAAACGTTTTATAAAATCCTGATTCCCTTCTTTCTTCCTCAATGGCGAGTAGAGTAAGGAGCCGTTGGTTTCTTCCACTAAATGCGAGGTGAGTCCTGGGTTATGTTTTTTCCAATGATCAGTTTTGGCATGAAATTTTCTTGCCGAATCTCCCGCGAGCTCGAATTAAAAATCCGGAAATTTGTTCTCGTTGCGAATTTTTCAAGAAAATAAGTGAACATTTTCTTCATTTCCAACAAGGTGGTGCGCCACCGCACTTTGTAGCTCCAGTACGACAGTTTTTGGACACCCATTTCCCAAATCAGTGGATCGGACGGTTGTTTAATTTTTTTAAATAAACTGTTGAAGACAGGTATAAACTGTATTATACAAAAGTTACTAAAAACTTCATGGAGAATCCAAATATAGAAAAAAAAATGGGGGTTTCCATTTAAAAATGTCAAGTGTAATGCGATATCTTATTTTTGGAACACCCTGTATTATACAGTCATACACGAAAAGACGTCCCCCTAAAAATAAAAATTGATGTGTCTGAGCTTTTTTCCCTAAATATACCAGGAAAGTCATAAATAAGGGTGGGACCTTTTCGTTGGGCCACCCTGTATATCAATCGGTTCAAAAGTTGAAAGGGGGGGACCTTTTAGAGCCGCACTGTATACCCTCATCTGTTATTTTGATGCTGATAAAGACTTGATGTTCGATAATTTTTTCAAAAATGATTTGCGAATGGGTTGTTTGACAAAATCCGGGGATATACCTTTATACACGGTGTTGAAAATTTCAATGTTCACATGGTTCACCATCAGTATCTTGGAAACTGTAGAATATACAGAGAATTTCAAAGCACGACAAAATTGCGCATTTTGGTAATCAATACAATGCCGTTGGGAATATAAAAAACGAACACTTCCGGAGATATTCGGGAAGAACCGAAATTTTGTAAAACGGTTTCGTGTTTTCCTAGGTTCATAAGAAGAAATATTTCGAAATAAATGTATAGGGTACAGGGTGGCCAAATAAGCGAGGTAAGCGGCTGTATCTCAGAAACCACACATTGTAGAGACTTTCAGTAAAAAACTATGACTAAAGTGGCCAGAAGGAACAGTGGCGTAACTAGGAATTTCGCCCCTCCCGCAGTTCTTTTTATGTGGCCCTCTACCTACTAACACTGCAAATACATTTTCCAATTTGTACTAGAAAATGTGGAAATCTCTTGGATTCAAATAAAACATGAAAAAATCAAGGTAGTGAGCTCTAAACACTTTTTCCCGGGAGGACCTCAGACCTCATTGCGGAGATTTCACCCGCTGCAAATCGGTCTTCTTCAATAACTTTCTCTCTTAAAATAGTATTCTCAAAAGACATTTTCCCTATTTAGTTTACCAGGGGCGAGCTAGGTTGTACAGCGTGTTTCATTATAATTGATAACATTTTAATCAGCTGTACCTTTTTTGTTTTTGAAGGTATCAGAACGAATTTTTTTTATAATGTACAGGGTGTCCCAAATTCGAGCAGTATCATTGGGATCTCGCAAACTAGAAGAAATACGAGGTCAGTTCAATAGTGGTAGAGTTGCGCAATTTGGTGCTAATTGAAACACCCTTGAAAAATTCTGAATTCTTCCATAGATTTTTGGGAAAAACCGATTATTCGCGATTCAATTTTAATTTTTGTACGACTCTATCAGAATAGGTTTAAGAAAATAGATTTCACATTCTCATTGCAACCGACGTTTCGTCTTTGAGCTGTCATGATCAAGTTTATTTTTTTAAATAAGTCTGGATTTTTTATTACGGATTTCAAGAGCTTCTTATGTTCCTAAACCAACAATTTACTCAAAAACTTTATATCAATGGATTATTTCATAACAACCGATGTGTTAGAGAGAGACAAAAAATATATTTTTAATAGAATTGAAAATACTTTTTTTTACAAAGTGCGATACATCGCCATTTTCTCACGAACCGAAGATGGGTATATGATAGCTTTATAAAATATACTTAGAAGTTTGAGTAGAATCAAAATATACAACATATAGGGTATTCCATTCTAAAAAATATAAGTTGGGTTGATATCTCGAAAGTTCGTTGGTATTCTGTTTTATTTTTCAAACAGAAAAAAAACTGGCCATCAACTATATACATAACTTATGGTATTTTTTTCGTTTCGATACCTTCAAAAACAAAAAAGTTACAGCTGATCAAAATGTTATCAAAGATAACACCATGTTCATGTTATTGATTAATTTTTCAACACTCCAACTGTATGATGCAAGACTTGATAAAATCAGCTTTAAACTAGACTAGAAAAGGAGGTACTCTTTATCGATAAAACACCTTAAAAAAAAGGCGTATCTGTATTTTCATCAACTTTGTGAAACTAAAAAGGCGTACGTGATAAGTCTTATATGCACAGTGTGTTGAAAATAAATGGCGTATCTACAAGACCAATTCACAGATACGTCCTCATTAACATCATATGAACTCGACATATAGAATGTTTATCAAATTATACTGAGTACTTTGAAAGTTATTTGAGAAAATCGATTTCCAGCGACTCCCTTATAGGGGGCCATTTCCCATTTCTCATCACCTTGTTTGCTCATGTTTTATCTGAACCCAAGAGATTTGACACATTTTCCCGTACACCCTGTATGATATTGCAAATAGATAAATGTTAATAACAGCGTTTTCGCTCCAATATTCGTTTGTCAATATTTATTTGTCAACATGTTTCCAGTTGTGATAGCCTTTATGAATCCAGTCAGACCCCTGTGACTGCGGGTCCTGCCACAAACTTGGACTTATTGAAAAGAGCTATTCTTGGGCTGAAAATGTTATTATTGTGACAAAAACATGGTGAATGCGCAAGCCACCACATTGTGTAGAATTGTTAGGAATCGATTGGCTTCTGGTACATTCTAGCAAGGCTAGATGGCGTCGAACATTCTTCGCTTTTCTAAAAGTATCTGGATTGTTCTCTCAATCCTGGCGAGGGTATATAATGAGATCCGTCATTTGAAGGAGTTAGTTCAGGTTCCGAATACGTGATCGTGAAATATAAATCGTAAAACATAAATAAGCTGTGATTTTGTTTGTGAATAGTGAGTTCTGTAAATAGTGACTTGTAAAATAAATTAATTAAAGCTGAACAGTGTTTTCTATAGCGAAACTTGTTACATTGGTGTCAAAAGTGGGATTTATTTTGTGCTATAGAAACGGACATAAATATTCGCTTTAATGGCTGCGAAACTAGTGTTTTTAACCGGATTGAAGGTCGCTGAGTTGAAGAGGGAGCTGGAAGAGCGTGACCTGGATAGTAGCGGTAAGAAAACTGATCTATAAACAAGGCTTCGTGAGGCTTTAATGGAAGAAGGCATGGATCCTGATACGTTCCAATTTGAGATTCCCGATCCCAACGCAGTAGTTGAGAAATTGTCCAAGAACTTGAAGGATCAACTGGAAGAATCTTCTAGAGCCATGGAAGGAAAATTGGAAGAGAAGTTTAATGAATCTTCTAGAGCCATGGAAGAGAATTCGAGGAAAATGGAAGAGAAGCTCGAAAAATCCTCCAGAGCTATGGAAGAAATCAAGGAGCGATTGGCGGATAACTACAACTGCTTGAAGGCTCATGTAGCAGAGGAAATCGGAAATCTGGAGAAACAACCAGGAGAGACTGCAAAGGCTCTGGAAGACGAAATCGACGAAGTGAGAAGGCAAGTGGCAGTAATCATGCAACAACCGGAAGTTACTTTCGGGAATCACGGTGCGAGTGCCAAGATGGAAGCTGATACCATCAGAATCCACATGAAAGCCCCACAGTTTGATGGCAAACTGTCCTGGAACAATTACCATCGCCAGTTCGAGGCAGCAGCAAGGGCAAATGGATGGACTGGACCGGAGAAAGCCCTGGCATTGACTCTGGCACTTCGTGGGGAAGCTACAGAAATCCTGCAGACGCTCAACACCGAGGAGCAGGAGGACTACGATGTACTAGTCAAGCATCTGGAACTGCGATATGGGCAAACTCACTTGGAGCACGTCTACCACTCTCAGTTGAAAAATCGCATTCAGAAGACCAACGAGACCTTGCAGGAGTTTGAAGCGGATGTTGCTCGCCTTGCACGACTGGCTTATCCAACCACGCCAGAGAACGTTATGGAGAGGCTTGCAGTTCAGGCCTTCTTGGATGGACTTCGAGACCAGGAGATTCGGCAGTCCCTAATACTTCATCGTCCTGACAGACTAGTGGATGCACTGGCAAAAGCCTTGGAGTTTGAAGCGGCTAAGCAATCCGTCAAGCTTCCTGCACGCGTGCGAAGGATGGAGGACCAAGATCTCGCGGAGGAAGACTCCTTCGACGCAAATGTGTGGAGGGTCCTCAAGGAAATGGAGGTATCTAAGCGAAAGGCGCTGCGATGCTGGAATTGTGGAGAGCTTGGGCATATGCGTGGCCGCTGTAGGAAAGAGATACGGGCACCTGCGTTGGCATGGGAAAAGAATGATCATCGAGTGAGATCAAGCCTCAAGATCTTGGATGGCTTGTCCAGGAGACCAGAGCTTTCTCACACAGCCGAGGAAAATGAAGCGAGCGTTCGCAGGACAACTGTAGTGGATGATTCCTGGCAGTCTAAGGCGCTTCGCGAGGACCAGGAGAAAGATCCAGATCTGAAGCATGTCATCGGATGGAAACAGGCAGGCCTACGACCAACCTGGCAAGAAGTCGCGCGGTTCTCGACCACCGTGAAGTCCTACTGGGCTCAATGGGACTCGATGGTTCTTGATGACGGCATCCTGAAGAGGCTGGTGAAGAATCTGGACGGCGCGGAAGATCGGAGGCAGTTAGTCGTTCCTGGAAACAGACAGGCAGAGGTGATGAGAGAGGTCCATGATGGCGTCACGGGTGGACATTTGGGTGTAACCAAGACGCTGGGAAAGCTGCGAGAACGGTTTTACTGGGTCAACTGTCAAGCCGATGTGAAGGAATGGTGCAGAAAATGTGCCGTATGTGCGGCAAGTAACGGACCCCAGAAACGGCCAAAAGCTCCTATGCGCCAATACAACGTGGGAAGCCCCTTTGAAAGGATCGCAATCGACGTGGCTGGACCGTTCCCTGAAACGGACAAAGGAAATAAATACATCTTGGTCGCCATGGATTACTTCAGCAAGTGGGCTGAAGCGTATGCCTTGCCAAACCAGGAGGCAGCTACCGTTGCCGATGTCTTGATTAAGGAATGGTTTTGCCGTTTCGGTGTCCCGTTGGAGCTGCATTCGGACCAGGCGCCTTATTCTGTAACGCTCGAACCGTTCGATTCGGTAGGATTTATTCGATTGCGACGTCATTTTCGGTTTTATGTCGCAGAAGCAATTCCGAAGCGTCAGACCGATCGGTAACTCAATCGAAACTTCGATTCGCTTACCGAGAGCTTTGTGGGTTTCGACAATGTCATTAGACCCCCTCGAAAAAGTCGGTAGCGTGACATGCCAACAACTTCTAGATAATAAGGAAGTATTGGACATCCTTACGACAGGCTGCAGCAAGCAGCAGCCAACTGAATTGTTATTGTACACAAATATGAACAAGAAGTTTATAATTATTATTGTCTGCTAATGTCATCTTCAAAACGGCAGTTGATAAATTTACTGTTTTGATTATTTAATTTTTATAATAAGTAATTTTTTTCTTTACTCTTTCGTATATCCAATATCCAATAAAAACAATTTCAAGCACAACCCAAGCTCTATTTAGAATAACTAACAACCTAAACCACGTATATTATTATTATTTTGAAAGCAAATAATAAACTATAATCTTGAAACTATACGTCAAAAATTCACTTTCAAAACTTTCTTGGAACTATTTTCACCCTTTTATTTGGCTTGGTTCTGTGGTCAACTTCATTAAAAATCCAAAGAAAAGATTATATTTGCTCTAGCCACATCTTTTCTGCATCTTGTAGTAGTTATCGACATTGCTGCTTCACTCAAAGCAGCTGCCTGTTTCTCTTGAACAGCTACAGATTGGAGTTGTACTGATTGCCATCATTTTCCTCTTCATGTTCAATATTCCTTCACAATAGTTGGTTTTGTACTTTAGATAACAAATTAGATTATCATGACATTGACAAATAACCCCAAAACGTCAACCAAAAATAGTCATCAAACACAAACGCGCACCCTGATTGGTTGTGTCCAGCGACATCGCATGATTTTTTCAATTTTTCCGGTCGCCTTTCGATTCCTACCAAACCGAACGGCATGGTTTCCGAAATGCGATACTGAATTGCAACGTACGCAACCGAACCGAATGTTCGACAACTACGCCGTTCGATAGTGTACCGAACCGAGCGATTCGGTCTACAAAAAATAAATACAGAATAAGGCTCCAGGGCAGGAACTTCGAATCCACGCTATTCCAGAACGTCTGCGATGTCTTGAAGATCAAGAAGACAAGGACAACGGCGTTACACCCACAATCGGATGGCATGGTGGAGCGAATGAACCGAACCATCAATCGACACTTGGCCAAAGTTGTCTCTGACCATCAAAGAGACTGGGATCAACATCTTTCCCTATTCCTCATGGCGTACAGGTCAGCAGTTCATGAATCGACGGGCGAAACACCTGCCAAGATCATCATGGGTCGTGAACTCCGGCTGCCCTGCGATTTGAAGTTTGGCTGTCCACCTGGTGAGGATGTCGCTGGGGAAGACTACGCAAGTGATCTTCGTAGAAAAATGGACGATATCCATCAACGGGTCCGACTAAACATCCAAAGTGCCAGCGACAGGATGAAAGAAGCGTACTACGTGAAGGCCGAAGAAGGAGGGTTCCAGGTTGGGGATTTGGTTTGGCTTCACAACCCACAGAGGCGACGTGGATTCTCCCCAGAACTGCAAAGTTCTTGGGAGGGCCCGTATGAGATTCTGGAGCGAATCAATGACGTCGTCTACAGGATTCGAAAGCCACCACGAGGAAAACCGAGGGTTGTTCACTTCAATCGTTTAGCTCGGTATGCTGGGAACCACGACGATCAGGACGCTGAAGTGAGGCAGATCAGGTCAGCCAAGGAAGACATGTCATTGGAAACTTTCATGTCTCTACACTCCAATGGCCAGAAAGTCCAGAATGGCGTTGTCCAAGAGAGGCAGCTGGATTTGTTTGAAGCACCGGCCGAATACTCGTTGGCTCACTGGGTCACTGAAGACCTCAGTATGAGGAGTGGACTTGCTGCAGCTTTTAAACGAAAATTTGGACGACTGGACCATCTGCGACGACAAAAGCCAGAGGTAGGGAAGCCGCTCCAAATCACGAATGGGACACGACACCTGTTCTACCTTGTGACGAAGAAGCTCCCACAACATCTGACCACCTACAGTGAAGTCTGGAAAGCCCTCAGTCATCTTCGTGACTTGATGCAGTCACAGGACCTGACTCATTTGGCAATTCCGAAGATGACTAATGACCGAGTGGACTGGCGAGTGGTGAGAAGCATGCTGGAGGTGATCTTGAAAGAAAGCGGTATTGACATCCTGGTGTGCTGCTATCCTTTCCGGAGGACGAACCAGAGGACAGTGGACTGCTACTTCCATAGGACATCAGGCTGCCGGTTTGGGGACAGTTGCCGATACCGACATGAAGGCAACTCGGGACGAATTGCCTTAAGAAGGGGGCAATGTGACAAAAACATGGTGAATGCGCAAGCCACCACATTGTGTAAAATTGTTAGGAATCGATTGGCTTCTGGTACATTCTAGCAAGGCTAGATGGCGTCGAACATTCTTCGCTTTTCTAAAAGTATCTGGATTGTTCTCTCAATCCTGGCGAGGGTATATAATGAGATCCGTCATTTGAAGGAGTTAGTTCAGTTCCGAATACGTGATCGTGAAATATAAATCGTAAAACATAAATAAGCTGTGATTTTGTTTGTGAATAGTGAGTTCTGTACATAGTGACTTGTAAAATAAATTAATTAAAGCTGAACAGTGTTTTCTATAGCGAAACTTGTTACATTATATTTGAACTCTTGTTATTTTGACGTAACGCCGCTAGACGTCTTTTCTCGACATTCCGTCAAAAATGGTCAATTTTCTTGAAAAACCCAATGCATCGGTGTGATTTTTTTTCATGAAAAAGTAACTGATACCTAAACTAGCTTCTATTTTTTCAGCAAGCAGATTTTTTTTTTAACAATAATGACTTTTTGTCGTATCTTTCAATTTTTGGTCCATTTCACCTCTTGTTAACCGCATCCGCGGACATACCCACGCTCCTGGAGTAGTCCTCATTGCACCGGTGATGCTCAGACAGGCCATTAGTTGAAGTCTGGTTAGTCTGATCTCGTCAGTGGCTTTGTGGGTAGCCGGCCACCAGACAACTGCTCCGTATGAGATCCTCGGTCTGATCACGGCTCGATAAAGCCAGTGAACGACGTGTGGTTTTAGGCCCCACCGCTTACCCACGGCTTAGCGCAGCAGCCACATTGTGCCCTTTCTAACTGTCTTTTCAATATGGGGTTTCCACGTTAACTTACTGTCCAAGACAACCACGAGGTACTTGACCTCCGTTTTAGTGCAAGCGGTATCTTATACAGAATGGGTGGCTCGAACTTCTTGAGACTCCTCCTGTTTGTTAAAAGAATTAGATCCATTTATGTGGGATTCACTGAGAGACCCATCCATCTACACCATACCTCCAGAATCTCACACGCTGACTTCATACGCTATCAGACGCCTTCAACATGTTTTACCCATCCCATCACAAGGATCAGGCCATCATAGATGTAGGCCTGCGCATGAAAGCACTCCAATTCCAATTTTGTCAGGAGACTGTCCATTATCAAACACCAAAGCCTGGGTGAGAGGCAGCTGCCCTGGGAGCAACTTTCTTGCACGTCTGCCTCTACATGACAGTCGGACCGAACCCAACTCACCAGTGAGGCCGGGGATTCCCTAGCCCTAAGGGACACTATATTGCTGAAACCTCGCATTGGTTGACAAAACTGCATTTCCAATTTTGGCTCTTGATATGCTACGTATCGCCTTACTAATCCGGTTTTTCATATCTTCGCTCTACTCTGGTCGTAGGTTGAGTCTAAAACGATGTCCGCCATCCACAATTTAAGTCTGGTGATCGCGGAGGCCATGGAAACCGTCTTCCACTACCAATCCACCGCTGTTGAAACACTGCATTATTCTTGTATTGATTGAGACTGTTCGGGTGCTGATAACATCTTACTGATAAGTGATTATGCTGAAAATCGGTTCTGTCGAACCATGTGACCCACTTGATGAATGCTTGCGGAAAACGGCAATTATCTGTCCCATCCCAAAAACTAGCAGCCCTTCCACCCTTGAAGACCTAAGACCGATTAGTTTGTTGCCAGCTTTGAGTAAAGTTCTAGAGAGAGTTGTTTTTCTCCAACTCTCCAGTTTTTTGAACGAAGACGTGCTACCGCCTACCCAATCTGGATATCGACCTCATCACAACACTGCAACTCTCCTGTTGCACGTGAGCGGCTACAATTTGACTGGTGCGAGCAAAGGGGGAAGTGCCTCAGGGCTCTATCTTGAGCCCACTCTTGTTTGGAATCTATACTTTTGACCTAGCAGGCAATGTAGCAGGATTCTCCCAACATTTTTCGTATCATTGTAAATTTTCGTGACAATATGACATTGGCACACGAACACTTGTCATTTCATTTGACATGAAAATATAACAGACAACAAATTCACAATAATTATTAAGTATATGTCCTATATGTCTGCCGATGAATTTTTAAGGTTTCCTTTGAGCTTTCGAACCTACCTTTAATCCGGCAGACGGGCATCAATCGTTTTTCTTTTCATCATTATTCACAATAGTTTCATAGTAAGGTCCTGCAGAGGCCTTCACCCGAAACTGTCTGCCGATGAGTTACCGATGGATTTTTTTTAGTACAGAATCATAAAATCACAACGGCAGATGGGCATCGATCGTTTTTTTCACAATTTTTTAGTACAAATCTCAATTATTGCTCTTGAAGTTATAACACGGGGAGGAACATAGGGGTGATTCGTTTATTCCTAATAGATGCAAGTGTCGGTTGAGCTTGCAGTGTCCTGTCAAAATGTCTACGATCTACGATGATGCTCAGTGCCTTCCTAGTCTTGTTCAGTAACTGTGCCCTCTTTGGTTGGTTGGATCGTGTGATTATTTCTCTGGCTTGCCTGCAAGTCGTGTTATTCCTCCTGTTTTGTTCTTCTCTTCTTCTCCCAAGTCCACTCATTCAGGGCCTCGAAGATCAGTCGTTTACTCAGACCCTGGTATAGCTCTGGACTGGGCTGGGAGGATGAAGACCCTAGTCTAGCTAGGATGTGACGAGCATCATCGCACTCTTGAACCAGCGGGCAGCCGATCCTTGGCTTGCATAATGCCCTTAATGCCGCTTGACTTTTAGAATAGATAACCCTGTTATCTTCTGCCCCTCCTTCATCCTCTTTCCTAGTTGCTACCTCCAGGATAGCAAAGACCTCTACTTGGAAGACCGTTGTAAGTTTCCGAGAGGGAAAGCCTTCCCGGCATTCCTGTCCAGTCTGTATACTCCGGCTCCTGTAGCCTTAGAGTTGGTCTTTGAGCCATCGGTGAACCAGATCTGCGTGTTTCCTGGTGGTTCTGCCATTGTAGTCCGCCACTCGTCCCTGGATGGAAGATGTACCTCAAACCTTCTATGAAGTTTGAGTCTTCCATCTGTGGCTGCCAGTCCCGCCGCCAGTAACGGTGTCTCACTCCTCCCAACAGAAGCTAATCTCATGAGGCTGACCTCTGTGCCTCTGTCCTTCCATACTTCCTGAGCAGACATCCTCACGTTTGCTGTCATCGCTTCTCTATTTATCCAGATTGCCAGCTCTGGCAACGCAAGAAGAATGTTCAGTGCCGCTCCTGGAGTAGTCCTCATTGCACCGGTGATACTCAGACAGGCCATCCGTTGAAGTCTGGTTGGTCTGATTTCGTCAGTGGCTTTCTCGGTACCCGGCCACCAGACAACGGTTCCGTATGAGATCCTCGGTCTGATCACGGCTCGATAAAGCCAGTGAACGACGTGTGGTTTTAGGCCCCACCGCTTACCCACGGCTCAGGGCAGCTGCCACATTGTGCCCTTTCTAACTGTCCTTTCAATATGGGGTTTCCACGTTAACTTACTGTCCAAGACAACCCCGAGGTACTTGACCCCCTGTTTCAGTGCCAGCGGCATCTTATACAGAATGGGTGGCTTGACTTTCTTGACATTCCTCCTGTTTGTGGAAAGAATTAGCTCCATTTATGTGGGATTCACTGAGAGACCTATCCATCTACACCATACCTCCAGAATTTCACACGCTGACTTCATACGCTCGCAGACGACTTCAAGATGTTTTTCCATCACAAGGATCAGGCCATCATAGCATAAAAGCACTCCAATTCCAATTTGTCAGAAGACTGTCCATCATCAAACACCAAAACCTGGGTGAGAGGCAGCTACCCTGGGACTCCTGGGAGCAACTTCCTTGCACGTCTGCCTTCACATGACAGTCGGACCGAACCCAATTAACTTACCAGGGAGGCCGGGGATTCCCTAGCCCTAAGGGACTTGCAGATGACATCCGTTTTAGCCTTATCAAATTCTCTTTCCACGTCAAAGAAGAGGGTCAAGACGACCTCTTTGTCGTTTAAGGTCCTTTCAATTAGTTGCACTACGGCATGGAGAGCCAAATCCGTACTCTTACTCTTGGAGAAGGTATGCTGCGAATTGGAGATCTCGAAAGAATCTCCTTCCTCAAATACCCATCGATCATCTTTTCTAATGCTTTCATTTGGAAAGATGTCAAACTGATTATTGGCCATTGTACTTGTACTTGTTCTTAATAAAGAATATTATTATTATATTTTCTCGCACATTAACAGCTGAGTGTACTATAAAAACAAGTTTTGCCTTGTTTCCAGTTCATAGGCACATATTCCAACAATGTGCTTTGGAGGAGGACCCTGTATAGTTCAATAATAAAAGGACATGTGTCCGCAAAATTTTGGGTAAATTTCAATATTATATCAAAGGCATATCGATAAATTATAATGAAACAACAAGTTGCGTTATTATAATTAACTTTATTCATTTATAATAATTCTTTTATAAAGTTTTATATGAATTTGAATAGGGGGGTGTTGTGGTGGTGCTGCAAAGGGGTCGCGCGGTAAATGTACCGCCTATCAATTATGTTATCGTTAATGTTAATAAATTCATGTAATTAATGCCGCCCCACCCGCTTTGCTCTGCAACACTTTTAAAAACTTACTTATTCTTTAATTAGTAAATGGATAAATAAGTGTTGTAAAGTACAATAAGAATGAAACTCTGCCGAGTTTTGAGTTTGATGATCCGCGATGTTATCATAGTAAAAAAATTGGAAACATTGTAAAAAAAATATCGTATCATTCATAATGTACATGGCTGTCATTATAAATGCGACAACAGCCGATCAATCTTCTAAACGTATCATATGTTTTTACAATTTTGGTGGATTTGAGTGACATCTCTCATTTTTCTTATTCTTTCTGCTTTGAATATGTTTGGAGTTTACAGCAATGGTCTAAGGATAAATAGCTTCAAGAAACACACGTGATCAAGTGGCGGCTATTTTGGGCCATCTTCAGTGATCAGGAGTTGACGGAAGAGATCAGAGCCTACCAATGGCTTTATACGCCAGAGACATGATGATTTTTTGTTAGCAGAGCAAAATTGCCCACGCTGACGTAGGAAAGAGTGGACTAGTAACAAAAAAGTGTTAAGACAAAAATAAATTGGCCACCATGAGACATGTTACTGATGGGGCTACCTTGAGACATTCTTGCGAAGAGCTTCACTTTGGTTGAATTTGAATGAATTCACCACCTCAACTTTTCTCAAAAAAGATTGGAGAAATATTTTCAAATCAAGAATAAAATTTGAAAATAATTCCTGTAATATACAGGGTGTAGCAAAATTGAGTATGAAGATCTTGGGGGCATATTCAGTAGCCAAAAATTAAAAAAATGCTCGTGTAAACATAAGCATATGTCCTAACTTGCTTCATTTTCTAAATACAGAGTTTTAGAAATAAAAAAACGGTTTTTTATTTATTACTCTGATTTTGACAAAAATATGGCACGCTTATCAATTAAATTACCCTTTGGGACGCCACTGGAACAAATGATTTTATTTTGATCACACAAAATATCACCCTTATGACGACAAATAATCGTGCTAAATGTTGTCAAAACCAGCTAAAAGGTTTTTGAGTAATTAATAAAAAGTCCGTTTTTTTGACACCTTGTATCACGAGAACAAAGTAAGTTAGAACATATTATGTTTATATGATTTTTTTTTATTTGGGCTGGTTGATATGCCCTCAAAATATTCGTACTCACCGTGTATATACAGTGTGTCCAGAATAAAATGATGTACATGGCACTATATGGGGATATTGGAAACGGTAAGAGATACGACGTTGCTTAAATAAGAGAAAAGTAGCGTCTTTGTATGCCCAAAAATATTCCACCTTTGTCTTATTTGGAATCGATACCGTAATGTAAATACAGGGTGAAAAAGCAAAGGCACATTTTCAAAGAACCACAATATTTTGCTTATTATAAAAGCTAAAACTTTTAAATTTTCAGGATAATGGATAAGAGGATACGACGATTCTAAAAACGGCATCAAAAAAGTTTAGGCCTCCTATGTTGCGCCCAGTCAAAGTCAAGTCTGTTTTTTTTATGAAAGTCATGTTATTGGAAAGCATTTTTGATAAGGATTTTGGAAATTAGAAAAACCAATATGGCGCCCATAAGAAAAACAAAAGTTGACTTCGGCCGGAAGCAACATAGTGGGCCTACAATTTTTTCGACACAATTTTCAAAATCACCGTATCTTCTTACCCAGATCCAGAAATTTTCAATACATCATCTTTTATAATAACCGAAATATTGTGCTATTTAAAAAATGGCCATTTTTCTTTTTCACCCTGTATCTCCATTACGGTATCGAATCAAAACAAACCAAAGTGAGATTATTCTTGGGCACGCAAATACGCAACTTTTCTTCCATTTAACCGATACTGTATCTCCTGTAGTTTCCGATATCCCCACGTACATCATTTTATTCTGGACACACTGTATAGGGGCAGGATACAGGGTGTTACTAAATGATAGGCCGTAATTCCGAATCACGAACCAAATTCAAGTAGAAAAGGTTTAATGAACATGTGTCCCGAATAGTCTGCTTCTCGAGATACACGGTGTTGAAGTTTTAGCTGAATTTATCATTGCAAAAAAATGTGCGCCACTGACTTTTTTAAAAAATGTTATATTTTTTCAGATGAAGCGGCTAAAAATTTTTTTTGTCTCTTGATAGTTTTTCGAATCTTTTCTCATTTCCCAGGAAAAAAAATAAAAACCAATCCATTGCAACGTCCAAAGTTGATTTGATTTTATTTGAACAGTTTTTTACATGCTATAAGGTGGTTTTTGTTTATACTCCTCAAATAAGAAGAAAGATACGCAAAAATATCAAAAGACAAAAAAATTGTCAACTGCTTGATCTGAAAAAAAAAACTGAAAAAGTCAGGGACGCACATTTTTTTGTCAATATTGATTAAGCATCTTGTAACCAACTTATCAAAATCCGCAAAAGGTTCTTTGAGATAATATAAATAATGAATTTGATTTTTTTCCTAACCTTTAATACCCTGATTTCGAACAGGAAACACGTTATTAGAGCTTTTCTACCTGAATTTGGTTCAGGAATGTGTCTTTGGAATCAGGGCCTATCATTAGGTAACACCCTGTATATTTTCTCATCATTTGTCAATCGTTTCATTGATGTCCACCTTACCTTACCAAGAATTGAAATTTAATTTTATCAAAATTTGACACAAATTTTCAAAAAACCGTGACTTGAGCCCAGGCAACCGACCTGTACCTCTTTGAACATGCAAGGAATACAGTTCATAGAAGACTTCTTGGGTTCGATTCCAGCTAATTTAAGACTAGAATCATTTGTTTTATATCCTTAGACCACTTCTACGAATGCCGATCTTCATCAAGAACTAAAGACAGATGTCTCTTTACTGAAAGAGTAAAAATGGGAGATATCACATCCGATCACCATATTCTACATAATCTGATGGATCATAACAAAGTAGTATTCGAATGGCAGGCAACATTGGCGGCGATAGACGGGGGCGGTGTAACAGCAGAGCATTCGACTAATTCTCAACAAATCCAATCACATTGTTTAATAATGGTAACAATAAAGCAAAACTATTTCCTAACAACAGGAAAATTTCAACAATAACGTGTGCCCCCGCCCCGCCAATGTCACATCGGCGCACCGCCAACGCCATTCCTGGGATATATCATATAATCAGTAATACTGAACCGACTAGAACTAATCATACTTAACTTAAGTACTATAAGCGACTAGAATTTGTATAAAATAGTAAATAGCACAGCATTATGAAATTGTACATGTTTCGAATTTAGTTTAGTAGAAATTTGTCTGATATGAAGCTTAGTTACTGTGTTTTGGTAGGTCTGACTAGAATAAGTTAGGATGCTCAAGCATGAGTCGATGTGAAAATGGCGGCTGATTTAATCCATTCCAGTTTGAGCAACTTTTTTCCATTTCCTAGACGCCATATATTCTCATAACAATAAATTAATAATGATTATGATATAGTCTAGAACCTAATAGTCTAAAATCCTAGAGATGTATAGCTTAGCTAAAATAAGAGTGATATTTGATGTCGTAGTATATAATAGATTAAAACTGGCAGGGACGTCCAATCAAGCTTATTGGAAATTTCTGGATAGATTTTAGGGACCCTTAATCTACATTATGTACACAACATTTATATGTATACATCCAGTTAGATTTGATCTCTTCATTTTGAAAGGGGACATCGATTGATTGTTATTTTATAGTATACATATAAACACAAATGGGTCCTACAATTTGGCGGACAATTAATTAGGAGACTGTGCTCCGGAGGAGGACCCTGTATAGTTTAATCATATAATGCAGTCCTACATCAAATTATTCATTCAGAATCATAATCGTATCCTCCCTGGTTAGAAAACTAGACTGGGCCCTTCACAACGATTCTTTTACAATATTTAATTGAAAATGATACCCTGTATTCATTGAATCACGTATCGCATACTTACAAACGGATTTATCAATGTGCCGTGCAAGGGGGCTCGCTTCAAACAATTAAATCAACCAAACGGAAAACAATGATTGTCGTTAAATAAAATATAGGCCTCATTCACCCCCTCACTAAATCCTACTCGTCAAATTTGGTAATAATAATGTAGCCAACATTTGGTTGTCCAAAAATTCAACAACAGGGACACCCTGTATAAATACCCTATAATAAATTGTCTAGCTAGCCTGCTCGTGTGCACGACACCCTCTTCTGCAACTTTTGTACTTTTCACCGATCCGTGTTCTCTAATACTGAATTCCGTGTAAAAGCTCGACACGCTAATTCTAGTATCTTATATAAAAAATATCTAAAGCTCGTTTATGTACATTTTGGGTGGATTTAGACAACCAAATTATTATGACTACGGCCTAGAAAAAATGATAACCGCAAAACCAAGGACAAGCTAACTCCGGGTGTGTTGCAAAGATTTATTTATTGTCTTGTAAAGTTGATTTCAGAAGAACTTTAACATTTTATTTACAAACATCTTCAATTGAATTTGTGGCTCAATCGGTGTGCGAAACTACGAAATCAAAGAAAACCGCTTGAATTTTGATCTGGACGGATATCTCAGGAATTGGATCTGATCGTTGGTGATTTAGACTCGAAAAATTGCGTGATATGCATGCATGTTGGCACGTTCATTTACTTTTATCCCAATAATTTGATAATCGAGTCTTTTAGTAGTCAATGTCCAATAACATGATAAAGAAATGATTACTGGGACGTTTGTGCACCCGCTCGATAGAACGAAACATAAAAAAAATCAGTCGTAATATTGCACATAATCAAAATACCTTAGTTACGCTAATAGATTAATTTTACAATAAATATGTTAGCTAATATAATATGTCTTAAATAGTTATCAACTAAGTTGCCACGTGATGCGGGCTTAATAATAGAAATAATAGTAATAATAATTTGACTAGTAGAATAATGAATGACCTTTGCACGTCAATTAGCTGCCCTAGTCAGTAGCAAAAAGCTCATTTAACAATTTCTAATTTTTTTTTGGCTCATAATTTGATATCAATATATGTTATAATAAATAGATAAAATTTACTTCACATGACTGTGACAAACGCATTGATCTAACCATTGACTAGTATTCAGAAATTTGCCAACCGATTCAACTAGCCTAGTTTTTACAATAATTTAATAAATATTGGTACCTTTAGATTATGATTACAATGCCACTTTTTTCAATGGCCAGTGTATGTAGAGAGCACACGTGGCAATTCAAATATTTGGCATATGTCAGATGAGCGCCATCTACGTCCGGACAATTGTTAATAACTTCTCACATTATTTCTATATAAGTACACATTTAGTTTATGGTTATTATCATTAGTATTATTATTAGAGCGTAATCAAAATAGCTTACACGATTTTTAACTCTTCAAGTGAATCACGAGAATACAAACAACACAACATTGATTTGTTTGGTATTCACAGCCCATTTGGTTTTAATTTTTTGGAATTGTTTCAACAGTTTTAGCTTGATGACTCGATGCGTTGATTTTTGTACAACAAATAAGCTTGTGTAGTATTAATGATATTATAGTAGGAAATGCGAACCTAGATGATTCTATTAGGATATTCAGTGGCGGCTCATGAGTTTGGTTTCAGGGAAAGCGCATAATATTCGAATAAATTTTTTCTGAACAGATGAAAAGACAAGTTGTTTTCACGGGTCGGAAAGAAGACCTATTTTTGCGATTTATTTTTTATAAACAAAAGACTGTGAAAACTTTTTTTTCCATGTTTTTCATATTTCTATTTATTTAATTTAACTATCAACATGTTTTTTTTTTGTTCAAATGAACAAAGTCAGGAGCTTTCACGAAATAACACGTATACATGTAGACAAATGACCAAAAAATTGTTATTTCTTTTATGCAGCTTTCAAGATTTATGTAACGGTTTTATTTTCCTTGATTCTCCTTATTAGTGAGTTAGTGATGTGTACTTTCCAAATTTTCTATTTGTTTTGTTCAATTTAGTTCTTTTACCGCTGTTTTTGAGTTTTGTTTTTATTATGCTTTTTGTTCTTTCATAATTTCCATATTTTCTCACAGTGTGTTATCTAATTTTTCTCCTCAAAGATTCTTATTTTTTAGATTTTAGTATTTTCTTCGTCATGTTCCCTATTAATACTGGTATAACAATTCCTATTTGTTCAAGAAACTAAAGTTACCTGGAATTATCTCTTCTACTCTTAATTATACATATTCCGGAATTAAACGATGGTAATTATTGCAGATTTCGCTGGAATTATAGAAAATGTTAATTCCTTGACCATAAAATACTCGAGATTTTATGGCAACCAATGAGATTATTTATTTTTGATAACATTTCTACTTAAAATTATTATGACCTTTTTTACTTATAGTTATTAATTCCGGAATTAGTTTCCATAATCGATGGTAATTATTCCAGATTTCTCTGATATTATAAAAAATGGCAATTCCTTAACATCAAAATACTTGAGCTTTGTGGTTGCCATACCAGTAAACTATTCATTTTTGAGAACATTTTCACTTATAATTATTAATTCCGGAATTAGTTTACTTTACAGATGACAATTAAAGCAGATTTCGCTGAAATTATAGAAAATGTCAATTCCTTAACATCAAAATACTTGAGCTTTGTGGTTGCCATACCAGTAAACTATCCATTTCTGAGAACATTTTCACTTATAATTATTAATTCCGGAATTAGTTTACTTTACAGATGACAATCAAAGCAGATTTCGCTGAAATTATAAAAAATGGCAATTCCTTAACATCAAAATACTTGAGCTTTGTGGTTGCCATTCCAGTAAACTATCCATTTCTGAGAACATTTTCACTTATAATTTTCAATTGTGGAATTAGTTTCCCTTACAGATGATAATTATAGCAGATTTCGCTAAAATTATGGAAAATGTTATTTTCTTTTGACATCAAAATACTTGAGATTTTCAGTGAAATTATCCATCTGTGAACATTTTCACTTGAAATTATCAATTCCGAAATTAATTTTCCTAACAGATGATAATTATAGCAGATTTCGCTGGAATTAGAAAATGTTAATTCCGTGAAATCAAAATACTTCAGATTTCCAGTAAAATTATTAATTCTCAGAACATTTTAACTCATGATTATCAATTCGGGAATTAGTTTTCCTCACAGACGATAATTATAGCAGATTTCGCTGGAATTATAGAAAATGTTAATTCCTTGATATCAGAATACTTGAGATTTCCAGTAAAATTATTCATTTCTGTGAACATTTCCACTCATAATTATTGATTCCGGAATTAGTTTCCCTTACAGATGATAATTATAGCAGATTTCGCTGGAATTAGAAAATGTTAATTCCGTGAAATCAAAATACTTCAGATTTCCAGTAAAATTATTAATTCTCAGAACATTTTCACTCATGATTATCAATTCGGGAATTAGTTTTCCTCACAGACGATAATTATAGCAGATTTCGCTGGAATTATAGAAAATGTTAATTCCTTGATATCAGAATACTTGAGATTTCCAGTAAAATTATTCATTTCTGTGAACATTTCCACTCATAATTATTGATTCCGGAATTAGTTTCCCTTACAGATGATAATTATAGCAGATTTCGCTAAAATTATGGAAAATGTCATTTTCTTTTGACATCAAAATACTTGAGATTTTCAGTGAAATTATCCATCTGTGAACATTTTCACTTGAAATTATTAATTCCGAAATTAATTTTCCTAACAGATGATAATTATAGCAGATTTCGCTGGAATTAGAAAATGTTAATTCCGTGAAATCAAAATACTTCAGATTTCCAGTAAAATTATCAATTCTCAGAACATTTTCACTCATGATTATCAATTCGGGAATTAGTTTTCCTCACAGACGATAATTATAGCCGATTTCGCTGGAATTATAGAAAATGTTAATTCCTTGATATCAGAATACTTGAGATTTCCAGTAAAATTATTCATTTCTGTGAACATTTCCACTCATAATTATTGATTCCGGAATTAGTTTCCCTTACAGATGATAATTATAGCAGATTTCGCTGGAATTAGAAAATGTTAATTCCGTGAAATCAAAATACTTCAGATTTCCAGTAAAATTATTAATTCTCAGAACATTTTCACTCATGATTATCAATTCGGGAATTAGTTTTCCTCACAGACGATAATTATAGCAGATTTCGCTGGAATTATAGAAAAAGTCAATTCCTTGATATCAGAATACTTGAGATTTCCAGTAAAATTATTCATTTCTGAGAACATTTTCACTTATAATTATTAATTCCGGAATTAGTTTTCCTTACAGATGATAATTATAGCAGATTTCGGTGGAATTATGTAAAATTTTAATTCTTTGACATCAAAATACTTAAGATTTCCTGTACAATTTTTCATTTCTGAGAACATTTTCAATTATAATTATTAATTCCGGAATTAGTTTCCTTGAAAGATAATATTCGTTGCAAATTTCGCTAAAATAATTATAAAAAAATGTTAATTCCTTGACATCAAAATACTTGAGATTTGTGGTTACTATAACTGTAAAATTATTTATTTTTGAGAACATTTTTACTTATTATCCGTAATTCCGGAATTAGTTCTTGTGAGCGGTGATAATACCCTCAAAATGTTTCTGAATCTAGCGATAATTTTTGCATTTTCGTAAGATCTGGTAAAATATTGCCTAGATGGTTTTCAGTTCCCCACGACGCTACTGATTTCCGAATAATTCCAGGATTACCTAGTTAGTTTTCATTTTTTCCACAGCAGAATATGGTGATTTTTTTTGCAATATAAAATTCTGTTTCTTGGTAGAGCATTTTCATCAAGGTAGGTACATAAAAAACAAAAATAATCAATGTGGACCTGAAATTTTTGGACTACAGCTTTAAATGAACAATGTTTTTGTAAATCCGGAATTATTGGTGCTCAATGGTGATAATTATTAATCTGTATAACTTCTAGGAAACTAAAAATCACGAACCACCTTGTATTATAGATCTATGTCGTAAACTGCCATGAAGCTAATATTGCATGGATTTGTTTAGTTTGAACGATTTAATTTAAAACATTGTTCATAGAATAGTAAGATTAAAAACATTATGTCTGGGGGCGCGGAGTCCTAGAGGCCTCCCTCACGAGCCGCCCTTGAATATCAGTAGAAGTCTTGCAATAGTCTCTGAGCTTCAGCAAAGAGTGAAGTGATACATTGTAAGAGTGGAAGAGAAAGACTGGCTTCCAGGATCATCTGGAATGAGGCAGAAGACTAGGATAGGATCTTCCAATCACTGGGCTGCGATGCAAAGAGGCCTAAGTTAACCCTAACCCCAATATAACATTGAGGCAAGTCAGTAAGATGGTGTCAAGGAGGTGCATGGAATCTGAGCATACAAAAGGGCGGAGAAAACCTTCGATCAGCTGCAAATTTATGAAAAATTGTATCTTTTGAAAAAGAAGGCTCATGAAACGGCCACTATTTGTCGGGAAGATATGCAGCACCTGAGATGTCTGTCAAACGTTAGATTAGGTTGGCACGCGGAATAATACCATATATATTTGCTCAGAATCTGTACCTGATTAAGTCCAATCATCCTATTGGAATCTTCAGGCCTCAATTCAATCATCAAAAGCTAGAGATTGAGCCATTGGTTAGAGATCAATAAAAATTCTAGGTTCGATTTTACACAAACAAGATAACCAAAAAATCAAACACCACCCGTTATTGTCTCTAGAAGCTATAATTCGGATAGGGACAAGGCAGAAGATTATAACACGCATCGAAACATCAACTATAGTCCGGTTGTTACGTATAGATGGCGCTCTTAGGTATAGCGGACGTGGCTCCGCCCACTAAAAATGCCACGTAAGCATCAATACCATACACTAGCAGATATTTGAATGGGTCCTTATGTGTTAATAGGGTCGACTAGTGTCCTTTGGTCGTTTCAATTGGACTTTGAGGCGTTTCATGCCTATTTGGAAACCGTTCATGGCTTGAATAGCGGTTTGTGCGCTTGCTTGGTTGTCAAATGATACGAAACCTGAGAATTAAGGGTTAAAGTGTTTTTCGGACATGAGACGGACTTACCAAAACACTTGCTCTGATTTGTGGCTCGATCTATGAACACTTTGGAGCTGATGACGTTGCCAAAGGGAAGGAACATTTGCATCAGCTCAGCGTCACCGAATTCCTGTGGGAGGTGGTAGATGAAGAGGTTGCATCCTTCGGGACCTGATATCGAACATCCTAAAAATGTTTACAATCTCAATATTATTATGTTTTGCTATATAAATGGGGTGTTTGATTGATTTTGAACTTGAGGATGAGTTGTCCCGCTCAAAAATGAGAAGAAAAGATCCCATAAACGGAAATGCTTTGTTACATTACATTACCCTCATTTTCTAACCTCTATGTGAAATTTATTTTCGTGAAATATGAGATGGTTTGGGTTAGTTTTTGGGTTGTTTTATGTTGAGTTAGTTTGGGTTGGTTCAAGTTAGTTTAGGTTGGTTTGGGTTGGACT
The DNA here is from genome assembly GCA_958502075.1 of Orchestes rusci. Lineage (NCBI taxonomy): Eukaryota > Metazoa > Arthropoda > Insecta > Coleoptera > Curculionidae > Orchestes > Orchestes rusci. Next base: position 4,663,937 of record OY293305.1, read on the forward strand.
AGTTTGAGTAGGGTTAGTTTGGTTCAGTGTGGGTTGGTTTGGGCTGGTTCCTGTGCGAGGTTTGCTTGTCCCTCATCGGGCGCCTCCCCAAGTGGCGGAGAGCGGGAAGGCTTTCCAGATATGGAGAGTACCGGAGGAGTTCCGGGGAAGAACCAAAACTAGCAATAGGACAATGTGTCGTCGCATAAAAAAAACTATGTCCCACCAGGGGCGGAATTCCCCTCTTATTCTGAGGGGAAGCAGACTTACGTCGATTTTAAAAAAAACAACACGAATATAGGTGGATCAAGCCTTTTCAAGACCCCAAGCGGAATAGATCCAATGGATCTAACCATAATGAGACGACCATTAACCAGCGACCCAACAACCTCCGTGAAAAGGAAGGCAAACGAGGCAGCGGGATCAGGTATGTCAATTTCGGCCAAAGGTCCTCTTTAACCATAGACGCGATGTGGAGTGATATGGACAAGAAGTCGTGGAAAGCTACAGAGAACCAACTTTGGGAGAAGCAACACCAATTCCAGCAACAATTCCGATATAGCTCAAATATAGTAAAATTGATGCTCGATATCGATACTCAGACGACCTCAAAAAAAGTCGAAACCAACCCGGAATCGTTGTGCCCGAAATGTGCTGAACGACAACATAATATATTGAGACCGAGCTGGCGCAGCGTGTACAGCGTTGGGTCGGTAAGTGGGAACTGGTCCGGTGTTGGGTTCGAATCCCAGCAATGGCAATAGACCGTAAAAAGTCGACTGGTAGTTGAGTGGCACTCACGAGGCAGAGTGCAAAAGGTATCGTTGCCCTTCCTATTCACGCCGGTTACCAGGCCGGGGAGGATCGGATATTCTCGTAGGGAACAGAGGACAAAGATGCACACTTGACAGTCGGTAGATTCCACCGCGAACGCAGCAGTTCTCCAGTACATACTGGTAGAACATAAGTCTGAAGTCCGATGGGATCGATGACCGTGGCTCGGACTCCACTGTAGGGCCCACTGCAAGGAATTTAGAAACTGGTCCCCCTCCTTATCCTACGATCCCGTCTGCCGTCTTTGACATGCCTTTACATATATATACTGAGCTGTCAAATTGCCTAGCAGCAGCGTCAACCAACCAACATTATATACCGGGTGGCCAACTAAGAATGCGAGGTACCGTTTCTCGGAAACTATTTATCGTAGAGGCTTGCGGCAAAAAAATTTATGACTAAAACGGCCAAGAGAAAAACCTGGAAAATATTCTCAAGTTTCTGAAATGGTCGCTAGGGGGCGTAACAACCAACAAGTAGAAAAGTAGGATTTTTATGGAATTTTGTCCAATGAAAATATATCGCTCATTTTCGGATTTACTGACTATTTACCTACACTTTTTGTCCAAACGTTTTTTTCTATCTATCATAATAAAGTGGTGGGGGAAGTTCAATTGTTTTATTAAACAAACGGAGATTTCTCCCGTTTCGCTTGACCGATTCAAACGAGCTTGGGCTCAGATGAAAGAGCATGATCTGCACTTCAAAAAACTCTTTTTGTTTTGAATTTTTGACCTTCGCCGTCGCCGCTAGATGGCGTGAACTGAAATGGTAGCATGTTTTTGAGTTTTTTCAAAAAAAATCGAATGTAATGGTATATTCATTTTTATATATTTTAAAAGAGGATACATTTTCCTTTAAAAAAAAACAAAAAAAATAATGTTTTTTTTCGTTTTATTTTGTATTTTTTTTTTGTTTTTTTTTTTTATTTTTTTTATAGGAAAATGTGTCCCCTTTTAAAATATATGAGAATGGATATACCATTACGTTTGATTTTTCCGGAAAAAACTCAAAAGTATGCTACCATTTCAGTTAACGCCATCTAGCAGCGACGGCGAATGTTACAAATTAAAAAGCAAATGAGCATTTTATAGCGCAGACTATTCTCTTTCATATGAGCCCAAGTTCGTTAAAATCCGTCAAGCGAAACGGGAGAAATCTCCGTTTGTTTAATAAAAAAATTGAACTTCCCCCACCACTTTATTATGATAGATAGAAAAAAAACAATTTGGACAAAAAGTGTAGGTAAATAGTCAGGAAATCCGAAAATGAGCTCATCGATATATTTTCATTGGACAAAATTCCATAAAAATCATATTTTTCTACTTGGTGTTGGTTGTTACGCCCCCTAGCGACCATTACAGAAACTTGAAAATATTTTCCAGGTTTTTCTCTTGGTCATTTTTGTAATAAAATTTTTTGCCGCAAGCCTCTACGATCTATAGTTTCCGAGATACAGTACCTCGCATTCTTAGTTGGCCACCCTGTACAAATGACGGACCCCTCCAGACTAAAGAAGAAGCTCCAATCCCCAAGATGCTAACGGAGCTGCATCAGACAAACAACTTTGAGGAATTCGACAGACTTGCTCCAAAGGATTGGGCTCTCGATATCTAAAACCCCTTTGCTACGAAGAACACCGTTGTCAAGGTAGTCTTTGTCGAGCAAGACGACCCAAAGATGGAGAGAATGATACAATTAATGTACCTTAACCGAGTACCAAGGACCTTGACATACTAGAGGTTTAGCTTCTTTCAAGAATTCCCAATCCGAAAAAATGGTAACCAAGGTCAAACAGGGAGGAGGATGGATTCGTTGCATTCCACTACATCAGGACTCTCCTGAGATACCTCAGGAAAATAATCGAAGCAGTCTTCCATGAAGCCAATACTAGGGAGGTGATCTACATGACTATACCAGGCCAGCAGAGGAGGAAACCAAGGACCTCTACAAAGAAGGATGTAATAGAGGCCATTGGAAAGCCAGTCGATAAAAAGCTCGAGGTTGGCTCATATGAAATTGGAGAGGCCCCCCCCTTGACAAAGAGCTGGCAGACAAGGATCGAAATGTCAATGTGCAAAATGAGGAAGTGATACAACGTTGGAGCTACGATCACGTAATATCGGAATCTACCGGTCCGGATTGCAGGAGACTCTGCTTCAACTGCGGTCAAGCAGGATATAAGTCAGAAAATTCCCACAAAGAACCCAAGTGCGCTGCATGCGATGGCAAAACCCACAGGCCAGGATCGGTGAGGTGAAAACTATTTAGGAAAGCACTCTCCATCATGGGGAGGACTGCGTGGCAACGACATCAGAAGACAGCTGAAGGGCCCTTTGGGTTTGGGTTAGTTTGATTAGAACACATATTGACAGCCTTGACTTTTTCCAACACTTGGCAACATCGCCTGTCATGGTAGCCGTTGATCCGTGCTATTGTCTATACTAAGTTATGACGACTTGGAACCTTTGATTTTTTTTCTGGTTAGAACGGGCATTTTTTCCACGTTATAGGGATTGTAGTCTCCTATAAATCACTAGATTTGGCAAAAATTTACCATACGGTCAACTGAAAATACCAGAACTTTTTTTTTCAGAATTATTTAAGGGTGTCTATCATTCATTAATAAAAAAAGTGTTAATTGCTAACAAAGCATTTCCGGACACAGTTTTTCCCTTATTCTTTAGCTGGAAAACTCTCCTGAATATTTTCACAATATCAATGAAACACCCTGTATTTTTAATGTACTTCAACATACACAGTTATACCAAATCGTGCAATGTCAAATGGAAGAAAGACATGTTAAAATACTTGCCTAGATTGTCGATAATACGGTAAGCTGCAAAAGAGTAAAGACATTAAAATTTTGTTCCTTGTATAATTTGCTATACCCTAATCATAGCCACACTTTTATACATTGGTTTATACATTTCTTTCTTCCAATTAAATGATTGAATGCAACGTTAAAATGCAACATTTTTAGAAGTTATTGAAGAAAACGGTGGTTTATTAGATGTGGTAGAAGAGTCATGCAAAACGTATGACGTAATCATTAGTCGGGTTTTTAGTAATGATGATACGTGGCCTAGTGATCCAGTCACGTAGTCACGGTTTTACTAATCATCACCACTTTTATTGTTAGAGTACCACTTTCAAATATCGGCAATTTGTTATACATATAAAAAGCAACACAACATTTAATCTACATGACCGACTTACCTTCCCTCTGCGCAGGAGCCATGGCTGATACAGGAGTGGGGATGGCCTGCGGGAATTGCCCGTAGACCGCTGCCGCAGGATAAGCTGCTAAACGTCCAAATATGACACCACAATGACATAACAGTGATAAACAGTTATTTTGCCACATCGAATGTACAACATGCAATCTCCCCATGATTCATCACCCATGAACATCGAACATTCAATATTTATAAATAATTACATCCAACACCCAGCTTTTGTTCAAAGCAGCACTCACCTACTCCTCCATAGCCGGTCGGTTGAATGGCTTGAAAGGCGGCTGGATGTTGAAGAGCAGCTTCTCCATTTGGTAGCCCTTGCGCTGGTATGGACAAATGAAGGGCATCTACAAACTGACATCAAGAACCTATTTACCACAAAGGATAAACTCACGTGGCGGATAAGTTTGTGGAGGGATTCCATTCGTATAAACTGGCTCTTGTCCGTTGACTTGGGGAGTCTGGGCGGCCATACTGAATGTGGGCATTGTGGGCGATGGTAAACTCGGGATGGTACCATTAACAGGTTGTCCATTTCGGTCTACTGGTGGTCCCACGCCTACTTGCACATCAGCGTATTCTGTAGCTGTAATCGTCTAAGTGGATTCGATTTTTTTATCGATTAACTTACCTGAAGGGGGCTGAGGAACAACACCGTTGCCAATTCCATTCATGCCATTGATTCCGTTGATGTGGGTGGGTAGTTGCGCTATGGTAGTCATGGGGTTGATGTAGGTACCCTGGGCTGTAGCTGCTGCCATTATGGCTACCTGTTGCTAGAACAATGATACATTTGAAGCAAATGTCGTATTCAAGGACTAGAGTTCCGTTGTCCATTGATTAATTTGTCAATCATCTATACTGATATCGTTTTTTGTCAAAGCCATAGCAGCTTCATAAAATATGTATTCAAACCGACAAACACACATACAAAAAATGCCATCAAACGTAGATTATTAGCGAATGGGGAAGTATTAATTAATAATGCATTAGAGATGGACGTGTAACGTGCCATTATTTATGCTTTTGGATTTATATCGTCAGTGTAATTTCACATGACCAGTTATTTTTGTGTATTGGCTTCAAATCAATATCCTATTCGACCAAAAACGCGGATAATTATTGTCAAAGATATTTTTTGTGTGGTCTCGCGTGACGCAACATGATCAAATTGTCTGTTTCCGAACCCCAATGGGAATGTCCGCATATGTTTTTACTCGTGAAGAAAGTTTGTAATCATGTCGATTAATTATACGGACGAATTTCCATCGAGTCTGTTGCTCGAACGATCGATCATTTGCGTCTTTTTCGTTGGTTGAGTAGCTTTCAAGAGATATCGACTGTGTAATCACATTTTCTTTTAACTTCCATTCAACTTTTATATTTTGTTATACAATAAAATCCGTTTTTTTACGCTTCAAAGTTCAATTATGGAGCTGAGCGAGGATGGGTTATACGCTTATACCATCATCAGTGCCCATCATGATTTAAGTGTGTGGCCAGCTGAACCATCTACAGGACTGGACTTGTAGAATAATACTTCTAGAAAAAGGTATGATTCATAATTTGTGAACATATGATTGACATTTCATAATTTTCAATATGAAATGTATTACGAATTTCCCATTAAGCTTCAGAGCTTTGGAAAGAAAACATGAAAAATACGCAATCTGATTCAGGACTGCACTCATCATCTCAATTGACACACGAAAACTTATCTTTCAACACGATCATAACATCATCCGGTAAACTGTCAGTGATTATCAATTGTCAACCGATGGCACGCAAGGAAACAATTAACACAGTAACGCCATGGCAACACTGTGAGCTGTCAATGAGATTGTCAATTTTTTTTTTCTCTTGACCAGCGTTATATCAGTAGGGAATCAAGTCGTCAAAAGTGGGCACAGCAGCACTGTTAACATCATGGCAACACTGCCTCTTTGAAGATATTGCTTGTCACTAACCAATGTCACTTGTCAGTTATCTCAAAAAAAGTGTTGAAAGCTATCCAAAGCAGATCGAACTACGAAAAGTGAGTCGGCTTGAGGATGAAACTTTGCACATACTGCCATAACTGGCGTTGTATGCTTGATTTTATCTTCTCGAAACTGGATCACTTAGTAGATTTGAATGGAATTCCTTACATACACTATGGACAAAAGTATGCGGCGAACTGGACCGTTTTGCAGGGTCGGGCTCCTGTTTCTTTGATTGATGACATTTGATTGACGTCACCACTCCAATTTTATTTATTAATTATTGACATGCGCAGCGGTCTATGCCCATCAATCAAGCAGAGTATTAAAGTGACTGACTGCCATGCGCATAAGCTTCTTCAATTATTGTACGCAGTGGCGCCTATTGGATAATTAACTTGGGAGGTCAAAAAAAGATTTAATTATTGATTAAATGATACAGGGGCCGGATTTCTTGTAGCTGTGGAATTCTAAGCGACATGTCGCTTTCCCATTGTTATATGCAGAAAGCGACGTATCGCTATGGAATTCCACAATTCACGGAACGCCGCCAAACTAATCTCACAAAGCAAAAAAAATCGTTATAGCCAATACGTTTTCCCGAAACGCCAGACGATCAACCGCTTCGATCGATGACGCCAATATGTATCAAATTTTGGCTGCGGCTGATGACCCAAGAAGCGGTTTTATTTTCCAATTAGCTGCTCGGTAGCTGTGTATTTTTCGGGTATTTTCGCCAAGCTTTATCGACATAAGGGCAACGCGTATTTCTTAATTGTCACTCTACATGGGTGTACGGGTGAATAATTGAAGAAGGTAAACCAATTTATTTTCTGAAACATGGAGTACGTCTTCGTTGGCGACAATTTTCTCCAAACGAACCAAACAAGCAAAGCGCGCTGCAATAAATTGTTCAAATGAGAACGTTACGTCACAACGAACAAAACGAGCAAAACGCTGCCCACCGCTTGTCAGCAAACTAGAAGTCCGCAAAAAGAACTCGTTGATTGTAACTTTGGTGCATTCTTTTCTAACATACCACGGTTAGTTATTGCTGTTTGACAAAAACCCAACCATAAAAATGAGTATATCAAATTATTTCGTCACTACTGTATTGTTCAACCTTTTGATATCAAGTAAGCGGAAATGTTTGGAGGTAAAGAAAATGAACTAAAATGTCAAGCACTGGGGAAAAGGAGTGTTCATACCAAAAAATACTACTCTATTGTTGAGAAAATGCGACAAAGATCAGAATTTGGCGCCCAACGTGGGGTTGATGTAGTTCAGGAGAAGTACACTGATATGAGGACATTGCAGAAGTTCTTGGTTAGGGTACTGATTGCATCTCAAGATCAGAAAGACTCCCTAGAAGGACAGCTCAGGTTATGGCTACTATTTCCACAAGTTCCAGCAATACAAATGATGGCAGATACCAACCATTTGGGACCGGAGTCCTCTAGAATCAATGTTTGGTTGGTCCCAAGATTTTATTATGGAGTGTTTCCTCTTGTCCAGTACTAGGCAGATGGACTAGGTATCTGTTGAAGAGGGGTCAGGAAAGAGCAAAATGGAAGTGATGAAAGTAGGGGATATGAACATTCATTGGGTTTGGGTGTTAGACACTCAATCAAATCAGTAAAAAACTCATCAACTTGGGATATAGGTTGATCATCTGAATAAGTTTCTAGACTTTGAAAAACTAAGTTCATCGGTTTCTTTGGAAAGTCACCACAACTTCCTTTTAGTGGTTTATGTAAGACTCATATCTTTTATAATCTTTCAATGTCAAGGTTTCTTCAACAAATGTATGAACTCTTATCTTTTTCTCCCAGTGCTCTACAAAAACAGATTCTAGTGGGGACTGGGGACCGTATCTTTAACAACCTACCGCCGACTGATGTTCAAATTCGGGGGTCACAAAGGTCGGGGTAGGTCGAGGAGAAATAGTGTTTTCATCTAGGGGATGTTGGAGTGCAGTGGTCTGCCATCTGCCCTGCTCAAACACTTTCACATCCACCTGGCGACACAGAAAAGCGAAAATTCCAGAAATCCAATTAAGACTAGTTACCTGTGCGTAGGCGGCCCCATACGCGCCAAACTGGTTAAACACAAAAGGGTTCAGAAGACTCATGTTGCCGGCCATCTGCTGCATCCGTCTCAGTTGTCGTTCTTTTTCTGTGTCAGCGAATTTTACCACTAAACTCGAAGATGCTCCCTGGAACAAATGTTTCAATTAATTATAGATAACTCAAACCATAGGGTGAAATTTGTGTTTGTTTAGCAGTTAGAATGCCCACAGTGACCATTCGGGCCTAATGAACATAAGCCGCCCCACAAGAATTTATCTTAATTTCCGTTATGTGAGGATAATCAAATTTTTGCGCTGCTCAATCCCCAAGGGCTTAATCCGGGATGCGAAAATTGGGCAAAACAATCCTTTGCTTTGCATAATTTCTTTTTAGGAGGTGTTGTAGGGGAGCAAAATTCAACCGTGATACATTGATTCAAAAGGGCACAAAGGTTAATTGACAAAGTGAGGTTAGATTTTATGAATAGTGGAACGTTGTGACGTAGTATTCATGATACAAGCAGGAAAAATAAAAGTTTCATGAGAAAATGACCACGTTTTTCTACGAAGGGAAAAGTCAACTGTTTTTGTGGGGGCGTAAAACAAGCCCCAAATTAGAGGATGTTTCAAAATACAAGCGCTACAGTGTCGGGATACGGTTTTTTCCCGGTTAATTATTTGGCTAATTGCGGTTTTTGTGGCACAATAATGGTTTTTTTATGCAAGCTTTTCGTAAGGTGCACCAGATTGATTACGTTGCCAATGGTGATTTCCGCTCTAATAAGTCTCGATATCAATTAATATCGTGCTATAATTCAATTCTTCGGCAAACGACTACGAAAAGAAAGTCGGCACTAATTCGGTTCTCCCCCATTAGAGACCAAGATTTATTGGAGGTGAACGAAAGCCAACATTAGCCCGAAATATTTCCCGCTCGCAATAAAAAGTAATATATCCGCCCCTAACTGTATTATATCGGTTCTTTTTCAATAGCGACCCAAATGGACCAAAAAGGGAAGGAAGATATGTCAATTGCGCCTCAAAATTGGCTACAATAAAGAAAAGCTCCATATACATGTCAGCTGCTATCATGTATGTAAAAACTACTCTACATTGTAAAACAACAAAAGTATGCTTCTGACATGTATGTTCAAAGGTAAGATAACATTTAATTATGACAATAGGAACTTTTCCCCATGCAAATTGTCTGCGAGTCTCTCTTCATCCCTTATCTCAAGGGCGATTGATTTGCTCCCCCTGCAGCGGGATCAGATCAGGATTTACTTTAAAACTACGTTTTTCGCAAAGACCGATAAAAGTTTTATAGTCTAAGTGTGAGTCGCAGCGGAACAGCTACTCCATGACTCCATGTTGTTTAAGGGTTTATGGCGCGGAACGAATAGGGGATGAAGCGGCCTTGGACTATTTGTTTAATGGTTGTAAAAAATCGCGGGGTATTTTTTCCAGCCTCTTGACAGGCATGAAATGGAAATTTCTAGAGGTTAACTACGCAACCAAAAACAAAACCTTCGCCTAAACCGTGCAAATCCGAATAGTGGTTAATCTGATTAATTTCGTCTCTCAACCCTATGCTCGAATCAACCCTTGTTCCAGATTAAATCTCCGTGAAATGACAAAGACTCTCTCTGACGAACCGATTTGAATAATAAAATATCTTTGTGGGATACATTGACGTCCTTGCGTCCAAGCAGCTTATAAAATATTTTTATTGGGTGGCAAAACCCATGAAAATGAAAATATGTGAGACCTCAAACTTTTATGCAGTGTACCCTGTCTAGAGTGCCCACTAGCAAGTACAAATAGGAGCTAAAGGTGTTGAGGCACCATTAATTTTGAAGACCATCAAAGTATCTATTATCTTCTTATAAACCCAACCAATAAACTTCGACATAAAAGGAGTGAAAAAGACACCATCTCTCCCATTAATAATTGTGAGGTGTGATGGATCCAGGGGTCCCAAGCATACAGTGACAGAGCCAATATCCATCATATCTGTTGGGGGAGAAGGTACAGTAGGGGTCTGTTATCTCCAAGTCATGAGGAGTGTATGCACAGATGTTGGATTTTCTTCTGGAGTTCTTGGAACATGGTTGTTTTAATAGAGGATGGCAGTTCTAGTAAGTCTCTAGCTTCCTGTCGCGGGTGACAATCTCCTCCTCTCCTCATCAAGTCCTGGAGGGGCTCTCTGAATCGGAGAACATGTCATCTTCTTCCTGTTGAGCTGTATGTTCTAGATAGACTTCATATTTATATAATTTTTCTAATTGAAGTAAAGTTGGTGAAAATGTTCATTTTCTACTTTTCTTACACCTATACAGGGTGTCCCAGATAAACTGCTCAATACCTATACAGCATATAGAGGAACCATAAATGGACAATTTGTACATTTTTTGGAAATATGAAAAATATAAGGATTAGTGAGTAATGATGCCATTGATGATTAAAAGATCAACCTACGACCTCTAATAATGTAGTAATCACCGATTAAAGAGCGCCAATAAACATCCAATACGTCACAGAATACACTATCTATCTCCGTCTGACGTATTGACTGGGATGACTCTCTCTCTCTCGGAAGGGTAATATGGCCCCACCCCTTTTGCGATCATGCGGTGAAATTCGCGTCTTCTTTTTCATTTTTAGTGTATTTTTGGGTATTTCGGAAAAATTTTTTCGCTGGTGACTTTCAAATAATATCTAGAATACATATATAAAATTTCAGGTAATTTGAAAATGTATGCAAATTGTCCATTGAGATGGGACACCCATCGCCAGACGTGCCTTATTTCCATGATACAGGGGTATACATAGGTAAGTTTTACAAGATTTTTGATTTCATTTTGAAAACCGTTTTACCTATTTTGAGTATTCGAAAGAAAAATATCTCGTCCATGACCGGAGAACATGTCGTGTAAAATGGTGGAAATAGCATTATTTTTTCAAAAAAATAATAGTCTTTTTCCAAAAACTCGTTCAGTGTTTAATAAGAGAAAAACTTATCAGACCTTTTTTATTGGAAATTGAATACGTATTTGAAAAAATATGTCCAAAAAATAATGACTTTTTTTTTTACAAAACAAGATTGTTTTGGAAACGACGCATTTCCTGTCTCGAATAACTTCTCCATGATTTCTCGAAATACTCTATAAATATTGACCAGTGGATCTGGGACACCCTGTATAGGTATAATGATTCATATGGGTGTGTCAAAAATATTCAATGAAGTTTCAGCTCGTTCACGTTATACTACATTCTTGAATGTATATTTTTATTTGCGCCCTTACACACCTGACTTGTGTTATGGTTGAACTTATTTTTATTCATCATTTAATTAAACATGTTTTTCTATGACGATTCAATAATAGATGTTTTATACATCCACTTTCTATTGGTTGATGTAACTCCTTAATCATACCAGTGACTTTTTTCCATTACTCGATTGTTTTTAACCAATGAAATGATCTAATGTCATTACTCCACTGTTTTGTAGCCAATCAGAAAATTCGACAAAATGTCAACCTTCAAATCCTTCATTTTGAAACAGCCCATTTGACCGTCCATACTGGTTTTATAGTCATTGACATTGTGCTGACAACCTGACCTCACTTTAAGTACAGTAGTTGTCGAAAAGTGTCGTAAATATTGCAAAATTCGCTTCAATTATTGAATAATCATAGAAAAAGTGTAGTATTCTACTCGCGAGAAATGGCTATTACTCACTCAGATGATAACGCAAACTTCATCCTCGTGAATAATATCCACCATTTCCCACTCGTTAAATAATATACTTTTTTCTATGACTACTCAATAATAGATGTATTATACATCTAGTTTCTATTGGTTAAAGTAACTCGTTACTCATACCAGTGACTTTTTTCATTACTCAATTGTTTTTAACCAATGAAATGATCTTTTTACTACACTGTCTTAGAGCTAATCAGAACATTCAACAAAATGTCAACCTTCAAATCCATCATTTGGAAACAGCCCATTTGACCGTCATTGACATTGTGTGACAACCTAACCTCACTTTAAGTACAGTAGTTGTCGGAAAGTGCCGTTCACATGAAATTAAATATTGCAAAATTCGCTTCAATTATTGAATAATCATAGAAAAAGTATAGTATTCATTCGCGGGAAATGGCTATTACTCACTTAGATGATGGCAAACTTCATCGTGGTGAATAATATCCACCATTTCCCACTTGTTGAATACTATACTTTAGTACGTCAGTACATCTCCTTGTATAATTTGACATTATCTCCTTTGCCTTCGCATGTTAACTTAGTGATGTTTCATTGCATATTATCATATTCTTGTCGACTAAGACGGCGTTTATTGATTCTTGTTCCCATCCCCACTTGTATTGAAGTTTTCAGTGCAATTTGACATTATTTCCCTTGCATTGCATGTATCATAATATATTTTTGTCGACTGAAAAATAGTATATCATTTATCAAGTGGAAAATGGCGTTTATTACTCACGAGGATGAAGTTTGCGTTATCCTCTGAGTGAGTAATAGCCATTTCCCGTGAGTGGAATACTATACTTTTTCTATGATTATTCAACAATTGAAGCGAACTTTGCAATATTTAATTTCATTTTGACGGCACTTTTTGACAAGTATACTTAAAGTGAGGTTAGGTTGTAGACACAATGACTATTAAACAAGTTTGGACGGTCAAATGGGCTGTTTCAAAATGATGTATTTGAAGGTTGACATTTTGTCGAATTTTCTGATTGGCTCAAAAACAGTGGAGTAATGACATTGGTTCATTTCATTGGTTGAACACAATTGAGTAATGAAAAAAAGTCACTGGTATGAGTAACGAGTCACATCAAATAATAGAAAGTGGATGTATAATACATCCATGATTGAATAGTCATAGAAAAAAGTCTTTTGAATCGTACTGAATCTAGTACAATGATGGCCGATTGCACCAACCTATTTTGAGGATACTTAACGCTAAGGGACCCTTAACTTGACAGCTTTACATGCAAAACTGTCAAAAGTTAAGGGTCCCTTAGCGTTAAGTATCCTCAAAATAGGTTATTGCAATCGGCCATAATTATTATTGTAATGCAAACGGCAACACTGCTACGTCTATGATGTCAATTATTGACAGTTTGTTGACAGTAACTTTCGAAGGAGGATAGGCGTTTTTTTCAGGGTCCAGCTGATCTATCGATATTAGAACCGTAATAAGGTTGAAAACATTTTTGAACAACAGTTGTTGTACGACAATTTCAATGACAAAAAGTTATTAGTACAGGGTGTAACATGGAGCCTGCAACGGACAAGGGAAACTGGAGAGAGTAGGAAAGGAAGGAGCGTTACTTATTAAAGACCACCATCAGAAAATGAGTGTTCTCTTCTAACTCAGGTTCACAATCTCGGGAAAAATCAAAACGGAATGCGCTTCTTCAATGAATAATTTATTATTTTTAATACTTCTTCCGCCAATGTTTTTAACTGATTTCCAGACTTGGTGCATAAGAACAAGTTCGGTACTGATATCACCCAATCATGTGCGGAATATCATATACAAACGGGGATATCAATTCTGGACAAAAATTGAATGCGGCCTTACAAATCCAACCATCCATGTATGGCAAATGTACAAATAAATCTAAAAACCCCCATTACTCTCAGTCTGGTGAAGTTAACGCAAAACAGTGAATCTGTTGAACTAACTAAATTAAATCCAGACTTATCAACACTAACGACTGTTTTACTATGCCATCCACACTAACTTTTATGGTTATTGAAATTGGCTTTTATGGACTAATCATTTGAAATGGTTATGGTGAATTTGCATATACGCTGGGACAGATTTCAACCCTTTTCACTTTGCGACCTGGAACTTTATTAAACGACCGAATTTATCATTTTATTCGCTCAGGTGTCTGCGTCTGATGGGGTTGTTTAAGACATCATTTTGGACGGGATTATGAGAAAAATTACAGTCCTTGATGGGTTCTTTTGTTGTTTATGAATAATAATAATTTTCATGAAATATCACGGGCAGGGCACAACAATGAGAAAAGTTGGGGAGATCCGGTTCTTATTAATAAATACACATTTACATTTAATGGTTCACGCACAATGACTAGGTATATTTTGGCAGTTATTATTATATTCAATGACCCTAAAGATTTTATCGTGGATTTATTGATTGATTTTTTTTAGAAGGACAAAACACAACGTCATATTCTGGGAATGATCACTAAGACCGAGAAAACATGAAAAATTTCAGGAGAAATTTGCGCATCAGTGTTCAGGGACAAGATCAGTATAAAACAGGTTGCCTCACTTTTACGGTCATGACGCATCCAGTGTTGCCAGATGATCCCTATCAAAAACACTACAACAGAAACCCATGGCCAGTTAAAATAGTACTTCTGGCAACCTTGCGATTGACACATGACACGATACGATGCAGACCGATGCAATCGAATGACAGGATTCAGTCTACTGCAGACGCTAGACACCGATGACGTCATATTTCCCCCCCCCCCTCCGTGTGTGTATACTGATCTTGGTTCAGGGATACCTATTATGAACTACAGTGACTATATACAAGACAATAGAGACAAAGGTGGCGGCCATTTTTGGCCTTCATTATTTCTTGACGTTAGATGTGACATGGATGTGTAATGCTTAGTATACATTTTGATTAATTTATAAATACCTACGAGATTTAATCTTGCAATAAAGATTTTTTTTAGCTTTAATCGTGTATTTTTACTGTTTATCGCCTCACGTGAATTGGTGTGTTGTTTGACAACGGATCAATATAACTCCTTTTTCCAAAAACGTAGATAAATCGGAGGTTACGAAAGTCTCGCTTTGACAAGACGAAAAATTTCGGCGGCCATTTTCGGTCTTATTTATCATGTCATCACTGTCTTGTATATTGTCACTGTATTATAACCTAACTTTTTTTCGATGAAATGACATCTGAGGAGATTATCATAAAATATACGGGTGGCATGTAAAAAGTTCACGCTGCATATGTCCGGACACATAAAACAGCAATTTGGCGAATTTATTGTCGTCCAAATGAATGTAGCACCTCTAGCGACGTAATTTATCCGACGCGTCGCGACGCCACAAGAAAAATGCGCCCAGTAAACGTCCGGCTCTACCACAATCACTTTATGGCATCGTTTGTTTTAATTTGGAAAAATCGCCTTCGGACTACGTACACGACCGTTTAAGAATCAATTTCACCTTCCAAGAAAATAGAAGTGAATTATCAACGCTGCCATTACTTTTCACAGCGCCATCTGTTACAGCTGGTTGTGGATTACGAACGTCATCAGCGGTGTTATTATCAAGCGCCCTCTATAAGACGCTGTCATAATTGCCACATATTTAATGATTCTAATCCGAGATTATGGAGTTTAGAAACGGGAGCAGCTACTTTGATTTTAGCCTTCAGGCTTATGCGGTCGCTTTATCAAAACTAACTTTAATGCACATAATGTTCTTGTTGCAATGGAGACGCCTTTGTTTTGTCTGCTCTGTAATGGATTACATGCATTTCAAACTTTCTCACGTCATATTAAATATTCACTGATCAATTACCATTGAAAAACCCATTAAAAACGTCCACATTAATAAGCTATTATTAATTAATGGAAAATATGTTAATGACCCAGAAATATTCCCAGTTGAAATGTACAGCGCATTAATCAGAATGGACAGAATGCAATTTTATGCGGCACTAGAATAATCTATTTGTTTCGTGTAATTAATACGAATTACTTCATTGAAAAAGCGATTAAAGCTGAAATTCAGTACACGGGCTCTTTTCCTTATCCCGCCGTTTAATAGAGACCTTTTCACTAGAATAAAGGTGGGGAGTTTACATATTGTTGCGCCCCCCGTTCAATTTAATGAAAACTATGTGTGACAGTGACGTTTAATTAAAACGCGCCATGGAAGAAGGATTTTGGAAAAAACCATACCTTCAAGCTACGCGCTTTTTGAATCGGCAATTTTAATTCCATTATGTTTGCCTGGGCTAAATAGAAAGCGGCCGCTGGGGACGGCACACGTAGTTCGATCACGAATTGATGTAATATATAGAAATGAAATCCTTTTGTGCGTTTCGCTTCCATTTTGGTCACATGGACAGTGAATACAAATCCCGCTGAAAAACCACACGGTTTTAATTACGTAACAGTCACCTCCCATCCAGTCAATGACGCCCCTTCATCGAGGGTTTTTTTTCTGAATTGCTTGTTTTGATGGTGGTAGAAAGGGTAGCATTGCTCTATTTATTCATTAGATAAATTTTGTATTCTTCTTCTCAACGTCCTGGTTCCTGTTTGTTGATTACCCTTATTTTTATTGTCATGAATTCACAATTCTTGTGATATAATATTTCTATGGCCGTCTTTTCTCATAAGGATATTCCAGGCTCTTACGGAACGATGGCCGGTGGGTGAGGAACGGTGAAGTGTCTGCTTCTTGAAGGTCATATATTGAGAGGCGATGAGGAGTGGGCCAAGTGCTGGTCTTGCTCATTGTTTATACCAGGCTGTCTGAAAAGAGCCTTGCCTTGTGGAAAAAGTTGACCAGGAGGTCTTCCATGTGATCAGTATTTCTATGACCGTCTTTTCTAATAGGAATGGTCTATGCCGTGAAAAAGGTGGCTCTCGAGTGATGATAGCCGGTGGAGTTGGAGGTCATCTCTTGGGAGACGATAAGAAGTGAGCCGACTGCTGGGTTTGACTATTGTTTTTACCAGGCTCTTTGGAGAAAGCCTTGTTGACCAGGAGGGCTTCCATGTAGTCCTCTAGTTGGATGTGATTGTGATTGGAGGGTAGAGATGACGAAGTTGGACCGAGGCTTTCCATCTGACTTCGTCGGAGTGCCTGGAGAACTCAACCCCCAGGTATCTGGCTCAGTTTCTCTAGGGAATTGTGTGGTTGTTCCAAGTCAATTTTCCCCAGATTCTTGGCAAACAGAACGCTTGGTCCATTCTTTCAGCTTTGTGATGTGGCGCTGCTCCTGTTGCGGACCGTTCTGGATGAGCGAACTGCAGCAGATCAAGTAATGCTTGCTTGTGGAGTCAATTCCGTCAGCTGATATGTGGAATGAGCGGTCAGATAGATCAAGTAGTCAGGTCGTGGTTTATCATCTTGCAAACCCTATCAAAGGCTTTGACGACATCCACAGGATATCAAGTCTCCGGTGCGTTGATAATGATAACAACTTCCTGGATGATTAGAGCCAGTCTGGTAGATTGATGGACGGTTGAGTGTCCTGACTGGGTATCGGGAAGGATTGCTGGTGTTCTGAAGTTCTGCTCATATAATCTTTTCAGCCAATTTGGATAAGAAAGAGAGAAGACTGATGGTCCTTGATCTTCCTATTTGGGATAATTTTCGCCTCTTTCTCCTGAATGGGAAAATTTTGAAGGTCCAAGCTGGCTGGATGATCCTGGTCAAGTCCTTCATGGACTAACCCCCCTAGTTAGAGGTCGCAAGGTTCGTGATCCCGTCAGCCCCGGGAGCTTTCCCACATGCGCATTCTGTACAGGTGGTCATTCCTGGCGCTCGTCAATCGAACAAACGACGCGAACGACGACAAGCGTTGTGACGAACACTGTCGGGAACCCCATTTGACGTTAGTATATTATAATACGGAATACGGATTGGCGCCCTCACACGAACTGTACAGAATGCGCTAGCTGGGGTTTTGGGTCTTAGCGGTGATTAGCACTTGAAGTTGTTGCTGGGAGGGAAGAGATGATCCAGGAATAGTCTGTTGTCCTTGATGATTACATGTGATCATAATAGACGGATTGATTTTCCGTGAACTGCCACTGGAAGGGAGTGGTCAGATGTTTAACTATGTCCGGTGGTTCCGTTAGAACATCATTGATCGTGAAGAAGATTCTGGGCAAAGGTAGTTTGCCTTCCTTGGAAAATATCTCCAGTTTGCAAAGTTTTGGAGGATTCTTCTCCTCATTGATCTGATCCATTTTGAACTCCCACCAATCATTGGTTCTTTGGATTTTTCTTTGACCAGAGCATTGGTGGCGTACCCCCTATTCTTAGTACGCTCCTCCTTATTTTGTCCCTGTATCAATTCTGGGAAAACGACGATGAAACTATCAAAATCTCAAATATTTTAATTTTGGAACTTTCATTATATGAATACAACAATATTTACTATAACCTCACAATATTTTCAAGCATTCATTGTTGAACTTAGATTAAGCATTCATACTGGAAAGCTCAAATACATGATCCAAAGCCTTTTTCCTCAGAATAGGCTGTACAAAAGTCGATAAAAATGATAAGAATGCAAACAACACTACCTCAAAATGCTTTTTAACACTAAAATCAACTCACCTTATCACAAATTCATAATTGATGTCAGTAAATAGTATCACTAGTGTTATTTGCTTGGAAAACCCTTAATAAAAATTCTATGGGATTCGACCATGAGACTACTTATGTGACGTCATGACTAATTCTGTCGATTGCAATATGAAAGTAGATTTGATTTGGGAGGAGAAGCTATCCTCATTCAAATTTGGGGTAACCTTGATCTATCTTAACAGACAATGTTACTCTACAAAATTGCCCCACGTTGGACGCCAAATCTTTTGTCTTGATATAGCAAAGAGAACTTTGGGGTGATTACGATTTTTTGATCCCAATCGATCATTTTCTAAGCCTCGATTGTTTGAATGAATGAAGGGGATAAAAAGTTCAAGGGAGGAAGTGCAACGTTAGACATGGGTAACGTTGCACTTTATGCAAAACTGTGGATACCCCGTGGAGGCTGTTATTGTTTTACGATAAAGGGGGTTGAGTGCAAGAGAAAGGGTGGTACTGCAAGTAGTGGAGACTGATAACCTCAATAAGGAGAAATAGGGGTTGAGGAGAAACAATAAAATAATTGGACGAGGGGGCCTGGTAGTAAAAATGTTAATGTGGTGAATGGTACGGAATTTTGAGAAAAGGTAACTTCAAGTTATACAAGGGAACAAAGTCAAAGGCCAGACGAAAAACGATCAAGAAAATAATAATGAATCAATCAACGGCGATTGAATCACGCTTGTCAATTGCAAGGAACAAAATACCAATTACTACCGTCTGGGACTCAAAAAATTCAAACAAACTCCCGGTTACACCTAAAATCTAAATCTTGTCGCTGTACAATCCATTTCTCTGTCTAATTAGCTACGGAGACGACTTAATTTCCTTTTTTGCTCCCTTTTATTTTATCATTTTGTTGATCCTCAAAAGCGCAGTTATTATATCAGGATTTTTATTAAAATTATAGAATAGTTGATTAAGATACATGATCGTCAATTATCCTGATGAGAAATTGAGCATCAATCGAACGGGAAATGGATTTGGTTCTTCCGGAATTTGCTTGACCCTTTTCATCTGTGGATTCCCATAAGTTTGCATAGAATAAGCGCCCGGGGTGTTATCTCGAATTATTCAAATTGTTGCGTGATTCATAGTTTTAGTTTGGATGATAAACAGATTTTTTTGGGTTTTTGAGGTACTCACAGGCATAGTCTGACTTCCGTGCAAACTATTGATGGCTGCTTGTGCTTCCTGGTGTGAGCTGTATTTCACAAAAGCACAACCTGTAACAAAATAAGCAATTATTCATTGAATGTATACGAGGGTAATGGAAGAACTCAAAGTGAATATTCAAATGGGACAGTTAAACAAGTTAACTATTTATTTAGCAGAGCTACGAAAGCGCCCTTTAGATTTGAACTAAAAAATTTAATTAGCTTTTCATTAATTGGCTCGCGCGCCCCGCCACGGTAATTGCCTTTAGATTTTCATTTAAGCCCCGTTTTCCCAATTTTCTCCATTCACCTGGTCTAAACCACCCACTCCCACTCAAACTTTCGCAGATAAGAAAATTTATGGAACGAAAGGAGAAGGGCCTTAATTAAAATCACTGAATCAATATTGTTGTATGAAAAGGAAGACAAATGGCGTCGTAAACAAACAAACAAACACTACTCTTTTGTTCGAGTCACAGAATGGAGTCACATCCTTTTTGTGCCGAGCAACACTTTGCAGGCAAATCTGGCAGTGAGTAGTTGATTTGAGGAAAAGCTTTGGCCTTTTGTGACTTGCCGCTATTTTGCGGAAAAATCACTTTTCTGTAAAAGCGCCGCGACGCTCGTCGACAAAAGTAAAAGTGCATACTTAATGGAGCTTTTAAGACGCTCTTGTTTCTGTTTATTCCTCTTTAATCACTGCAAAAGTCGGGAAAATGTTACTGAATGGATAAGCAAGGGTGTGCTGTATTCTCAAAGATTATGGAAAATGGACTGGAATTAAATTAGTCTTGCTTTTTGTTTTCGTAATAGGCTTCATGATAGATGTGAAACTAGTGGAATGTAATATTAGAATCCTATAAACAGATGTAAATCATATACCAAAAGATTATGAAGAGTGCATATAATGTGAGTGGAAAGATGTTTGTTTACTATCATTTGCTATTTTTAATTTCAGTGGTTAAGGAATTTATTTTTGACCTCTGTGACCTGTGGATCAAGTTGTCGTGTCTCAGATTGACAAAGTTTCCTTTAAGTTTCATTCTGATCAAGTTGGTCAATTTTCTGAGTATGTCTGTTGAAGAAGTTTATGATCTGGTTTTGTTGATTTCCAGAGTTCCAGTTGTCAATTTGTTTGGTCTAGGATATCCTTCGTACTCTTTGATAGACATTTATTTAGTTTGGTATGAGAGTCTAGATGGTTCTCTTCAAGCTAAAACCTTTCCTGTGCTCTTACTATGCTGCTTGATATCAAGGAACGTCTCGAAAATAACCCTAACTGACCAACATTGACTGTGAATAACCCAAAATTACTAAAACATTATCAAAAATTATCAAAACAACCACAAACTCTATTCAAAAATGATCGAAAATAACACAAACTGATCAATGTTGACTGAAAAAAATTATCGAAATATAACGAAACCGACCAGAATCATCCCAAAATAACTAAAAAATGATCAAACATAAGCCGAACTGACGAACATTTACAGTAAATGACCCAAAAATACTCGAAAGCGATTAAAAGTTACCAAAATCATCTCAAAGTAACTCAAACATGATCAAAATAACCCAAATTGATCAACAATTACTGAAAATAACTCAAAAATGGAAGAAAATAACCAAAACCATCCAAAAATAACAGAAAATAACCCAAACTGCGCATTATTGACTGGAAATAACCCAATATGATCGAAAATAATCAAAACTGACCAAAGTTGACTAGAAATAACTTGAACAGACTCAAAAATGATCAGAAATCACCAGAACCGACCAAAACCATCCCAAAATAACTAAAAACTGACCAAAAATGAGCCAAACTGATCATTGATATCCGAAAATAACCCAAACTGACCAACATTCACTGTAAATAACTGGAAAATGATCGAAAATAACCATAACTGACCAACTGACTAAAACTAACTCAAAAATGATCGAAAATTACCAAAACCATCCCAACATTACTAAAAAATTATCTATAATATCAAAATTGGCGGGAAATAATTCAAAATAAATCAAAAATGATCGAAAATTACTGAAACCGACCAAAATATCTCAAAAATGAAAAAAAAAAAGTCAAACTGATCAACATTGACTAAAAATAATTCAAAAATGACCAAAAATTACTTACCCAAAATAACAATAACTCGATAGTCATAGAAAATTACCGAAACCATCTCAAAATAACTCAAAAATGATCGAAAATAACCCAAACTAACCTAAATTGACTGATAATAACCCAAAATATCTAAAACATTATCAAAAATGACCACAACTGACCAACATTGACAAAAATCAAAAATTATCAAAAATCATCAAAACAACCACAAACTATATTCAAAAATGATCGAAAATGATACAAACTGATCAATATTGACTGGAAAAAATGATTGAAATATAACAAAACCGACCAAAATCATCTCAAAATAACTGTAAAATGATCGAAAATGAGACGAACTGACCATATTCACTGTAAATAACCCAAAATATCTAAAACATTATCAAAAATGACCACAACTGACCAACATTGACATAAATCAAGAATGATCAAAAATGATCAAAACAACCACAAACTCTATTCAAAAATGATCGAAAATAATACAAACTGACCAACGTTTACAGAAAATAACCCAAAATAACTCAAAAACGATCAAAAGTGACCAAAATCATCTACTTTCGGATGACATGATCAAAAAACCCATATTGACTGAAAATAACCCAAGATAACTCAGAAATGAAAAAAAATTACCAAAACCATCCAAAAATGACTAAAACAATAACCCGAACTGAGCATTATTGACTGGAAATAACTCAAAATGACTCAATTATAATCGAAAATTACCAAAACCGACAAAAATAACTCAAAAATGATCGAAAATAACCTAAACTGACCAAATTTGACAAAAAATAACTTGAACGAATATTTGAAATCACCAGAACCGACCAAAACCATCCCAAAATAACTTAAAAATTACCAAAAATGAGTCAAACTGATCGCTGATATCTAAAAATAACTCAAACTGACTAAGTTTCACTGTAAATAACTGGAAAATGAGCGAACATGACCACAAATGACCAAGATTGACTAAAATAAACTCAAAAATGATCAAAAATTAGCAAAACCATCCCAACATAACGAAGAAATGATCGATAATATCAAAATTGACTAAAAAGACTCCAAAATACATCAAAAATGATCGAGAACTACTGAAACCGACCAAAATATCTCAATAATGACCGACAATAAGCCAAACTGATCGACATTGACTGAAAATAATTCAAAAATGATCAGAAATTACTAACCCAAAATAACTCAAAAATTACAAAAATATTCCCAAACTTTGAATTTTTTACTAAAAAATGATCAAAAAATACATGAAAGCGACCAAAAATAACCCAAAAAAACTTAACAATGATCGAAAATAACTTAAACTGAATAACATTGACTGAAAATAACTTCAAATATCTCAAAAAAGTTCGAAAATTACCAAAACAGACAAAAATCATCTTAAAATAACCGAAAATTGACTGAAAATAACTGAAAAATGATTGAAAATTACCAACCCAAAATAACTCAAAAATTGAACCAACTGAACACTTTTGACTGAAAATATCCCAAAATCATCGAAAATTTTCAAAACTGACCAAATTAAAACTCAAAAATAATCGAAAATTACCAAAATCATAACTCAAAAATGACAGAAAATTACCCAAACTGACCGTTATTCACTGAAAATAACCCAAAATAACTCAAAATGATCGAAAATTACCAAAACCGACCAAAAATCACTCAAAAATCGCTCCAAATCTTGGCCAGTGATGTGTTGTTCTAGTTATTGGGAAACTCTTTTTATACATCAGAATTTTGTACCAGGCTCCCATTCTGTATATGCCGATACATAGATAAACAGATCAAGCAACTGATCACTGTTTGTTTGGTTTCTGATATTGAAATTGAAAAATGGATAGTGTTTGCCCAATTTAGAGTGTGGGATATTGTACGCTGAAAAATCAACATCCACCATCATTCTACTCATACAATCCAATCCTCTTTATGGTTCTCCACTCCACTAAAAACCCATAAAACGTGAAAATTGACCCTTGAGCCTTGTGATTTGAACCCAAATCAGTCCTTCGAAATCGCAACACGTAATAGCCGTTGTCATCGCGACAACAAAAAAGATTTTGTAACTTTATATCGGTCTTTTCTGTTTCTGCTCAAAGCAACGGCGGATGTGCGGCAGTACAAGGTGAGGAGGAATTAAAGCGGGAATAAAAATGTAGAAAAAGAGAGTGTAAGGTAGCTGAGGCGTAACTTCACCTGGGTTTTTTTTTTCGGTGATTACAGATAAGCGTTTCGATTCAGTTGCCTTTAAGGGGGGAAATTGAGGGCTTTTTTGTACATTATTTTAATGAGAAACAAATGGGGCACAGAAAAGACACTGGCTCTATAAAAAACACTGGGGCAGGTTTTTTTTTATAAATGGGCTTAATCTCTGATCTGATTGAAACGCTACGAATTTCAACTTCTAGTTCTCTGTTCCCATTCAAATCGTTTTTAATCAAAAACTCCATCTTGGTATAAAAAGTCTCAAAAGCATAAGGCATTTCTGCTTTGTTCCTCATGTCATAACATAATGAAACATATTGAATGGGATGCAGTCTCGTAGGCGGAATTTCATCAATACCACACGATGCTGCAGAAAAATCCACGACATTTTTCATTTTATGAAGGTGGAGGAATTTCTGGTCTGGCAAACGAAAAAATCTTAATTGAGTTTTCTCAAGCTGGAAAAACATTTCTTTGGCTTTATTGAAATATGATGTATATGGCATTGACAAAAGGCGACAGGTTTATCGAGCCCTTTGGGTTCATGGTTACACCTGTCGCGAATTATTACATTTTTTTAATCATTCCCATCAGTTGGTTTTTGTGCAGATGTCTCTCTCTGCCTTTTTATTAAAACCCGTAAAGAAATTTATTTAACGCTGGTTATGCCCCAATAAAGTCCCAAATTGGCTATTATCCTGCTTATCTCGTTTATCCTGGCCATCCTGCTTGTCTTGCTTTCAATAACCTTTTTATGGCCCAACCCTTTTTGCGTATTAAGCCGGATAAACAACATTTTTTTCAGATTTTATTGATTGTCGTATTGTCACGTCCATTGTATTAAAAATTTAACGATGCGTACATTATACCTTCTTGACCAAGTATCTGATCTTCCCCAGCTCAAGTGAGGTCATTGGGACTGCCTTCAAGCATCATTTGAGGTCGAGTTTGAAGGATAGCAATATATATATATGGCTGGCCCATCATCAAGACGACGCTCGACCTTTGTTTTATCTT
Organism: Orchestes rusci; assembly: GCA_958502075.1. Lineage (NCBI taxonomy): Eukaryota > Metazoa > Arthropoda > Insecta > Coleoptera > Curculionidae > Orchestes > Orchestes rusci. Next base: position 4,688,964 of record OY293305.1, read on the forward strand.
GGTGATTGCAGTGTGGGAAGCTACACCAGTGTTTATGTGGTAGTTAACATTTGATCCAATACACTGTGTGAGTTCGAGGGTTGACCATCGCTTTTACAGTAGGTTACTTCTTTTTAATTTTTACTTTGCTCATTTTTAAAACACTATACTTGTCAAATACCACATTTTATCCTCACAATACTAAGGATGATGACTCCTCCTCTTTTTATTTTTCCATCACATTGGTAACTTGGGGAACGGTCCAAGCAAAAATACCTCAATCTTGTAATTATGACTCAATAATCACAACCACAGTACCTTGTGTAAATCTCAACCCATGGCTGCCAGAACTTTTCGAAAAATTTAAGATTTGTTAAATCTTCTGGAGACCATCAAATTGGTATCTTAGGAAACACTCCCAAGCAGTAGCACCTTGTGATTATGACTCAACAAAGACAACAATGTATACACTACCTGGTGCAAATTGCTATCCATCACGTCCAAAACCTTTTGAGAAATATGCAATTGGATTTATTAGATTTTGTGAAGACCATCAAATTGGTAACTTAGAGAACACTCCCAAGCAAAAATATCTCGAACTAGTAATTATGACTCCATAACCACTACCATATTATGAACAGTACCTGGTGCAAATTTCAACCCACTACACACATTACTTTTTGAGAAATGTTCAATTAGAATTTTAGATTTTCTGGAGACCATCAAATTGCTATTTAAGAAAACACTCCCAGCCAAATGTACCTCAAGCTTGTGATTATGGCACAATGACCACTAATCTTTGAACAGTGCCTGGTGAAAATTTCAACCCATTATGCCCAGTACCTTTTGAAAAATGTGCAATCAGATTTTCTAGAGATCATCAGACTGGTATCTCAAGGAAACTTCCAAGCAAAAGTACCTCAATCTTGTAATTATAGCCCAATAACCACTTCAATGTGGACAGTACCTGGTGCATATTTCAACCCATTACGTCCAGTACCTTTTGAGAAATGTGCAATTGGATTTATCAGATTTTCTGGAGACCATCAAATTGGTAACTCAGGAAACACTCCCAAGCAAAAGTACCACAATCTTGTGATTATGACTCAATAACCATCAAATTGGTATCTTAGGAAACAATCCCAAGCAAAAGTATCATATTTTTGTGATTATGGCTCGATGACCACTACCCTTTGAACAGTGCCTGGTGCAAATTTCAACCCATAATGCCCAGTACTTTTTGAGAAATGTGCGTTCAGATTTTCTGGAGACCATCAAATTGGTATCTCAGAAAACTTAACCCAAGCAAAAGTACCTCAATCTTCTAATTATGGCTTGGTAACCACTACCATATGGATAGTACCTGATACAAATTTCAACTCACCGTGTGCAGTACTTTTCGAGAAATTAGCAATTGGATTTGTTAGGTCTTCAAGAGACCATCAAATTGGTAACTTAGGGAACACTCTCAAGCAAAAATACCTCAATCTTGTAATCGATGCTCAAAAACCACTTCGTTGAGGACAGTACTTGGTGCAAATTCAACCCATTACGCCCAGTACGTTTTGAGAAATGCAATTTGATTTATTAGATCTTCCAGAGACCATTAAATTGGTATCTTAGGGAACATCATCAAGCAAAAGTATCTTAATCTTGTTATTATGGATCAATAACCAATACTATGTGGACAGTACCTGGTGCCAATTTCAATCCAGTACGTCCAGTGCTTTTTTGATAAATGTGAAATTAGATTTATCAGATTTTTTGGAGACCATTGAATTGGTATCTTAGGATATACTTCCAAGCAAATGTACCTCAATCTTGTGATTATGGTTCAATATCCAATACTATGTGGACAGTACCTGGTGCAAATTTCCATCCATTACGCCCGGTACTTTTGAAGTGATTTGCAATGAGATTTGTTAGATCTTCTAAAGACCATCAAATTGGTACCTTAGCAAAAGTAACTCAATCTTGTAATTATGACTCAAGAACCACTTCAAGTGGACAGTACATTATGCCCAGTACTTTTTAGAAAATTTGCAATTTGATTTTTTAGATTGTCTGGAGAACATGCTTCAAGTTGGTATATTATGGAACACTCCCAAGCAAAAGTAGGGTGCGTTTGTCCTGGTGATTAGTGTGGTCGGTAAAATTGATTCATTATTTTTAGTTTCAAATAGATCCTGACGTTTTATGGAGGAGAGTGTTATCCCACACTAGATATCGAACAAAGATCCATAGAAAAATGAAAATGACTGAAGAAGTGGAGATCTGAGCAAACAATGATTCGAATGAGGATGGAACTAAGAAAAACGACAAACATATGTCTCAGGATCTGCTCCGTGTAGATCGGACAATGCTTGTGGATGAAGAGTTTTTCTTAACACACTTTGACATTGTTAAAAACTCTACTCAAGACAAGAAGTATCAAGGATCTTCATAGTGTTCTTTTCCAAAGAAAACTATTGCAAGTGAACCATTTAATGAAGACATGACAATCGTATACTCTCAAATTATGAACATGATTCAGCAAAGCGCGCCCATACCCGACACAACCTAATTCCACGGAAAATATCAATTATATATTGTCACATGCATTTTATTGGCGAATTAAATCCATTCAGAATTATTCATGACAGATTCGCGCTCCTAATGCAAAATAGTCTGAATTCCATTCCCGATACAATACACTTATCGAGATGAGTATTATTTGCGAATAAGGGAATGTGATGAGGGAGAGGATTTCAAGAGATCTGCGTTCATAATAAAACCTTTCAGATTTTTTTTTAATGTGAAACGTACTATTTTTTATTTATTGATCCGCGTCAAGACCGTCCTTTCTCAAGAGATAAAAATAATTCCATTCCGGTCGCTTGTCAAGATCAAAGCATCATCCCCCATTATTAAAGGAGTAGTGGTGGGGAATGAAAATTAGAAGACACCCCTATAATTACTTTTCGAGTTCGAGAGCTAAAAATGTCTTCTTTGTCGACGAAAGGGCGGATAGTTTGGTCATAAGGATTAGGGCTAGTTTATTGGATTTTTATGGACATAATATCGGGGCGCAATGGAGTTAAAAAGGGATTAAGGACTTTGTTGCATTCTCACCTTTACTGGCACCGTCTGGTCCCTTGAGTATGGTACATTCCTCTATTGTACCAAAAGGCGCAAAAAGTTGTCTGACATCTTCTTCGGTCTGTTGCTTACTTAGCATGCCCACAAACAACTTTCGATCTGTAAACAAAAATCTTAGTTATTAGCTATCAATGTAGTTTCTCTGAACATTCCTGACAACAGTGATCAAAAGCGAACAGTTCTACATTTAATTGGGATTTTGATACGTTTGGCAACGGACGTGAGAGGGAATTGTTGAAACGTGGCGTGCGATGTTGTCAATTTGGCCCCATAAAACATTTTTCCCGCACAATGCTTATTTTTATATCGTCAGATTATAATAAATATTTCACAAAGGAAATTTTTGATGTATTGTATTGTTGCCAAAATTATTATTCGAACCGAATAAAATCCCTGTTTTAATTACAATTTGCACGTAATAGCAGTGCCAATGGTTTTGAAAAAATTTATGCCATTATTATAATAAGACAAGCCAAACTGAAAGGATGATCCTTCATCCCCTCGAAGCCTATTTTGTTCGCGCTAATATCTGTTTTGGGATTGAATAAGGATAATCGATACTGAAAAAAGAGAGTTTTTTGTGCGTCTGACTGTCAAACCATCCAATTGATGGATTCAATTTGAACAAAGGGCAAAAGTTTTATGTTTATTCCCCTTTTTAAATGTTCCACCGAGTTGCCTCTAAACAGTTTATACGTACGCATAAGTGATGAGCCAAAAAGTAACAAACAACGTCATCTAAAACATACAAAACAAAGTCTAGACAACAAATAACACATAGCCGATCATTTAGCTAAACAATGAGAAAACACCCTATAATCTAACAAATTGGGCAATCATTGCACGACACTGGTCACAACAAAGGGCTTTGGACAAGGTCTTACTTGACCGGAGGATTACGGAGAGGGGAGGAAGAGTGTGGTGATGAAGCGTCCGTTTACGACGTCCTGTAGAGGGGGCTGCTGAACGACGCCACTGTAGCGTCTAGAGTCATTGAGCACCGGAGCGTCTTTTCTGCAAATCAGATAAGCCACTTGCTTGCTTTTTCATACAATTCAACAATTATGGTTCTGGTGCTAAGTTGGTTCAAGCTGGTTCAACTTGAACCAACTTAGTTCATGGGAATTTTATACATTACAATATGGTTGCGCAAAGCTCTACTTTATAAAACTGAGAATATTTAATGAAACTATGTAGTGAATTCTGATATAATTGCACTTGTACAATACAGGGTGTTTTTAAGTTGAGTCATAGATTTTAACAGCTTATACCACCACAAATTATCATTTAAAACAATTAGAAACACTCATTATCCCTATAATGGATGAAAATTGTTCGAAATTGTCCTCTTTACATACTTCAAAAATGAAATCTGAAGGCTTTCAATCCGTGAAGCGTGCAGGCCAAGAAATAAATTAATTGCTCTCTATCCATCTATAACGTTTTGTCATACAAGCAGTCGAAATAAATGACTCAATTTCGAAAACAACCTGTATTTTAATTACCCAAAAATAAATGGTCAGACAGATTTTAATTCAATTTCCATGAATTTTTCAATAAGAATCAATAAAAGTCAGCAGCTCCACTATTAGATTTGAAAAATGTTAAATTTTTCGTGTAGTACTTGATAAAAAAAATCTATATTTGTCTTATTCCATAGGCAAATGGTCGAGAGGTCACGTTTGGTGCCCCACGTCGGACGCCAAATTCCTGAGGAATAAAAAGATGGATTGGTCACGTCAGAAACCTTGTATAAAATAACAAATACGAGCCAATCACAAAATTTGGAAAATCTTAGCTCATTCGCTCTACGTTCCAGATATTGCTCACATGGATCGGAGAAAATTGACAAGAGAACGTCACAAAATGAAAGATGAGTCCGCTCCAAGAGGTGAAATTTGTGGAGGTTGCATTGGTTCGAGTTACATTCTGCGACCACCCGGTTCGCCTGATTTAGCACTACGTATCAATCAATTGAAGAGATAAAGACACAAATGGAGGTCGGTAAGATGATTCTAAAATTTGAATTAAACAGAATTAATCTGACGAATGGGGACACGTTTACTTATAAGAAGTATTATGACAGATGTGGCATGAGTAAATATAGACTCCTCACAATTTATTCACAAATCAACAGATACAGTGACTAATATTTTACTCAAAAAGGTACAGTCTAAATATTCATTTTTTTTGAAAATTATTGCTCGGTAATTGAACTTTTTAGAACGCAGACACAGTCAGGTTAATTTCGAAAATTTTTGACGTAATAAGTCAAATCAAGTATCACAAGTATATCTATACAGGGTGAGTTTTTTTAAGTGTTACAATGCGCTATGTCGAAAATGGCTCCGATTTTTTTTTTTTGGGATAACCTCTGAATAAGAAAAAAAAAATAAAAAGTTTAATTATATCATCCCTGTATCCTGCATCCGTTACCCTGGAAACCCAAATATGATCGTGAAATGTGTCCCTATTTGTGACTCTCCTGGTATATTTAAGGAATAACGCTAGTGACGTCATTGTTCAAGATTATTCACAGCGTCGTTCAAATTGTCACTCTGTCCCTGTTGATACCATTATGGTTTTATTGTCCAACACGCTCACGGTTAAATAAATCGAGAATAACAAACGAACAAAAAACGCACCGTCACCGTCAATCCAGTTTAATCCACAAAAGTCGAAAAATCATCTCGCGGCTCTCAACTACACACTGATTGCAACCGGATGGCAGAATCCTGCCATCAAAATAGGTCGATTTAGGCCACCTAACCTTTATCCAAAATTGCTTCGTCAAGTCTACAGAGGGCGTCAAAGATTCAAAAAAATTTTGATTTTTCCTACATTTTTCAAAAACGTGCAAATCAATTTTGATCAAGTCTTGGACCATGAAACCAAGATCAGTATACAAGAGGTTGCCTCACTTCCAGAGCACTGTATAACAGGTTGCCTCACTTTTACGGTCATGACGTCATCTGTGTCAGGTGTTGCCAGATGATCCCTATCAAAAACAGTGGAACCGCCCATTGGCGAAATCAGTAGATCTTCTTACAAAACAGTACTTCTGGCAACCTTGCGAATGATACATATGACAAGATAAGATGCAGACCGATGCAATCGAATGACAGGATTCAGTCTACTGCAGACGCTGGACTCCTATGACGTCATATTTTCCCTCCCTCCGTCTCTTACCTCAGGCGGAGTGAGGCAACCTGTTATATAGAAACCTGAGCCTCACTTCGCCTGAGGTAAAAGACGGAGGGGGGAAAAATATGACGTCATCGGTGTCTAGCGTCTGCAGTAGACTGAATCCTGGCATTAGATTGAATCGGTCTGCATTGTATCGTGTTATGTGTCATTCGCAAGGTTGTAAGAAGTACTGTTTTAACAGGAGATCTACTGATTTCGCACTTGTTTTTGATAGGGATCATCTGGCAACACCTGACACAGATGACCGTAAAAGTGAGGCAGCCTGTTATATACTGCTCTTGCCCTGAAACTACGTTTTCCTACGAGCGTGCGGAAAAGTTACTTTTCCGCACGATTTTTCGTTTTGAAAGTTGTACATTTTCGCACTGGTGCTGAAAAGTTACTTTTCCGCACGATTTTTGTATTGCTAAAAATAAAGATATTTATGACTAATTAAATGATTTTGGTACTTCAAATAAGATGGACAAAACACTCGAATGTGAAAAAAAGCACTTAACAATTTTTTAGAAAAAATCGCCAGAAGAGGTAAACTGAGAAATGGATCAAAGTTTTAAAATGTAGCATTACCTACTTCCTTGATAACTGATGCAGGTTCAAAGAATCCAATGTTTTCCATGAATATATCATGATAAAAAAAAAATTGTTTAATTTTTTTTTCGTCCATACAAAACTACCGTCGCGTGCGGGAAAGTACCACTTTCCACACTTGTAAGGTGAATAACTATTTTTGTTTCTATAGCGACCACTTGTAATTGACCGGAAGTGTCATGAAGGTGTCGTCATATGTAGTTATGAAAAAGTTTCGAATTAATCTGGGCAAAAGAAGATGTCTGATAACCGAACATACCCTACCAAAATTTTAAAAATCGATTGCGGCATAGATTAATGTGACGTTCCTGGCATATCCTCCATTGACACTCAAATAATTCTTTCCCCTGACAGGAGTGGCGCCACTTATTCAAAACCGCTCATTAGCATTACAGATGATGTTCTGAGAGAGGGTATTTTGTGGCGGTAGGATGTTCATCCGCATGATGGGTCGGATGGTCGGATGCAATGTGACGATGTCCCGTCTGGCTGGATACCTTAGCTACGCTGCGTTTTTGGTCATGTGCGAAGAATTAACTATTTTGTATATTTTTGGCTATTTTGAAATAGTTTATTGTGCAACAAGCACGGAATGATACCCATTTCATACAAGTAGGAAATGGTCATTCCATGCGAGTTGTACACTATACTTTTTCTACGACTCTTGATTATTAACACTATTGTGTAATTGATATCGATTTTTACTTTTTGTTTTTGGCGGAGGTGCCAGATCATTTCATTTCCATTTAGTTTGCACTCGTTTCCATGGCAACAGTTAGGGAATGGTTTCATTTCCGTACGCTGTGCTACGCTTCCTAATCGATGTCGATTGCACAATGGTGATATCACCGTACAGTCGTAGAAAAACACTTATTTAGATGATGATCTTTTAAAGTTTTGAGTAGAATCCTCCATATGAAGATGGTAATCTGTATGTTTGTTTTCTCATAACCCAACAACCACAGACAGAAGTTGAATGAAAATTTGCAGGGTCACATGTATGGATCCCGAAACATGTTTAACCAGAATTGCAGTGATGAAAAATGAAAATGAAAAAAATGAGAATGACAAAGAGAAAATTCGAGGCAATATAATACGCTGAACTCGACCTTGTGCCAGGTGAAACCATCTTGAATAAAACACTTATAATTGTTTAATGGACATCGATCGCGTTCTAGTTAGTTTAATAAGCACCAGGCAATAGTCTATGAAAAATCTAACATCAACATTCCATTAACAGCAACATCAATTTTCACTCACATTTAATTTTTCCAAATGGTCCATTATTCTGAAAACTTTCTTCGGCACTAAAACTTAGCAAAAGCTTATCAATGAGAATTTCGAAAAGTTTGCATAGAATATCTACAATCTGTTTTTTGACGCTCGTAAATTGTGTGTGTGAATTGGGGTAGATTTAATCAACAAAATCAGTCATTCGTCAGCACCGTTTGGGGTTGACTACCCCTGGTATGCAAATCGTTGTTTTTCAACGGGGGTGGCTTAGTCAAAATTCCAATATTCAACTAATTGCAATATTTGCTAACCAGACTAGATCAATAGATCCCTCTGACCTCAACTTCCAACATTCTCCGAAACTTGCGACTCGGGGTAAATAGCGTCTTATATTAACTCATCCCTAAGGGGTGGATTTTTGGCCGAATTCCTCCCTCTTTTCACTGGAGTATTTTATGGACTATACCCTTGTCAGCAGTATGTTTTGGAGGGGGTGACATTAATTTAACCCTTGTGTGAGGATTGTTACGGAATAGAGTTATTAAGGGCCACACGATATCTAATCTTAACCAACAAAGGGAAAAAGTTTAAAGCGAAGAGAATAATCGATAGTGGTGCGTAAATGATTTAGATACAAGGTTTAAACAAAAAATGTAGATAAAACGCGCCGAATTTAATCATAGCGACACCCCTTCAACCGCCATCTTGCTTATCAAGAATCCAAGAACAGCAAATTAAATTAGGTATCGTGAAAGGTTCGAGATAATCTTGTTTAGATCCGCTCGTGGATAATGATGAATTTTAAATGTTCATCCCGCGTTCGACCGACTAACTTTGATTGTCAATTTTAATTTGCATTTAAACCCATTCTTAACTTTTTCTGGCCCCTTCACACAGAAAATTTGATGGAAAAAACTTTTCGTTCATTAACAGGACGATCGGTTCAACAAAATGATTAAAGCAGTGCGGCAAATGGACATTTAAATATTTGTGGCTCGGCTGTATGATTAAGTGCGGACAAGGTTTTGGCGCGTCCAGCACAACAAAAACACCACAAAAGGATTTCGGGACGAATAAATACCAAAGGATTTGTGGAGAGATTCTGTCACTTTGAAGGGTGTGTTTTTTTGGGACATTCTGAGGGAAGTGTTTGACACTTAACACGACTTACAATGTTTGTATTGTCGCCTCCACAGATAACTCATCTCTCAAAATATCTTCAAAGTAATGCCAATGTTTTTTCAATAAAAAATTATTTTCGATCAGTAGATAAGCAAGGCCGGCTCTACAGCAATTTCGACCATTTTTACATGTGAATCTCCATTAGGAAATCGCAGGTCCATCCTATCTTTTTAGAACCGTTGAAGGTCATCCTATAGGCGGTTGCGTCAGAACGTTCTCCAGATGAACCATCTGTTCGGAAGATCCCAGGAAGTGAATCACAGTTTTTATCTTTTGTCAGACTTTGATTGTGGCTGATGTTTTGTTCATTGATGATGCGTACTTGTATATATCACAGTACGATATAAACAAGTACGCATCTTCACTCACCTCTTTTTTTAGCCTCCGTTGGGTTTCGAACCCGAGCCTTCTGGAATTACTTATACGCTTACCAAAACTCTAAAATGCAGAGACAGATACAGGGCATTACAAAAAGCTGAATGGAGATATCCGATCACGGATATGGAGTGGGTCTTGGAGAAATACAGTGTGGACATTCCAGACGAGGACGACATCAAAAAAAGCTGCCAACTTGTCTTCGAGTGCATCAAGAAGAAGATGGTCCAGCAAACACTAGAAGACTGGTCAGAAAATATGCACTGAGGTAGACTGGTTATGCGCGAAGCCAATAAGTTGCCTGTCCCGGCTCACACATGTCCGGCACTGGATTCCTGGAGAAGAACCATGTTCTTGAATGCTGTCGAAGAACAACTACATGGACTGTGCATCGGCATGGAGAGATGGAAATGCAAAAGGGGGTGCAGAGCCGAAGAAACCTCTCATCATATGGCAGCGGCATGTGTCGTGGGCGCCTACAACAGCAGACATGACTATGCAGTGCACTGACTCCGAGCCTCCGAGCCCCCAGAGGCTTCTTCAAGCGGCTCCAGTATGATGCCTGAAAAGCTTCCAAATGGGACAGAGGAAAGTCACTATCTAGGCGGCTAAGAAAATTATCACAGATTCGCCCCTCTATCACAATAAACCGGACGTTGTGATATACCTTACAAATCCATATTAGGTGTTTGTAAGTGCTGCTGTATCCCATCTCCAAAACATCAGAAGCCAGGAAAAACTGAAGAAGACCCGCTTCACATTAAACTACAGGTGCAGAGCAGGTGGTTTGGTGCGTGAGCAAATTAGGCCCTAGCTCAATGCCGGAGAAGGGTAGGGTAAGCGCCACCGACTTAAAACCAAATAAGTCGGAATTCTCCCGATGTGCCGGCCCGTGACAGTATATGTAGAATTTGGTACTATAAAAGTGAATGTATCGTTTTGCAGCGAGTTCGGTTCGACCAAAGATAACGTTGAACATATTTTCTATATGTTGAAGAATCTAGCTATGGATGTGAACTCTGTCCTTCTCATAAACGATGATGTCTTGGGGGCAACTATATGTTCAAAGACGGAGAAAGTTTTGGACCAATATCCACCTAAATTCTTCCAAATAACATATAAATAGAATTACTTTTCTGTTTTGTAGTAGATGGGGATAGTAGAATGGTGTCGCTTCTTTATTTTATGTATTTGTGATTTTTTTATATGTGAACAAAATATTCAAAATTTGACTTTCCATTTGATGATACATACGTCATTTTATAAGGTGAGTATATTTCCAAGAATAATTTCGAACCCTGGATCAGTTCAGATTGAATTGGATTTAGATTCATTCAACGACGGCAACAAAATATAAATTCGAGCAATTCCACATCCAAAATGTTCCTCTTAAATTCTACATATACTGGGGGACCCCCATCCCCATCCCCATCACCATCTCTATTCCCATCCCCATTCCAATAAGATGGGGTCTCCCGATCAGATGGTTCACCTGGAGAACGTTGTGACGCAACCGCCCATGCGATGACCTTCAACGGTTCTAAGAAGATTCACCTGTAAAAATGGTCTAAATTGCTGTAGAACCGGCATTGCTTATCTACTTTGATCAATAAACTGAAATATTACAAATTATTGATTTTAGTTTGTCCAAAGTACGACTTGATCTTTTTTGTGCGTATAGGTTTGGAAGTCTTTTGTCGGTGCTGAATTATTAAATAATTCACATTTGATGAAAAATTGATCGGAACTTCGTGTCTATCAATGTCCAAAAATAGATATAGTTTGCCATACATAAATAACAAGTGACGGCATTCGTAAGAGATACTTTATTTGTATTCGATTTATTTCACGAATATTTAATCCCCCTTCTCTGACACAAATCATCAAGAACTCGAATAATTCATACAAATTTGACCCTTACCGAAAACTCTCGAATAAATTAACAAATTGGGACCGCGTTAGTTTTCCTTTTCAATTAAAATGTTAATATATTTCCATCACTATTGCCCTTTTTGTCTTGAGATAGAAAAACTGGCAGAATTGGTTTAAAAGGGCTGCTGAATTATTCGTGAGGGCATGTTTTATTCAGGGTCGCGAGCGTGCCACCCCCTACTCGATAAAGAGGGATCTTAATGGCAAATACGTGTGCTTTTGCTTGAATTCGACAAAATAGTATACAGGGTGTACGCCACTGACTGTTCTCATAACAGACAAAGGGCAACTGTAATCGCTAAAATACCTAAAGTTTAAGTACAAGCCTGCAATTTAGTGTAAGAAATGAACATCTCCTCTTCATCTGTGCCTGTGCGACGGGTCTCGAACGACAACTTTATTGTTTTATAGAGAATAAAGAGTCTGGGGCAGCTTTAAGCTCTTTGTTTATGGATCCAAGTCCTGATGCGCACATGGAAGCTTGGGGGTTGAGGTGAGTTAAAAGGGTTGGGAAAAGGATTTTGGATAGATTTGTGATGTCTGGATATACTCAGAAAAATTCGAAGTACTTCATTTATGATGTAGTTTAGTTAACTAAGGTGAAGCCCCTTCATGTTCAAGTATCTTACCAATGAATTAACGACCATAGATTTCAGTGGCTTCGTTTTCGTAATCTGTAAAACACTTTATTGGAACAACCGTGCAACAAGAGATAACTGTCCAATAAACCATGTCCCCCATGATAACAATCCTATTCCTCTCCAGCAATTAGCAGGAGAGTTCTACTAGACCGTCGTAAACCAGAATATAAAAGACGATAAGGACTTCTCTAATCTGGATTCTATTGTAACACATCATCCAGGATTTTTGAGTCATATTAGTCCTTGTTGCTAACAAAACTACTGGAATTCTCCGGAATTCAAGTCCTTTTCCCTAGTTTGAACAGAATTTTCTCTCTCCACCGTCCCTTTATCTCAGGACATTCAACATGGTTTGCCTAGCACGTCAGAGATCCATCACTGGGTTATCATCCCCTTTATTTCGCGGAGCATCAACCATTGTGATATCAACACCTTCAATTCGTGAATTACTTAAGTTTTAGGCACGAGTAGAACCTCTTTCTCTGTGAACCTCAAAAGTTCTTTCTGTAGCTGCTTTATGGTATACGCTTTCCGGTAGATGTAATCCACCAGTTGATTGAGAGGATTCTCTAGATTCTGTTATTTCATCTCTTTAAGTGTCAGATACCACTTCTTGTGAATTTGTTTCTTTAGTCATTTCTTATGATCCACCAGTGTCAAGTGTCCCCTTCTTTAAACTTTGCAGGTCTGTACATCTACATCTTTGTAAGAAGTGTGTTATTCCATATACAGGGTTCTACTTAATGGTATGTCATAATTTTAAGGGGTAGTTCCTTGATAAATTTTAGGTCGAAAAAGTCATATAAACTTGGGTCTTAAAATGCTTGGTTTTTAAGATACAGGGTGTTAAAGATCTATTTTATTTTCAGTTTTTAATACATTTTCCAAAGACGGTTTGAGATATTGAACTGAATTTTGCCACAGCATATTATGGTATAGGAACACACTTTTTTTTCATTTTTATTTCATTTTATTTTATTTATTTTTTTTTATTTTTCTTTTTCTCTTTCTTTTTAGACCAAGTTTTTCGACTCAAAATTTATCCAGGAACTTCCCCTTGAAATTATGACATATCATTAAGTAACACCCTGTACATGTTACGTTTAACAAAGTTACGTAACTTTGTAACAATTTTGTAATTTTATAGCTATGCGTGTTTGTGATAATGTGGTTGTGCTGACATTGTAGTTTTGTAACTTGTTTACTTTGTAAATTTTTATTTTCATAACTTTGGAGGTCTGTATGTTTGTATCGCTTTCCCTTTGTAACATTGTGACTTTGAAGGTTTGAACTTTGTAGCTGTGTACCTCTGTAATTGTGTAACCGTGTAGTATTATGATGTATACTTGTCACTTTTTACAAAGATACGTAACTTTGTAACTATGTAACTTTATGTCATTGTTACTTTCTGGATCTATAACTTGATACCTTTGCATCTTTGTAATTTTTAATATTTGTAACTTTGTAACTTTGCAGCTTTGTGACTTTATAACTTTGGAACCATGAAACTTTTCATAAAGTTGGGCAATTTTGTGAACTTGTAGCTATGTAACTTTGTGATTATAAACTTGTGCCAGTATTGTAGTAACATTCTAAATATAAAACTTTTTATCTTTGTTATTTTGAATATTTGAATCTTTGTAACTTTGCAGCTTTGTGTCTTTATAACTTGGAAACTTTGAAACCATGTATCTGTTTACAAAGTTGGGGAATTTTGTAGATATGTAAGTTTGTAATTATGTAGTTGTGCCACTATTGTAGCTTTATTTACTTCGTATTTTTATAATTTTGTAAATTTATATGTTTATTTTTCTGTTTGTAACACTGTGTCTCTACAGGTCCACTGTCCACCTTGATAGCTTTGTAACTGTGTAATTTTATACACTTTATAAAGTTTTGTAACTTTGTGACTATGTAGCTTTATGTCATTGTACCTTTTTAACTCAATAACTCGATAACTTTGCTTTCTGAAACTGTGTAACTTTATAAATCTGTGATTTTTCACAAAGTTGGGAAACTGTGTAGCTTTGTAGCTATGTGAATTTGTGACCTTGAAGTTTTACCGTTATTGTAGCTTTGTAACTTGTTTACTTGGTGAATTTGTATTTTCATTACTTCATTACTTGCGTAACTCTGTGTAATTTATCTTTTTCTCTCTGTAACAACAAGTTGGAAACTTAGTATTTTTGTATCTCTATAACTTTGTGACTGTGTAATTCTATACACTTCTGACGTTTTATAAAGTTACTCAAATTTGTAACGTTATACCATTCCAAATCAATAACTTGTAACTTTACAGCTTTTTAACGTTGTAATTTTGAAACTCTTTAGCTTTGTAAATTTGTCATTTTGTAGCTCTGCGTTACTGAAACTTCAAAACCTTGTTATCTTACACAAGGCTGGCTAATTTTTTTAGTTTGTAACTGACTTTGTAGCTATGTAAGTTTGTGATTATGTAATTGTGCCGGTATTGCAAGTTTATAGCTTGTCAACTTTGTATATTTATATCTTCTTTTCTTTGTAATGTTGTGACTATGCGGGTTTTTATAGCTCTGTTATCTTTGTAGGTGTGTAATTTTATATACCTGCCTGTCAAGTTTTACAAAGTTACATAGCTTTACAGCATCGTAACTTTCAAAATCCATAACCTTATCACCAGCAATCTTTGTGATTTGGCAGATTTGGAAATCTCAATCTTTAAATCTTAAAAACTCTGTGACTTTTCAGGTTAAATATTTTTTTTGTAACGAATTTTGTAGCTATGTAAGTTTTTGACACTATCTATTATGTTTAGCTGTTGATGGGAGTCATATATTCCTTATTTAGTTTTTTTTGTGATCCACCAGTTGATTAAGACGATCCTTTAGATTCCGTTACTTCTTTTCCTGGGGTATCAGAAATTTCTTCCTCACTGTAGACTCTCATTCCACCTCTTTGAGGACCAGAGCTCTCTTTCTCAGTAGTTTTTTCCATTACTCCATCTGAAAAAGTGGATCTTCTAGACTATGTTGTTTCAGCTCTTATAGTGGTACTACCTCGAGTGCTGGAGCTCTCTTTCTCAGTTCATCCGGATTGATCAGCTTAGAAAGTGGACCAAGGTTGAGAGGTATTCAATTTTGCTTGGTCTTCTACAGGCAGCAACTGCTATAGAAACCTGCTCCTTTCATAAAGTTTCCCATTATTCCAAATATTGATATAATCGTGTTGACAAAGACTTATTTAATTAAACCCCATATTAATTGCATCTGTTCTACTAACATGCCATTTCCGCGTTGCCTGTATTAAAAACATTTGGTCGAAAACGAATAGTCTGTTGAGTAATTGGTCCAACAAGTTAAAGAAAAACGGGAAAATAGCTCTCGTGTGTGTGAGCAAGTTTATTAAGTGAGGGCTTTCGTTCTAATTAAGTTTTGAGAGGGACGCGAAGCAGCAACCATGGCGACACCGACGCTCTATGGCTTCCGGGAAAAGAGGGGGTGGGAAAGAAGAGTGTGTGACGAGATTGATAATCAGTTTTAGTTTGTGGGATTTTGATAGGGAGCGGTGGGATTCATTCACCGTGACCAACCACATTCGATATTTAGTCGAAATTCGTATATCACCATAACGCTAACTCGGGTAAACTAGAGTTAAATCAGCAGCCCTTGAGCCGTATTACCGTAACACCGGCTCTTTTATTATTTCATGGTGCAACGAAATCGCCGCCTCAATCTAGGATTACAGAGAAGGAGGAGAGTAGCGCCGAGGAGGCCTCCGGGACGTAATCTAATTTGGATTAAGAGAGGCCCCAAGACAGAGACTATGTAAAATGAAAGAGAGCCGCCAAAACAGCCCCCCGGTTGTTGTTTTTCGTCCATTTCACCTGAATTATGAATGAAGCGACGGTTTTGACGGTTACGTGAGGCGGCGCTTTTCCCACTTCGGGCATGATCAAAGGACATAATTGAAACATGAAGTGAACTTGATTGCGACTTGAATCTGAACAAAAAACCTCAATATACCTGACATTAAAGAAACGTCTAGGACGTAATTTCCATTGAGCGGAATTGAGCACGCTTCCCTTTTAGATAAAAATATTCCCTCGACGGTGATTGACAAGGACTTATCAAAAAGTTGGGGTATTTTTCGATATGAAACGACGAGGGGGTGCCCATTGGAGAGGAAAAATGAACTGGAGGGATGATTGGAAAAATGCTCTTCTCGTCCTCTGACACTCCTCGATATAATCTGAATAATGATGTGGTGGCTTTTGATCCGTAAGAGAATTCCAAGACAGGTGAGGCAGAAATTCTTATTGCTTTTATCTCAAATTGTTAGTTAATATATGTCAAGACATTCTTAATACCATTTTTTTAATAAAGTCAAAAAAGTATATCCCCGCTCATCAAAACGTCTTTGTCCCAGCCTTTGTCGATCTCTCATCCTCCCCTTCATCTGCCACCCCCATCCGCTATTGATTATTTGTTGGTCGTTTATAGGCCTCAAGTTTTTGCTGCGACACAATGTACGTCGGAAAAAGTTTCGCCGGATTGTTTCACTTTTGTGCCTAAATGCATGAAAGTTTGATAATGTTTGAGGAGAAGGTTACCCTGATAAATATTCAGTTGACGAGAGGTTGGCGACATTTTATGGAGCTTTTTGCGAAGTGTCGACTTGTTGTGGAGACAGATTGGGTTTTCGTGATGTTTTTCTTCAATTAAGATATGACAATCGTATTCTTTCAAATTGTGTCGACTGAAACTCGAAACTTGAATCTGTTGATTAGTGTGATGAAATTGAGGTTTAGATTCTACGGTGGATTTCGGCTAATCGAGGTTTTATGATAGAAAGGGTTTACTCAAAAAACATTCATTAATTTTTTGTCCCAACAAAGGTATTAGATATGAGTTTGTAACGGAATACAGAGAGAAAAATAAAACAACAGATGAGGTGGAGTCCTCGGTTTCCTGAACTAAATTCTGTTTCATGATCAGCGGGCATGAACATCAATCCCACATATCTTAGGGTGGAGGGTGAACCAAGAATCTACAGTATTTGGTTATATCAAGCTTAATCACCACACATTACGAATAACACATGATTTGTTGTGATTGATATGGACTCAAACTACAAAGGGGGGCTTAAGTATTAGTTTATCAATTTGCTCATGGGTAGATTATCAACAGAACAGCACAAGGGGAGTAGTAGATTTTATCGTGATTGTCTAGAATGTATGATTCTTGAAGGTTTACCGTGGTTTTTATGGGAATTTAATGACTTTATGTAAGACTATGATTAATTGCGTTAGAGTAAATAGAGTCCTGTACAATTACATACAATTGATTGTCCTGTGTGGTCATGTATGTTTCAACATTGATCCTGTTTCTAAGGCCGTTTGTACACCGGCATTGCGTCCATGATATCGCATTACACTGATTGCGTTGCTGTATCCTTGGTGAGAGCTTTTCCATTTGAAACAGTATACCGCGACCTTCAAAGAATTGGTGCAAGGAGGCAGCACGGTGCAGGCATGGCAAGAGAAGCGACGTTGCCACACTTCTAATAGATTATCTCATTGAGTTTTGAAATTTAAGTCAGTGGCGTATCATGCTGAGGGTGTTGGAGGTGAAAACGACTCAATTTTTTGATGAAGATTTATTTTTAAAATTTTCATTTTAAAAAATAGTCTTGATAATTTTGACGTGGAAAAGATACTTTTTGTTCACATCATTTGGGCTGAACGTTTTAGAAAAAATTTGGTGTCAATAACATCGATGTCCTTCAAGCATTCAACTGCCTACACAATTTGATACTCCGCCATTCCTACAAACCAGCTTAAACCTCTCGCATCTTTTTATTGTGTAGTTCGAAGACGTTGTCCACTTGTCGCCTGCACCACGCTGCCACCTTCCGACACTTTTATGTTTATGGAGCCCAAGCGACGACGACGAGCGGCCTTAGTCTGATTATTTCTAGATCACCGAAACACGTGTCACTAGGGTGCCAAGACTTGAAATTATTTTCGAATCTTTAAAGACCAATGAGAAGAGGTTGAGGTTGTGTTGATCTTCCTAGATTGCTTGGAACGGTTTTTCTGAACTTTCATGAGGAGTGAAAGAAATAAGCTTTCACCAGCGGTTCGGGATAACGAGAAATTTTAGACGCATATGACTTATAATGTCAACAAGTTTTAACCACGCATCTAAAAAAAAATTTAAAACCATCATCTTTAAAAGTATAAGAAAACCAAATATAGCTTGATTTAGGGTCGATACCTGGAGTCTAGGGAACCTTGAACATTTTTTTCTTTGTTGATCGACATCCATAGGAAATCCTGGATAGTTCAATTTTTCCAGGATGTCCAAACCAAATGGCAACAGTAATGTGATTGAGGAAGATATCCCCACAGATTGGATCATATAGCATAATCAGACTCGTTAGATAGTGGCAAGAGACGTTGAACAAAATTGTATATACAAAATTGAATATGGTTTATTAGTAAGTGTTTGGATCTCTCAACTTCTAATTTCATGAGTGATTACCACCACTTAAAAAGGAACAACAGAGGTAGAAGATTCAGTTGTAGAACCTCTGGTAAACTCTCCTTCACTCTAGAGCACCAACATTTTTCAAGACTACACGGAGGTCACACTCGGGAACCATCCTCACACAGTCCAAATCTACAGTGGTTTTCTTTGTTTTCAACTGTCGATGAAAAGAAACGTTTCGCGACCATCATTATTTGGGTAGCTTTTTATACAAGGTCTCCGGAAATAAGATTCTACATGAGAAAGTGAGAAAATAAAAAAAAATTGTCTGGAAATGCATAGTATTCAAAATACAGGATGTCAAACTTTTTTCAAAAAATATCAAATAAGATTGATTGTGGAAGAAACCGTACCACACTGTGGACATGAAAAAAAGGGTTCTTCAAGCGGTTGAAGTTGACTCTCGTGTCAGTAACAGAAGAATATCATTACCAAAAAATATTCTTGAAAGCAGTGCTTTGGAGATTATGCATGAACAACTCATTTATCCACATCGCCTACAGGGAGTTCAAGCATTGTAGAGTGTGATTTTGTCAATGTATGCATACAAAATATCATCAAGAGGATAGTCAACTTTGAAAAGGTAGAATGGACTCTCGAGTCCTTCTCTCCGTACAAAGCTCCAGAAATGGATGGGGTTTTTCCGGCCTTGCTACAAAAGGTTGGTGATCGTATAATCACATTTCTGCTCTCTCGTTCAAGCCTAGCCATGGGCTATTTCCCTCTAGCTGGAGAAAAGTGAAGGTGATATTTATCCCGAAACCAGGGAATCAGACTACATCAACCCCAAGCCCTTCCGACCGATTAGTCTATCAAGCTTTCTACTCAAGACACTAGAAATACTTCTTGATAGAAACATCAGAGAAACGCATCAGTTATCCATGCCACTGCATAATGATCAATATGCCTATCGACTGACACGGCACTACATCGCCTTATCACCAAGGTGGAAGGAGCACTCGACGGAAATAGATCAGCATTGGGTGCTTCTGTAGACATCGAAGGCGCATCTGACAACAGCTCTTTTGAATCAATCTGTCGAGCATTAGAGGCAAGAGGTTCAGAAAGAGCACCGACCCAGTGGATAGCAAATATGCTATCACAAAGGATGATATTTGCCGAACTAAATGGCCAAAATGTCAGAACCATGGCCGCCAGAGGCTGTCCCCAGGGTGGAGTCTTATCCCTTGTCCTTTAGAGTCTTGTGGTGGACCACCTGCTGAAGCAGCTGAACGATTCGGAATTGTATACACAGGCCTATGCTGATGATCTGGTGATCCTAACGACTGGCCACCACATTCAGGAGCTCAGGGCCCCCCCAATGCGAGCCCTGAGAATTATAGAAGAGAGGTGCTTCCTTGAAGGACTAACCCCAAAATCCTGTTATTCACCAGGAAATACAAATCAGGACTCAAACCAGAGATATCCTTCTAGGAAAGAGTCCTATGATATAGAAAAACGGTCAAATACCTAGGAGTAACCCTTGACCAGAAACTGTCCTGGAAAGAACACATCGAAGAACGCTCTAGAAAAGCCATATGCTTCTTATGGGCATGTAAAGAAGCTATAGTGACTGAAACCCAGAATAGTTCACTGGATTAATTCTATGGTTCTGACCACCTACGGAGTCATAGTATGGTGGCCCGCAACTAAGAAAGCATATATCCAGCGGCAACAGGATGAGGTCAAAGGATGGAATGCATTCAAAAAAGCCACTCTATTCTGGAATAATGCCCCTGGCATGCTACATGCCAAGGCAATGATAACAGGACCTGATACGGGCAGAACCAAATATGAGCAGAAAAGACCTCCGCACAATGGATCACCTTCACAGAATTGGAATAGGAGAAGTTTCAGACTGCAGGTGGTACCTTGAAGACGAAGAGACCGTAGCCCACATCATAATAGAATGTCCGGCTCTTCGTAGCACTAGGATGGAATAATTTGGAGCCGAACTCACAACACTCCAGAAATTCGAAGGGATCTTTTCGAGGGACCTGCGGAGCTCCGCGAAAGCGTCGTGCCTCCAATAATCTCACTTCGAGCAATTGTGGGTTGCAACTGGCCCAGGAGGCCTAAGCAGGTTTTGGCGTGAGCCACCCTCTCAAACATCTACATCTATATCATCAGGATTTCTTTGGATACAGACGAAGCAGGATTCACGTGCGAATGTGTTATTGACCTCCATAATAATATGGATTTTCGTTAACCAATTTCAAGATGGGTTTGATAGGTATTCTGGGAGATGGACTAATTGGACCGTACGTTATGCCTCATCAGAGTCATCCTGTATCTTGAAAACTATCCAATGGTCCGGAACATTGTTTATATTTCTATTGTAGAATCCCACCTCAAACTATTCGAACGTTACTTTCAGACACCCTGTATATTGGCATTAATTTTCCACCGTTCTAACTGGTTATAGTTGCTTGAGTTAAGATAGATAAATTGAGAATCAGTATACAAAGAATACTTTCCTGTAAATGATCAAACCATGCATGTTGAAAATAAAAAAGCACACTACATGCAAATAAATCGTTAATAATCAGTAAACCATACCAATAACGACATTCCATACTAAAAGGAACACAAAACTGTTTTTACAGAAGACGGACAAAGTATACCAATGATTGTTGTTGGAACGGTAAAATAATGAGATCAAAAATGTCTAACTACAATTCGGATTGTTGCTTACCGGTGGCATCGCCGTTATTATAAAATCGGTTAAACGAACCGCTTTTTGCGCTTTTTTCTTTCTCAAAATCTGTAAAACAAATTTCATGTGTTCAGAAATTTTGGCTCTGCTTGGAAAGATGGATGCAGCAGCGTGTAAAGAAGATTTTTGTTTTAATTGCAACAAAAATCTTCCCATATAACTCACTCCAAATAATTAAACTATGCAAACTTTTGGAAAAGTATCAGAGCAGCATGTTAGTCGAGTAGTATGAGTGAGTGGAACGATTAAAACATAGAGCCACAATATTCAGCACAAAAATCCAACTTACCGCCACGATTCTCTGTGTCTGCTGGCTTCACTTGAATGGGGCGGTTCATCTGAAAAGAAAAACTTCAATCAGAAAAGTATTGACTTCTGTCTATTATAAAAAAAATCATACATCCCAGTCCACATAGCATCTCTTTTTGACCAGCATTCACATAAAACGTGGCCATTCAGAAACGGGGGCCTCGAGGCTTTTACTTCCACTTCACTTTTATTAAAAGAGAACGCTTGTCAAGCGCATCTTGATAAGGGTGCTTTCCAGGCTTTCTTGCCTACGGAACTCCGGACGTGCTCCTGCTGCCCTGAAGAGGGACAAGAAGTTGCCGACTTTTATTCGCTCGAAACGTACGTGGAGAAATTAGACAATTATTTTTTCGTATTTCCTGCGACCTTGATCGGAGAAAGGTGCTATTCACTGCTAGAATCTTATTTCAGATCTTGTTAATACAGTTTCTATGGGTACAGAACATCTTTTTTGACATGAAACTTAATGGAACATCTTCAATCTAGGAAGGATTGGATTTAGAACTAGAAGAGATTATTTGTGAGCTTGGTTTTCTAAAAATCATTTCATAAATAGTTGAGCTTTCTAACTTCTTACTATAACCAATAAATGTCACTCATTTGTTCTAATTCTGGACTCCAGCTAAACATGTTTTTTTTCCTGGGAGGTTATGACAGTTGACATGAAATATTAGTAAATGTATCCCACGTTTCCAGTCTAGATGGAAACATTAGTAAAGACCACTCCATAATATATTTGGACACGTACGAAAGCCTGCCCTCGCCATATGATTGATCTGTAAGCTATGCTGTCAGGTCTGGAAAAATTCCACAAAGTTTGAGCACTATCAATAATACCTTTCGATTATTAATAGCATTAAATGACCACGAAAGAAAGTTTTGGATTGATTAACTCATCATAGTCAAAAAAATCCCAAAACCCATCTTGGACTTCTAAATTATCCACACGAAGGCTATGTCGTTTGTTTTTCAATGCCTGTGACGCTTGAAATATGGAATAGTTTATTTTAAATGGGT
Organism: Orchestes rusci; assembly: GCA_958502075.1. Taxonomy (NCBI): domain Eukaryota; kingdom Metazoa; phylum Arthropoda; class Insecta; order Coleoptera; family Curculionidae; genus Orchestes; species Orchestes rusci. The sequence continues at coordinate 4,711,808 of OY293305.1, forward strand.
TCTGATTTGCTGTTTCCGGATATTTGCAGCTTTCTCAAAAAAAAATCATTACTTGAAAACCAGAAAAGTTACGGACTCGTGCATTCCACCATTGGATTCAGCATAACATTTCTATTGTGTTTCAGGTGTTTTGAAAATTTGAGATAAAAATCGCATCAAAGATTAGAAAAGTGTCACTTTCATTAAAAATTATTCACAACTCAGGACCAAAAATGATATAGACTTGTGCTGTCTTTTATTGGATAATGGATACAGCATCAAAATTTTCATTATCATCAAAAAATTGTACAGGGTGTCTTGACAGATTGAAATGAAGATCGCATCAAAGATAAAAAAAATGTCATTTTGATACCAAAGTTATTCATAACTCGAAAACGAAAAAAGTAAATTGAATTAAATCATCAAAAAAACGTACAGTGTGTTCCGAATTTTTTAAAATATTTATTGCATAATATAAATAAGAACAGTGTCACTTTAATTAAAAATGCAAACAAATTTGCGTTGAAAAATTGGGATATAAATCACATCAAAGGTAACTTAAGTGACACTTCCATTAAAAAAAGTATTACTGGATTCATATTTCGCAAATAATAATTTTCTTTAATCTTTTTATTTATTTCCGCATTGTTTATATTTTTTCTTGTTCTATCCTTCACTTAAGTACTCTTTTTCGTATGATTGTTACCATTCTGTCACCTCACCCATGTCTTTATTTCTCTATTGTGATTGTTTTAATCATTCTAGCAGATGACTCTTTTTAAGTCCCTTGACATGCGGGGTGACGTCACAAGTGATATGATTTTGACAAGTGAGGTTAGATGTTCACTGTTTAGAAACGCCTCGTGATGTGTAAATATGAGTGAGTGATGGAAATCTCAGGTGCATTCACCATTTTATTCAAAGGTTTGTGTGTCAACTAAAATGAGATCTGAACAAGATCGAAATAAACTAATTTAGAGAATCGGTGTATTCATCGCCTCACCAGAAAAACAAAAATGTCCACCCTGGCAAAAGTATGAAACTCCTCAAGATTTTATTTTTATTTTTTCATTTAAATTGAAGAAGGAAAAGTTACAGGTTATTTTTTGTACCGAATTTTCTCGAATTTCCACTTCTACTAGTACCTGAGTCCGACGCACGAATAGCCCACGGCATAATCGACACGTAGTTTGTATAGGACTCATAAACAATAGTCTAAAAAAAAGTCGAGTACCGAGAAAACCAATAAAAATTACTTGTTTCTGTCTACAAATCACGACCTCAATGGATCTACGATACACAGTAAAGCGGTATGCCGATTTGTCTTCTCAAATTTTACTTATACGTTTCGCGCGTGCCGCTACCCAAAAGAAAGACGGAATTATTCTTCTTCTGCCATTTATTATTCAGGCTTGAGCTGTACGTATTCGACATTTGATATCGTAGTTTTCCTGTTTTTTTTTTGTATGATTATGATATTTTAGAGTTAATGTGGAGTAATTATTTATCCCATCGTGACATCACATATGCGTATCGGCGTGTATATGTATAGTGGAGAGTGACAACTGACAACGCTGATAACAATTGATAATGTGCTGAAACGTCAATGACAAATGTACTAGAACTGTTCGTTTTCAAATAAAATAGCACCACAATCAGCAAAATTATTGTACGTTTTGGGTCAGACCCGAAAACTAAATTGCTTCCCTGCCCTAGTGTGTATTACAATAGCGCACGGTTCCGACCCATTTCCTTAGGAAAATGCATTTGACTTGAGCGCCAGAGAAATACACACAAGGGCAGGGCCAGACTGTCTGTTCGGAAGAATTCCACAGTGTTAAGTGATTATAAATAAACTAGCTGACCCGGAAAATTCCATACTGCTCATAATCAATAATTAATGTGCTGAATGAATTTGTTTCACAATTTTCTTTTTTTTTAGTTTTTCCGATGTTTCAATAATTATTCTGTTATTTGGAGCGCAAGCATAACAAACATATAAAAAAATAATAAAAATCCTCCCAGCGATGTTCCAGTTAGGATGATATGTTAAATATCTGAGAACATTTCTAGCGTACTTTTTTTGAAATGTTTTAACTGAAAACGTATCTATTGTTACAACACTTCAAATCCCAAATAGAACCTACATATCTAATTTGGACAAAATCTTTTAAAAAATAACAAAATCAAGCAAACATAACCTCACATTTTTGAAAAAAAATTGATCAAATCCCAAATGGAACCTCCATAATCTAAATTGAACAAAATCCTTTGGAAAATTACAAAATAATTATGCAAACATAACCTCACTTGGACCATTTTTGGTACATTTCTAAAATTAAACCTCAAATTAAAACCTTCATATCTTATTTGAACAAAATCGTTAGGAAAATAACAAAACTTTTCGAACATAACCTCACTATGTCATTCAAAAAAAATGTTTTCATCAAATCTCAAATAGAACCTACGATATAATATCAAATTTGAACAAAATCCTTTGGAAAATGACAAAATTAGGCAAACATAACCACACTTGGTCAATTTTTGTTAAATTTCTTGACCCCAAATTAGAGCCTACATGATTATTTGAACAAAATCTTTTGGCAAATTACAAAGCTATGCAAACATAACCTCACTATGTATGTGATGTTTCAAAAAAATGTTTGATCAAATCCCAAATAGAACCTACAATCTGATTTGAAAAAAATCGTTTGTAAAATAACAAAACTATAATGCAAACATAACCTCAACATGACATTTTTTTTTAAATGTTTTGATCAAATCCCAAATAGAACCCACGATATTATCATCTAATTTGAGCAAAATCTTTTGGAAAATGACAAAACCAAGCAAACATAACCGCACTTGGTCAATTTTTGATCAAACACCAAAAAAATTATTTGAACAAAATCCATTGGCAAATAATAAAACTATGCAAACATAACCTCACTATGTCAAAGCAAGGGAAGTTGTGTTTTCGGGTTCTTGAGGGAATTTTCCAATTTTTCTTTTCATAACATCACTCCTCATATTTCAAAAAACATAAAAAAATCACCTAAATTGCTTCAGCCGTTCTCAAGTGATGGAGTAACCGAGAAAAACGGGATTCAAATCTATTTATTAGATAAGATAAAAGCCTGGATAGAATCAGCATCAGCACTGTTTTAGTTTTATGTTTACGTTCACTGAATGCACCTATTTTAACATTATGGCAACGTTACTTTATCAGTTCTGACCTATGATTCTGTTTTAGTTTTAATTTTTGTATGGAGGTAGAATATGAATCTGGACTTTGTCTGTAACTCGCATTAACGGGTAGATATTCTAACAGACGCACACAACATCCCTTTATGGGAAAAAATAGAGATACTCTTTTCTCATAATGTCATTTTTGTCTTGATATTGAAAATGGCCGCCACTGCTATGCTGTAGAGTTTAGAGTCTCTTTCATTTCTCAGGAATCTCAGGTCTATGATTTGGATTGACATCAATAACATTTGGCGAGTTCGAGTGCACGCTCTTCGTGTTCAGAGTGTTTAGAGCGGAAACTCGAACGCGCCTATTGAATTTACTCATTGACATTGACATCAGTTTGTTTTGTCACGGAAAGGTGACATGTGACACCCCGAATGAAAAGTAGTGTTTTCGGGTTTTTTTGGGAGATTTTCCAGCTTTTCTCGCCATAAAAACAATCCCAAGAATTTAAGGAACAATTGAAAAAAAAATGACTGAAATTGCCCCAGCCGTTCTCAAGTTATGGATCTTCCAGAAGAAATCGGTACTCATTTTTATGTATCAAAAAGATGGTAAAACCGTGCGTTTGTCATGTAGTGATGTACCTATTTGGTGTAACTATCACAACACTTACTACAGCGGACAATCGATCAATTCCATCAATTTTCCAAAGTATAAAACAGTAGTTCTCTCAACTCAACTGCAACAATTTAGTAGTCCTCCAGCACGTGGAGATTTCTGATTTGGAAATAGGGCGACTTTCTCTAATCTGTAACTGAGACACCCTCTAATCGATCGATGTGCGTGATGTGTCATCCAATCGTATCAAAATTTAACGGGACGAGGGACAGAGTTCCGAATGTGTATGTCTCTCTGATTGTTTCCAGAAAGTTTGGGCGTGCGTTGCGTAGGGGATATTATTTATCGATACCAAAAGGCGGACTCTATCATTTATTAATAGTCCCTTTGAACTTCCGTTCCATGGATTCTTTCAATAAATTAATTATCGCGTTCGCATTCAATCAATACAAGACATTTGTTGGGAAATTGAATGTAGCCATGTCAGATCGAAATTCAAACGCGTGGTTTCAGATTAACGCCAGTGATGACAATAATTTGTCCTTGTGGTCTAGAGCCATCAAAATTAACAGGATTCGATTTACAATGACCGCGTTGAATCCGGTTACCAGCTTCAATTTCGATTACAATTCAAAATGTTGCAACATATCTTAATCCAGAAAAATCTTTTCGACAAGTTCCAGCCGAATTTCAAGGCGTCGGATCAAATCCGGGATTTGGGGACACTAATCTAATTGAGGACACTGGAACTGGTGAGGATTAGCTCTTTTATGTGAAAATCGAGACTGAGATTAATTGGAAAAGTTTCCATTTCTTATATATAGTCATTCGGCAAAGGTTGCGTAATATAACTTTCCTATATGAGTATATATGATGAATCTTCAACCCCACTGATTAGTCTTGCAAGTCTCAGGGGGGCAACTCCATTTGAAAATCCAATAACGTAAAGTTACTAAAGGACAAGTTGGCAGCTTTTAACATTTTAATTAACAAGAAGTTTTTAGTGTGGATTTAAAGCTTAGCAAGTTTGCGGAGCATTGTTAATCCGTCTCGCGGTGGCGGCGAATATGAATGCTTCGCCCGGCAACACTCAAATCTGCCCAACTTTAACCAACTCACCTTGTGTTTGTCTTTATTATGCTTTAAGTGACAAGTTTCAAACGCAAACTTTGAGAAAATTTTCATTTCGACTTAAGAAGCTTTTATGGGCTGCTAAAACTCCTCTTTTGACTGGTGACCAGTGGCGGCTCGTACAAGACAAATGTAGGGGTTGCAGGGGCGGCTTCCCCAAGACAAAAACATTTTTTGGGAGCAAGTCCAACAAGACTGAAAGCAGTGGATTTAACTAATGGTTTACCTTTCACAACGTATCCAAATACAATTGCCATTTGAAATTAATTTGATACGTCAAGAGTTTCATCAGAAATTATAGACAAAGGACTTGAAATTTCATATACGTGGTCTAGACAATATTAGAAAGTCATCAGCGTATTTATTTTTCCAAAATACCCAAAAATATACTGAATAAATAAATAAAAAAGAAAACGCAAATTTCACTGTATGATCGAAAACGGGGAGGGGCCATATTAGCCTCCCGAGAGAGAGAGAGTTCATTCCAGTCAATACGCCAAAAGAAGACATCCAGTTCCGTCCATACAGCGGTCAAGAGAGGTCTTGCCCGAGAGCGACATGAACTACCTAGGAGGACCCGAAGGTACTACCTGGTACCTGGTAAATATTTAGAGGAGTTAGACTTTGGTCTAACCACTCGTACCCTGAATCCTTCGTTCTTACGAAGAAGAGAAAATTCGTTCTTCCCCTTTTTGATAACGTTTCAGGTTTATTTCAGAGCTGGTAAAACCCTATTGCACTATAGCTTGTCTATAAGGGTTCTTGGAAAGGTAGAACCAGGAGCAAAGTTGACTCGCTTGGTTTCATTTCCAAGGGAGTTACTGATATAACAGTAGAACCTCTGTGAATCGAATCTCTCAGGCTTTGCTCCCTCATTAGGCTCTTTTGATTGTGAAACCCCTACGTGATCGGGTAATACCGACGGTAGTAGGTCACCAACAGAGCTTGGTGGGGTTCATCCCCCTTGAATAAACCCTTCTGCCCCATAAAAAGCACGACACGCACATCCATCCATCAAGGCAATGGATGCTAAAACTCTAGCGAAAGAGTTGAAAAAACTCTCAAAAACTCATGAACAGCTCCGTCAGAGCCATGAGAAGTTGGACGTCCTTTTCGTACAAAGACGCGACGAGTACCAAGAGGAACGCGAAAGGAAATATAGCATGCTTGAAGGCTATCGTTTCACGACCGAGAAGCTGCAATCTGAGATTGCGCGACCCAGGAGTCAGCCACTAAAAAGGGAGCATTTTTTAGCTGCTTTCCCTTCTTCTTCAAAGGAGAAGGAGTTTAGGGAGACTATTAGTCTTCTGAAGATTTAGATCGAGAGTCCCAGAGCCCAGCTAAAAAGGAAGGCTCCCTCTGATCCTTCTTCAAAGGTATCGGGATTAAAGAACCATGTCTCTGAGACCCATTCAAGAGTTTCTAATGACATGGAGGTTGATCCCCATGCTGGAGTCAGGAGAAAAGCTGGGGGCAGTGACGGCTCGCGTGAGTGCAAGCATGTCCGGAAAAATGTCGCCACGCCCACCCAGCAGAGGAGGCACCGGTGCCCACGGTACCGACCCTCGACGACGAGCGTTCGGGGCACGTACCGCTCGTACCCCCACCCGCGACCGCGACGGACTCTGCCGCAGCAGCTTCCAAGAGGGCTCCCGCTATCTTTTCAAAGGGAACCCGCCTGAGAAGTGAGCTGCGTGCAAAGCTCCATGCAGCCAGCATAGCGTATGTGAAGGCTTCCGTTGTGAGGGATGACGTGAGAATCATACCAGCTTCAATGGATGATCACCAAGACATCCAGACTGTTCTGGATGAGATGGCAGCAGACTACCACACCTTCTCTTGACCAGAGGAGCGTTCGTTGCAGGTTGTCATTCACGGACTACCTGCCAACGCAGACCTAGAGACAGTCAGGTCAGAGATCGCCACCCGCTTTGGCATCGATGCTGTACCGCTCCGCATGACTAGCCGGAGAACCTGGCAAGTCATGCCCCTAGTGTAGGTGAAAACCGACGCTGGGCGGATCTTTGAGATCAAGGAGCTGCTCGGCATCGATGTCAAGGTGGAACTCAAAAAGAAGTCACCGGAACCACGGCAGTGAAGCAGGTGTGCAGCACATCGCTGCGTCAAGTGTGCCGGTGCACACAGCAGCAGAGACTGCACTCTCGAGAGACTCGCTATCGGTGAACGCAACGCGAGCTTCGTGGTTTGCGGAGGGAAAGGCCACTCCGCAAGCTGGCAAGACTGCCCATCGTACATGGGCAGAACGAACCCCAAAAAAGAGGAAGAGAAGACAAAAGCAAACGGTTTTTGGTCAAAGAGAGCCCAGGCTGCGTTTAAGTCTCGCGTCGACGCAGAAGTCAAGAAAAGAGTGCAAGCCCTTCAGGCTGCACAAAAAGTCAACTAGACAGCGGTCTAGAAGTCACTCCAGCGAGAGCGGAGTTAGGACAAACACGTCGCAACCGTGTTTTCACCTCTGGTAGTGGCTCCAGATTCCCTTTTTATTTTCTCTCTTTTCTTTTTCGTAACTACTAGTGCGGAGACACACGGGTAGAACGAGTTTTGCCGCGATCCTACCCTGTGACCAAGAGGCCTTCGGAAGGTAACCTGGTACCAAAGAGCTAAACTTAAGTGAGAGATTGGGACACTAAAAGGATTATCCCTGACGTCGTAATGCGGAGGAGAGGTTTAGTGGGTTTAACCCCACACTACTCTATGGTCCCGGACCTTAGAGTGTCTGGTTTCAGATTCCTCTCCTGGGGGCCAATTTCATTTTACCTACAGTATTTGGGGGTTGCGCAACCTTGCAAACCTAACTAGGAGCCGCCACTGCTGGACTATCAACTTTTTTTTGTCCAAGAATATTGAATATTGAAAATCAACTTATAGATAAATACACCCCATGCCCATCAGTCCCCCATTTCGTGATCATCACCCTTACTAGCCCCAAGCAATTTGAAAATTATAACGCAAAAAGACCAACATAAAGATTGTAATCAGTCGAATCTAAATAATCATCAGAGTCGATAGTTGAAGTTTACTAGTCCATTTGCAAGAGGGTCGATAATTAATTAATTAAGAGATGTGTCCAAGCACGATATATCGAACATGGGTGTGTTAATTCACACCGGAAAAATGAGATATTATTTTCCTGCAACATTGTCTCACTAAATTCCATCCAAAATGGATTAAGGAATTTAATCAGACTCGTGCCTGGTTTTAAAACGGTTTTATAGAGACAGCGGAGTTTCCTAAATTGAAGCATTTATTTCTCGTTGAGCCAAAAGAGCTATACAATTAGGCATTTTCCAGGTCTACCGTTTCGTGACTCGCTTCTGATGCTACTTTTTCGTGTGTTTGCGACTAGCTTACTCAATCTTCATTTTTCTCAACTACCTTGTATATCAGAAAGACTAATTTGAAAGGTCTGTCCCAGAAATACCCGCAACGATGCTCGTATCTTGTCTTGAATGTGAAAAGCTTCATAGCTCTACAAAGGGTGCACGAAATACGTATTTAATTATTCTACAAGGTGATTAAATACGAAAATGTGGATATAATCAAGTAACAGAGTAATTACACTCGAAGTATGGTTACAACGGCATATATTGATCAATTAACTGGAAATTGGAAGAAGTAGTGCGCTCTTGATTGAGTGTGGTGTTTGTTCAACTTGTGTTACTAATTTTTCACGTGTTTTCAAAGGTATTGATTTCCGTTTTTGGTGTAACAACTGACGTTGACGGTTTAAGTTGTGTGATTTTGTTGTTATTGTTGTTGTTGTTGTTGTTGTTGTTGTTGTTGTTGTTGTTGTTGTTGTTGTTGTTGTTGTGTTGTTATTTTGTTGTTTGTGTGGTTTTTTGTTGTTTTTGTCTGGTATTTTTTGTAAAAGATGTTTCAGAGGAATCTATTCAGACAAAAAAAAAATGCAGAATATGAATTTTGGATTTCAGCTAGGGCGCCCTATAAGGGAGGAGTAGAGAAACATTTTTCCCACAAATCGTTCCAGATAAACAAGTTGAAACTACGTAATAAATATCTTTTTGAATTATCAAGAACTATTCGGAATATGTATTGTGTCTCCATTGTAAGAAAAAAAAATGATCCCTGTTAACTCAAAGATTAACGAGATTTCGAATTTTTGTTATATACCACCATTATTTTATCACAATCAATCATGTTCCCGAGTTTCCAGAATCAATAAAAATGTTGGTTCTTAACAGATATATATACTAAAAATTCTGGAAATTATTTTTTTCAGGGTCTGAAAGTGAATGTCACCATATTGACAACAAATATTCGTTTAATCTCATATCAAATGTTTACAAATGATTTATAAATTCATCAATTCCCAATTTTCTAGACTGTTTTTTGAAGGAATTCATAAATTCTGTATTCTCTAGATTTCTTAATTTCTGAATTATGTCCAGATCTTTCAATCACTCCTAAACTAGTTGATTTCGTATTTTTTTTCCCCAAATCACTCATTTCTTTAACTCGTCAATATAATTCTTCAATATTTTAAATATTGAATGCTAAATTTTATCAATCTCATCAATTCCTAGTTTTCTGGAGCCAATTATCCTTCAATCATGAATGTTCCTGGTTCCTATAACTCTCATTTCTAGAATTTTCCAATATCTTCAATTCTATTTTTTTGTATTTAAAGATTTGTCAATTATAAATTTATAAATTTCTCATTGTCTATACAAAATTGTATTTTGCAAGGGATCCCTGGATTCTTTATTTCCCAAATTTCCCAATTCCGAAACTAGTTGATTCCTTGATCATCATCCTTCAATAGAGATGTTTCTTGATTCCCAAATCTCGCTATCAATGGAATCCCCTGGTCTTCAATTTAATTTTCTAGACAGGTATGTTTTTGTTTTTTTTTTTTTTTCATTTCCGTAATTTCTTGATTTCTGAACTCCTCAATGACTAAATCTTCCAATTCCTACCTTAGTTGATTCCTTCATTTATTTATATTTACGAATTTACTTGATTTCCAAATCACTAATTTCTTCAATTTCTGGATTTTTCAATATCTTGAATGTTGAGTTCTAGATTTTATCAGTTTCAGAATTACTCAATTCCTTAGTTTTATGAATTTATCAATTCCTAATTTTCTAGACATTTTGATTTTTGGAGGAATTCGTTAGGTAATTCTTTATTTTCTGAATTTCACAACTTTTGCATTCTCTGATGATCCAATTTCCCAATTAGTAAAGTAGTTGCTATCCTCATTATCCTTCAATTACGAATTTTTTTGTTTTCCAAATATTCTATTCATGGATTTCCTCAAATATTTTCAACTCTAAGATTTGTCAATTATTCCCAAATTAATAAATTCATCAATTCCTAATTTTCTAGACATAATTGCGTTTGAAAAAGAATTCTTTAATTCTTTATATCCCAATTCCTAAACTAGTTGAATCCTTGATTATTATCCTTCCATCCTGAAATTCTCAATTAATTTGTTTTATTTCAAGGAATTTTTCTTTTTCTCAATTTCTGAATTTCTTGATGACCAAATCACCCAATTCCTACAATATACTTGATTCCTTCATTTATTCTTCAATCACGAATTTTCTTGATTTCGCAATCACTATCTCTTCAATTCTTCAACATCTTCAATCTTGAATTCTGAACTTCACCAATTTCAGAATCTCTCAAATCTTAAAAATGCATCAGTTCCTGTTTTTCTAGATCTATTAGGAAGAATTCCTCAATTCTTTATTTCCTAATTTTCTCAAATCTTTAATTCCCTGACTAACATATTTTCAATTTCCTGAACTGTTTGTGATAATTATTATCCTATTATCACAATCTTTTTTGATTCTCAAAATTCTCATTTTTTGAATTCCTCAATTCTTTAAATTTCAACATTTGTCGATTATTCTTTACTTCATCAATCCCCAATTTTCTAGACAAAATTGTTTTTTTTAACGAATTCCTAAATTGATTATTTTTCAAATTTCCCAATTTCTAAACTATGTAGTTGATTTCTCAATTATTATCCTTCAATCACGACATTTCTGATTCCCAAATCTCTCCTAAATTATTTAATTTATAGATTCATCAATTTTCACGACATATCTGTTTTTTTTTTAAGAAATTCTTCATTCTCTAAATTTATCAATTTTATTAATTCAATTTTTTTTCAATTCCAGGATTTGTCCATTCTTCAAGTTTTCAAATTCATCCTTTCCTGATTTTCTATAAAATCCTGCTTGTTTTTTTTTCAAGGAATTCCCTCATTCTTTATTCACTACATTTTTTGATTTCTGAATTCCTTGTCAATTGATTCCTCAATAATTATCCTTCAATAAGAAATATTTTGGATTCCCAACTATCTCATTTTTTCAATTCTTAAATTCTTTTTTTCTACGAGCGTGCGCAAAGTAGCCACTTCGCACACTCATTTGCGTGTGCAAAGTAACCTTTTCCCGCACTAGTGCGGGAAAAATTTTTCCCGCACTCAAATGTCAAATGTCAAATAACTACCTACCAATTTGTTGTTTTAAACTTCGTTTCCATACCAACCAAACTGTAGATAATGCACTTTGTAATGCACAAAATAATGTTCTTGTTACTTTTCCCTTTTCAGTCAAAATCAAAATGAAACACACAATTATTTTTTTGCGTTAAAAACGCATTCGCCAGTAACGTAAACAAACATTGATAATGACGACTTTCAATCGGCATTTGTGAGTTGTTCTTGCTTGATTTTGGTGCAAATTACTGTGTTTATCGGAAATCTTCGAAAGATTATTTGAGCTGAATAGTGGCATCAAAAAAACCTGATCATGTATACAAACAAACGGACAATCAAATTTATAAAAGTATAAACGATTAAACGAAGACTGAAGACTGACTGATCTTAATGACACAATTGACACAGCTGTCTAGAGTGTGTTGTCAAATCAAAACAGTGTTGCCAATAGCAGGGAATAAGGCGACAAAAGAGGAAATTTTATGAACAGTGATCGGACATGCCCTTGCATTTCAAATATAAAATAAATCAATAATGATTTTGATTATACCCATATTATCCAATTTCCAGCTGCCGCCACAAACTGTTCTTTCAATATAAATATTGTTAAGCATAAATAATCATTATTCTCAAGTTCTATGTTTTTAAGTGCGTTCAAATAATATATTATCTAAAGTTTTTCGTGTCTAATCTGTGGACGCTCGTAGAAAAAATATTGTTCCTAACAAGTTCGCAAAGTGTCTTTCCCGCCCTTAAAGCATATCCGAACTCCGCTTCGCGTCGTTCGTCTAACTGCTTTTGCGTGCGGGAAAGCATCACTTTGCGAACTTGTTAGGAAAATAACTATTTTCTACGAGCGTGCGCAAAGTAGCCACTTCGCACACTCATTTGCGTGTGCAAAGTGACCTTTTCCCGCACTCAAATGTCAACTCAAATAACTACCTACCAATTTGTTGTTTTAAACTTCGTTTCCATACCAACCAAACTGTAGATAATGCACTTTGTAATGCACAAAATAATGTTCTTGTTACTTTTCCCTTTTCAGTCAAAATCAAAATAAAACACACGATTCTTTTTTTGCGTTAAAAACGCATTCGCCAGTAACGTAAACAAACATTGATAATGATGACTTTCAATCGGCATTTGTGAGTTGTTCTTGCTTGATTTTGGTTCAAACTACTGTGTTTATCGGAAATATTCGAAAGATTTGAGCTGAATACTGGCATAAAAAAAACCTGATCATGTATACAAACAAACGGACAATCAAATTTATAAGAGTATAAACGATTAAACGAAGACTGACTGATCTTAATGACGCAGCTGTCTAGAGTGTCATGTCAAATCAAAACAGTGTTGCCAATAGCAGGGAATAAGGCGACAAAAGAGGAAATTTTATGAACAGTGATCGGACATGCCCTTGCATTTCAAATATAAAATAAATCAATTATGATTTTGATTGAACCCATATTATCCAATTTCCAGCTGCCGCCACAAACTGTTCTTTCAATATAAATATATTGTTAAGCATAAATAATCATTATTCTCAAGTTCTATGTTTTTAAGTGTGTTCAAATAATATATTATCTAAAGTTTTCGTGTCTAATCTGTGAACGCTCGTAGAAAAAATATTGTTCCTAACAAGTTCGCAAAGTGTCTTTCCCGCCCTTAAAGCATATCCGAACTCCGCTTCGCGTCGTTCGTCTAACTGCTTTTGCGTGCGGGAAAGCATGACTTTGCGAACTTGTTAGGAAAATAACTATTTTTTTCAATTGCAGGATTTGTCAATTCTTTTATTTATGAATTCATCAATTTTTTAAGGAATTCTTTATTGATTCCTGAATTTCTTAATGTCCAAATTTCCCACTGCCCAAACTAGTTGATTCCCTAATTCTTCAATGACGAAATTCATCAATTTCCAAATATTCAATTTTTTCCTCAATATTGAATTCTGATGTTGTTTTAATTGAAAACATTTTCGCAATAATTCTCAAAATTCTGAATTCATCAATTCCTAAATGGAGAAATTCCCCAGTTCCCGGATCAGGTGAAACTGGTAGTCCCAATTTTTCGAATTTCCTCAATTTTAAATTTCTACTTTCAATACAAAAAAATTATATATTTTCAGAGGTTGAGAATACTAATAATTATTATTGATGAATTGGCACATCCTGCATTTAAGAAAATTTTGAATTTATCTTATAAACTAAAAAATGAGTGATTTGGGGGAAAAATGGTATGTCACAAACGTCGTACGTCAAAAAAAGTTATTGAAAAACTCTTTTTAGGGTCGCCTCCGAAATTATTGTTTTGTTTTCTTTTTAAATTAAAAATTAACAAGGTGTTCAAAAACTTCCTATTGGGGCAGTTGAATTGAAAAAAAAAATTAAGATTATTGAAAAAATATTTTCGATGAGAAGAAGATTTTAATAGATTCTGAGATTTATTTATGGTTTTATTTTTTTAAGTGCTTATCTTTATTTTAGTTAACATGATATGTAATCAGTTTAACGATTTTAAGCTGGTATCTATCGATTTTTTTACTTCTTTTGCAGAATATTTATTGTACAATGAAGTATGCTTAAAAAAAACGTAATATTATTGACGTATCTATCACGTCAACAAATGACATCAAAATAACGTCGCAAAGGCGTCATAAGACTTACGTCTATCATATGACGTCGTTAAGACTGCTGGGAACCCAAACTTATCCAAACTATCAAACATTAATTTCTATTACATGTATGTTTCATACATTTGGCACCCCTTTTTTCTTATAACCATCATAAAAATAATTAAACAAACTCAATTTAAACACGACATTCACAATGCTATACCATTGATAACACAAAAATCCTTTTATTACCAAACAAAATTCAATTGATCCTTCCACCGCTGCCCTCAAACTCAATACAGACTAATCCATCATTCTTCCAACCAGTCTGGAAAAAACTGGAAGCGAGGCTTCGATATCTTAAGGTTGTGTTTCAATCAGATTTTCATTAGTCTAAGGGCTCTTTTGGAGTTCGATTTAATTTTGATCCGCTAATATTGAAAGTTAATTTGCGATGGGAGGGCAGATTATTAAGCTTCAAGATGGAGAGGAAGTTTCGACGATACATTCAAGTTTGGCTACTTTATTAAATCGTCATTAGCAACTAATCAGCTCTGGGTATTTTAAGATTCGAAATAAAGAGGATTATGTACAAACAATAATAATTGTAGTTAATTGGAAATTATTCTGCCTCTTCAAATTGGTTACCCACAACCAAAATAAATACTGGTAGAAAGGGGTTGGAAATGTCAAAAACATTTTTCGTAAGGTAAATTCTTCCAATTTTATAGACAAATTATTGCATTTTTCTCCCAAAACGATTAAGGACTGACAAGGGACTCCCTCGACTTTAATTATTCAAGGGGATAACGTACGATAGGGTTGAAGGACCAAAATGGAAACACTCAGCTCGAGTGTCCCTTTACGCGTTCTTTTGAGCGGTTTATTCACTTTAAGGGTAGTTTTCTCGAGCAGGATCAGTGCTTTAACAACGCACAGTTTCAGTGAAATTGGTGAAAATGTGATATGGCTTCCCAACGAGCTTGTGACTTTATTATTAAATTGATTTATGGTTGAAGTTGAAATCTGGTTTGCGAACCCTTCATTTTTTCCAACCCTTAGGAAAAGGGTTGAAAATCCCCCCTTTATTCGTGCACCTGTCCGCAATAGACTTGTTACAGACTGGACTTTTGATTTGCGTAATAGGGTGGTGTGTTGAATATTTTTTACTACTAAATATTTTCAATGATTTATTTTTACGACTATAACATCACATCAAACGTTTATCTAATCTCACAATAATGATCAATTTGGTAAATAAACATGCCAGTAATGATAAAGAGAAATCGATTTGGAAAGCTCATTATCAGTGTTCTGTACGTACTGATGATTATCTAGATCAAAAGGGTTTCTGTTGAAATATCGATTTCCATGCCTAGTTCAGTGAAGGGAGTGATGGCTATTTTTGTACGCTTATCTCCAATTTAACCCAAATCAAGAAAACATCCCTCATTTCACTTCTTGATTGGATTAAAAACGTAATCTGGTATGCAAATGACTCTCATTCGGAGATGGCCAGTGATAACAACAGTCCCTTACCATTTTAATGTTTCTTTTCCACGAAAAGAGACAATCCATCAAGGCGTCTTGAAGATAACATTTTATCTACTATTGATAGGGTTCAAAACATACTATCTTCATTATAGAGTCCATGTGGGTCACAAACAAGATCCAATGTGATTGGTTCAAGGGGGGGCAGGCAAGGACACTCTCCACTTTCAACAGATGGAAGATAACCAAGACTTCCCATTACTCTCCAAAATGAAATAGCTCTTGATCTGACACCTGCTGAATCCAATTTTTTACCGCAGTATCTGGATCTGCTGCAGCAGATGTAGGACCTTGATGGTCAAATTGCTAGTGTGATCAACTTCATATGCTCTATAGACCTTACAGAGAGAGGTGAGGCTTCTGCTTAGAGTGTCCAAAGAATTTGAATTGCTCACCCCAAAAGCTAAAAATCGTTAGATGATATAAATTAGTTCTGAAGATGGAAATCTGAGAAGGGAATCAATCGTTCATCATCACTCAGTGGATCTTCCGACAGCGCTTTAACATTCCACGTCATGATCCCGATATGTGCCAGAAAACTTCAGAAATGCAACACAACATCTCTTGAGTCTGCGCGTCACGCAGCCCGGAAAGCAGAGTGGCGCGGTGGGCTAAACAAGAATATTAAGCCCGGAAAGCTGCTCGGGAAGGGAGCACCTGGGCGGCTATATCAGTACTTTACCTTATAACATTCACGAAAATTTGAACTGGGTCACTTGTCCAGTCCGACATCTTTTCAATGGATCTTCGTCAATTCGCAACGGGCAGACGAGTTACTAAAGCGATCAAGCCTCAAGCGCATGTAAACAGTGAACGTGCACGAGCACATTCATCTTTTGAACTTTGCCAAAAAACCGACATTTTTCTGTTTAGCGACGAGCACGTGCACAATCACGAACGCGAGTCCGGGCAGCCCATTCACTCGCTTGTGCTCGTGTCCATGACCGGTGAATGTCACGTTGAACGGAAGCTTGTAATTGCACTATAAAATCTGAGTTTTCTTTTGTTGAACAATTTTTCATGAAAATTAAAAAATTATCAACTTTGGAGGACCATTAAAAATGAGCTAGGAGGGTTGATGGAGTGAAATTTTGAAAAAAGAGTCCTTGAACATTCTGACTCACATAATTGGAGTTTAAAATTCAGGGTCTGTGATTTTTTTTCGTTAAAAAACTAAAAAAATTATTAACTTTTGAAAGCTATACAGAAACAGACTGGGAGTTTTGGAGCAGTGAAAATTTGAGAAAATGGCAAAAAATACAATGAGAATAAAATTTTTAAAAAACACTCCACAAACATCTCCAATTGACTCATCAATTCCACTGTATTATAAGGTAGGATTGGAAGTGAAATTTCAAAAAAGCATATTTTATAGTCTATCAAAAAACGTTTTTATTAAGGATTATTTTTAGTTTTTGTCTAAAAATGAAACTAGGAGGTTGGGAGAGGAATAATATTTGAAGGAGATACTTTTCTTTCCTCCTCAACCAACTGCTTTGACGTTTTTATTTCAGGATTAAGGAGTTTATAATATATTTTTTCCATGACTATTCAATGATAGATGTATTATGCATCCACTTTCTATTGGTTAATGTGACTCGTCACTGGTATACCAGTGACTTTTTTTACATCACTCAATTTTTTTCAACCAATGAAATGATCTGATGTCATTTCTCCACTTTTCAAAAGCCAATCAGAAAATTCGACAAGTTGTCAACCTTCAGATCCATTATTTTGAAACAGCTGATTTGACCGTCCATACTTGTTTCATAGTCATCGTGTTGACAACCTAACCTCACTTTAAGTACAGTTGTCAAAAATTTCCGTCCAAATGAAATTGAATACCTATTGCAAAGTCTGCTTCAATTATTGAATGATCATAGAAAAAGTATAGTATTCTACTCGCGGGAAATGGCTTCCACTCACTTCATCCTCGTGAGTAATGGCCACCATTTCTCACTCGTTGAATAATATACTATTTTCTATCACTATTCAAGACTAAATATATTATACATCCACTTTCTATTGATTAATGTGATTCGTTATTCATATCAGTGACTTTTTCCATTAATCAATTGTTTTCAACCAATGGAAAAGATCTAATGACAAGTTGTCAACATACGTCAATCTTCAAATCCATCATTTTCAAAAATCCCATTTGACCGTCCATACAAGTCACCTAACCTCACTTTATCCTACAGAACAGTACACATATCAAAAAGTGCCGTACAAATGAAATTAAATATTGCATAGTTCGCTTAAATTATCAAATAATCATATAAAAGGTATAGTTTTCTACTCTTGAATTTTTGTTACATAAAACATTGTATGCCACTTGTGTATAGGTTTCCCAAGTCATTTGTGTACTTCAGAGCCATGTTGGTAGTCTTTGAGTGTCCACAATTCCGTTTCATTATTCAAAGCTTTCACGACGATTTGAAACATGTTAAGAAAGACTTCCAAAGGATTTTTGAGGAGGTTTAACAGTTTTTTGACGGTTTGAAGTATTATTTAAAGTTTTTTTAGTAATTTTTTTTTATTTTACTGTAAAGGGTGTCTCTTATGGTGTATTAAAAAACATTGTAATTTGAGATTATTTATAACATTTCAAGGAAATTTGAGAAAACAATGTCCAACTTTGAAAAGTTTCAAAAATGAAACTAGGAGGGTTGTAGAGGAGGAATTTTGAGAAGGCACTTGTTTTTTCTCCTCAAACAACTCACCGAATTGGCTTTGCTTTAATGTTTTCGATCAAGAATTAATGATTTTTTTATAGACGATTTTATACATTTTTGAGAATGTAAAAGCTATTTTGATTTTTCAAGGTTCAATAGACTATTTTATACATCTTTAAAAAGTCTTTTGAGGACTTTGAATTATTTTATGGTCTTTGAGTGTTTACAATAATTCCTTTTAATTGTTTAAATCTTTCAACAAGAATTAAAACATCTTTGAGAAAGTCTTTTTGAACATGTTCAACAGTTTTTAGAGGCTTCAAAATTTTTTTTTTAATTTCTCAAGGAAAGGATGGGTGGAGGGGTAAAATTTTGAAAAGACACTCTTTAGAGTTATAGTTTCTCAAAAAACTTTTTAATTTATGATTATTCATGATATTTCGAGGAAACTTGGAGAAACCATCCCCAACCTTGAAGTGCTGGAAAAATTAAACTGGGAGGGTTGGAGAGGTAAAATTTGGAAGAGACACTAATTATATACCCATTAGGTACTTTTGATAAATCTGTCGCCACGATAAGCACCATTCTTATCGATGGACCCAGAACGCATAAATAGAGTTAGTTGTTAGTTTTAAGTATCATTTGTTTGTCAAAGTTCATACTGTTAACATCTGAATCATACTCATATTTCTATCTTAGTGAATAAAATTGTTTTTTAAAAAGTCTTTTGGTGTTTTGTGAATTATAATTGGCGCTGCGAACAGGATAGCTGCACGTTGTACTGTCAATTGACAACGGAGTATTTCAATACCTTAGCTGCTATCCAAAGAAACCTGAGTCCTCCGCAAACTACCCTGTCGAAGACACCAGAACAAGACATCAAAGAACTCACCCATAGCCCAGACTGTCGAAAAATGAGAGAGATTTTATTGTAAGTACCTTTACATTACAATTGCCAATCTTATTACCGTTTTTCTGTAAATGTCTGATGCGCCGGGAAAAATAAAACAATTTCTAAATAGAAATCATTCTAAACTAGGTTTAGTTATTGAACAAAAAAGCAACGTAGACACTCTAAATTATTCAAATGCAAATTTAGAAAAGATAAATATATCTATTCCTGAGGAAATATTGAACTTTCCCATTTCTCTTGATAATTCAGAAAAACCTGAAGAAAATAACTTGATAAATCCTATTTCAAAAAATAATCCTTTAGTTCAGAACGAAATCAGTTCTAATTCAATCTCAATGGAGAATCTCAGATTTTTTACAAATCTTCTGCCAACATTCGATGGCAATCCAGATAATTTAGAAACATTTATCCGAGACATCGACATATTCTATACAACCTTTTACGCAGGAGAAGAACTCCAAAAGTACGGCACAAACGCTGCCATTAAATCCAAATTAATTGGAAACGCCGCGAATTTCTTATTTTCGCGATCAGATTTAATAGACTGGCCCAATATAAAAGTAGCGTTAAGACAAAAGTTTGGCGACCCTATCTCTTATACAACCTTGATGCAAGAATTGCAATACTTTAGACTGGATAGAAATGAAACACTAACACAATTTACTGAACGGTTGAAACTTTTTAATCACCGGATTCATGCGAAAATTCATAACGAAATAAGTAATGAAGATAGACGAGTAGCACTAATAGAACAAATTAACTCAACTTCAATACTAATCCTATCTGCAAATTGTCCTAGATCACTTAGCACTGACATAACTCCCACTAAAGTAAGAACCTTAGATGATGCCTTGAGATATATCAAAGATTTCGAACTCATAGAAAACCAACGAAACATGTTAAGACAACCTTTTCACCAACATTCTAACAATACTGGTCATTATCAAAACAATAATAAAACAATCAAAAACATACAACCACACAACAAACCAACCTTTCCTAGTCAACCTGTCAACATCCAACCTCGACAACTTCCACCACAACGATTTTTTACTAATCAACAAGTATTTGGAAGACCCCAAAATGTTTTCGCCCCTAAAAGAAACTTTGTCCCTCAGCACAAACCTACCCCAATGAGTACAAGTTCCGCTGGTCCCTCTAGATTTGTGCCAAGAACAAACCAACAACAATTTAATCCTCAAATGCAACAAAGACCACAACATTATAATAATTACTTTAAAAGCAACGGTCCCAAAACTTGGACAGCTCAAGAATTAACGAACGTTGACACAGAAGATAGTGCTCACTCCCTTCTTTATGATGGACACTTTGAAGAATATTCCCATAACTATTCTGAAAGCGATTACTATTACAATACGCCAAATGACGAGACAGAACACCAACCACAAAATATTCCTGAAAATAATACTGAAACACCCACAGATCCTAACGATTACGAAAATTTTATGAACCCAGCCTCATCTCAATCACCAACATAAATAACTTGATGAAACAAACCCGACTACCCTTTTTCCAACTTAATTGTTTAAAACTAGCTGTATTAATTGATACAGGTGCCTCTGATTCTCTTATCACTCCCAAAGCTGCTAAACAATTTAGCGAATTTTATTTTTTCGAACCTTTCAAAGTAATCGCCTGTAGAAAAACCTACTCTAGTAATGATAATTTATTAATGCCACTCTTAAAAGAATATGGCATAAATAAAGACATACACCTTAGAATAGTCGACTGGCATAAAGATTTCGATGCTCTGATTGGCTCAAACGATTTACAAAAATTAGATGCTATTATAGATTACAAAGAAAAAACTTTAAAATTCAATAACATTCACATACCATTTACATTATTATACAATGAACCATTTTCAAGCAAAGAGATAAATAATTGTAGCTATTTAAAAATACCAGTAGACATACAAAATGGAATTGCCTTATTACCATCATTCCAACTAGACACTAACACTACCATACCCGACTCATTAATCGAAGTAAAGAACGGATTCTGCATTTTACCAAAACCTATCGATAATAACGAAATACAAATAAATTTTCACGAAAGAAAACATGTTATACCACAAAATGAATTTGTTATTCAAAACCCAGAAAATAATGGAAAAACAAATTCTAAATTAATAAATCGATTAAGGTTAGACCACTTGAATGACCTCGAAAAAAACAAAATTTTAGAACTTTGTCATAGTTTTAAAAATATTTTTTATCATGAAAATAGTGACTTAACCTTCACATCGCAAACAAAACACACCATTCGAACTAAAGATGATCGGCCTATTTACGTAAAATCATTTAGACACCCCTACGCAATGCAAAAAGAAATCCAAAAGCAAATACAAAAACTTTTAGATAATAAAATCATAAGGCCTAGTATCTCCCCTTATTCAGCCCCTGTTTGGATAGTCCCCAAAAAACTCGATGCATCAGGAGAAAAAAAATATCGAATGGTCATTGACTACCGCGCCCTTAATGAACAAACAATAGAGGATAAATATCCTTTGCCACGAATCGACGAAATCCTGGATCATTTAGGTAAATGTACATACTTCACTACTTTAGATCTCGCCCAAGGCTTTCACCAGATCGAAATGCATAAAGATTCGATAGAAAAAACAGCATTTTCAGTAAATAATGGTCATTTTGAATACTTAAGAATGCCCTTTGGTCTCCGGAACGCTCCCGCGACCTTCCAAAGAATGATGGACGAAGTCCTTCGCGAACATCTACACAAGTATTGTTTCGTTTACATGGATGACGTAGTCATTTTTTCAAAATCCTTGTCAGAACATTTAGATCACATACGAAAAATATTTAAAACCTTGCAATCAGTCAACCTAAAAGTCCAAATCGATAAATCTGAATTCCTTTCCAAAGACGTTTCATTCCTAGGACACGTTATTACGCCACAAGGTATTAAACCCAATCCTAGCAAAATTGACGCAATTCAGAAATTCCCGATCCCTACTACAGAAAAACAAATCAAATCATTCTTAGGACTCGTTGGATACTACCGACGCTTTATAAAAAATTTCGCCAAAATAGTGTTTCCATTAACAAAATGCTTAAAGAAAAACTCAAAAATAGACCCCTTGAACCCTGAATATATCGAAGCTTTCAATAAATGCAAGATGTTGATTACAAATTCACCCATTCTTCAATACCCTGATTTTAACAAAAATTTCAAGTTAACTACAGACGCATCTAATATTGCTATTGGTAGCGTCCTATCCCAAGATGAACACCCTATCGCATTCTATTCAAGAACCTTAAATTCTGCAGAAAAAAATTACTCAACTATAGAAAAGGAACTTCTCTCTATCATTGATTCATGCAAACATTTTAGACCCTATCTATATGGACAGAAATTTGTTATCGAGACAGACCATAATCCCCTTGTTTGGCTTTCAAAATTGAAAGAACCTAATTCACGGCTTATCCGTTGGAAGCTTAAACTTGAAGAATATAATTTTGAAATTATCTACCGAAAAGGCAAAGAAAATGTTGTTGCTGATGCTTTAAGTCGAATCGAGATAAATATACATGAGACAACAGATAATGCCTCTATCATCCCTCAAACATCTGATAACGACATAGCTAAAGTAACAGACTTTGATATTGACTCATTTGTTAATGAGCGAGCTAATAAAGAATTATCGCAAGACCATGATGATAACGAAACCATTGTGACAATACATTCCGAAAACGATCAACAAGGTAATTATATTCCCATTTCCGAATCTCCATTAAATCATTCTAACAACAGAATTATCATCCAGATAGCCGAAGAATATCACATAAAACATACAAAACCCTTTGGGAAAAATCATTATCATGTTTTTATTCAGAAACAACAACAAGAAAAGGAAATAGTTACCACTATACAAGATATAATTCAACCTAATTTAAAATATCTTGTACATATACCTGATAGAAAATTAAAAGAAAAATTCCGAAACATCTTTGGAGCCAACTTTAATAAGAGCGTAAAATTAGCTTTTGCTGATATAGTTCTTAGAGATGTCACTGACAAAAATACACAAACTCAAATTATTAAAGATTATCACGCTCAAAATCACAATGGCATACTGGAAACATATAATCACTTGAAGCAAAAATATTATTGGCCACATCTCAAGGATCAGATAACTGCATTCATTAATAAATGCGAAATTTGCTTACAAGTCAAATACGAAAGAAGACCCTATATCACACCCTATTGTGGTCCCCTATTAGAAGATAAACCCTTCAAAACTATCCATATGGATGTGTTCACTTATAGAGCTACGAAATTTCTCACAATAATAGACTCCTTTTCTAAATACGCCCAAGCCTATACATTACCTGACCTGAACGCTGTTTCCATACTTAGTAAATTAAGACATTATCTTGCTCATCATAGTATACCCGAGAAAATCATCATGGATCAAGGTACAGAATTCAATAACAGCACCCTCAAGGAATTCTTAAAATTACTTCGTATCGAGAGTCACTATATCCCTTTAGCTACACCTCAATCAAATAGCCCTATTGAACGACTTCATTCCACATTATTAGAAAAACTTCGAGCAATTCATCTTAAAAATGACAACGACACACCCTCCGATCAAATGATAAACGCCATTTTAATATACAATCAAAGTATTCATTCAGTAACTAAACATTCACCTTTTTCAATACTCTACGGCCCCTATTATCACGAACCTTGTATCGACATGGACGTGACCATATACGAAGAATACAATAATCAACGAAAAAAAGAGTTATTACCGTATTTTAAACAAATATATTCAGCAACCCGTGAAAGACAAGAAAGCGCGAGTAAAAAACAAATAAAACACCCAGAACCTTTACCAACTTTAGAAAAAGATCAAGTCATACACTTGACAAAAGACAAACGACGTAAAGAGATTCCTCGTTTTGAAAAAGCCATTGTTACCAAGACAAAGGGCCCGCGAATTACCTGTACACAAGGAAGAAAAAATGTTATTACAACACATACCAGAAAATTAAAGAGATTAAGGAAGAAACCTTTGTTGCAGGATAAACCTCCTGATAACCCTCAGCCTGGCCCTTCAAATCGTCCCGATTAAGAATAACCAAGGCTACTACAAAGAGGACATAGGAAAATCATTAATCTTAGAAGACTACCATACGTTTTACCTACCCTTTAATCTTAGTAGTATTAAGTATACATTATCATTACTATGCGTTAACCAACTAGCCTTAGAACACATAATCAAACATCAAAATAATCACCTTTTAACCCAACTATTTAACCTTAGCACAGAAAGACTAAATAATACATACGACGAATACGAAAAATTGTATGGAAAGCCCTCTCGTAATAAACGCGGACTTATCAACTTTTTAGGATCTGGAATTAAATTTGTTACTGGAAACTTAGATAATGAAGATTTGAATAATATTGAATCTCAAATAGAAACTTTAAAGTTTAATCAACTAAAAGAAATCAAAAGAATCAATGCACTAAGTAGTTTCGCTGGAGGTATTACTGATAAATTTCAAAACATGGTCAATCTTATAAACGAAAATTCTAAGAAAGTCCAAGAGAAATTATCTCAACTTGAAGAAAGACTAGACACAAACCTCTTAGTTCAAAACCATCTTTTGCAAATAAATAAACTTAATGACCTTTTGAAGACATGGGAAAGAACAATTTCATTTGCACATTCAAATTCTTTGAATATAGAACTCTTTTCACTTGACGAAGTGCATAATATTTGGCAATATCTACATCTCAATCACTTTTCCAAAACAGTATTTCCCATCAGGCATTTATCCGACCTAGTTACACTATGCCCTACCGGATTCATGATCTATAATGAATTGGCAATCGTAATTGTTAAGGTACCTATTTTTAGTATTAATTATTGTAATCTCTCATTTATCTATCCAATACCCAACGAGGCGAATCAATTGCTTCTAGTACCTAGCCATTTCCATTGCAACCACACCTGGTACACAAACTGCAACCAGATGCTGTCCCATTGGATATGTAAGGACGCCATACCAAGCAACTGTACTCTACATAATAAATGCATGGCAGTGACGGCATCGAATAACTACCAAGCATATCAACTCACAGAAAAGAAGAACCTCCTGATCTGCACAAAAGAAGAAAAAGAAATTTTCGAAAATTGTCAGCAACTACTGCAAGAAAAGGCGCAAGGATGCAATTTACTACTCAGCCCCTGCGAATTAATAATTGATGGACGAAAATTTCACCCAAAAGATACTTGGCTGGAAACAAAACAGTTTTCCAACAACCTAACTATCATCAATAGCAGTCTCCACATTAACTTCAAAACTCTACATTTTTCACGACCTGAAGACGTAAACAGTGATCTATTCCAACCACTAAGCCCAGAACCACTGGACATTACAATGCATACAACATCTCATGCCCTTTTATGGACAGTTATCCTATGTATTGGAATATGCATCTTAATAGCCTGGAGAAAAAGAAAAATATTCCTCACCATGAAGAGACTACAAAATATCGTCAACGAGGACGTTTCTCACTAAGGATGGAGGAATTATATACCCATTAGGTACTTTTGATAAATCTGTCGCCACGATAAGCACCATTCTTATCGATGGACCCAGAACGCATAAATAGAGTTAGTTGTTAGTTTTAAGTATCATTTGTTTGTCAAAGTTCATACTGTTAACATCTGAATCATACTCATATTTCTATCTTAGTGAATAAAATTGTTTTTTAAAAAGTCTTTTGGTGTTTTGT
Organism: Orchestes rusci; assembly: GCA_958502075.1. NCBI lineage: Eukaryota > Metazoa > Arthropoda > Insecta > Coleoptera > Curculionidae > Orchestes > Orchestes rusci. The sequence continues at coordinate 4,737,766 of OY293305.1, forward strand.
GAATTATAATTCACTCGTCTTTCCTCCTCACACAACTCACCAAGTTTCCATTGCTTTGACGTATTTAATGAAGGATTTAGATCTTTAACGTCCTCAAAAGACTTCTCGAAGATGCATTACGTCGACTCAAAAAAAAATAAAAGACGACTTAATAAATATTTGAGAGTCTTTTGAGGACGCTACAGCTAATTGGATAGTATTTGAACATTTTTGAAGGTTCAACAATTTCCCAAGAATTAAATACATCTTTAAAAAAGTCTTTTAAGGACTTCTAGTGGTTACAATAATTCCTTTTTATTGTTTAAGGATTCTAATGCGATTCAAAACATCATTCAGAAAGTCTTTCAAATGCTTTCTGAGGAGGTTCAACAGTTTTTAGACCATTGAAAGGCTTTGAATTTTTTTTACACATTGTCTTTCAAGGGCAAATATGATTGAAGGGATGAAATTTGACTTAGAAGATTATCTTATGGTTGATTGGAAAACTTTGCAATTTGGGAGTAGGTATTTATAATTTTTCAAGAAAACTTGAAAAGATCATGCTAAACTTTGAAGTCCTCTTAAAATGAAACTAGGAGGTTTGGAGAGGTAATATTTGGACTAGGGGCTTCTCTTTCCTCATCAAACAACTTACCAGGTTTGTGTTGCTTTGACGTTTTTAATTTAGGAGTTGTTTTTTTTTTAAGTCGATTTAATACATCTTTAAGAAGTTTTTTAAGGAAGTTGAAGCTATTTTGATAGTCTTTAAACATTTTTAAAGATTTTACTATTAATTATGGGCGATTTTATACATCTTGAATAGAGTCTTTCGAGTACCTTGAAGCTATTTTGATAGTCTTTGAGTGTTAACAATCCCTTTTTATTGTTCAAAGCTTTCAAAACGATTTGAAACATCTTTCAAAAAGTCTTTTTAATATGGTTCAACAGGTTTTGGAGGCCCCAAAGGGTTTTTGAATTATTTGAAGGCTTTGGATTTTTTTTGGGATATTGTCAGAGGAGTGTGATTCTGAAAAGACACTCTTTATAGTTTCTAAGTAGCTCTAACTATCTATGATTAGCAAAAATTTTAAGTGCCTAAAAATTAAACTAGGAGTGTTGGAGAGGTGAGATTTGAAGGAGACACTCTTCTCTCCTCCTCAAATAACTCACCCAGTTTGAATTGCTTTGACGTTTTTGATTTGGGATAAGTTATTTTTTTACAAGCGATATAATAAATCTTCAAGAAGTCTTTCGCAGTCGTTAAATCTATTTTACAATTTTTCAAGACTTTATCTATAATTGAACATGTCCAAGAAAGTCTTTCGAGGACTTCAGTGCTATTTTGTCAGACATTGAGTATTCACAATTCCTTTTTATTGTTTAAAGCTCATCAAGACGATTTAAAAACTGTTTTAGAAAGTCTTCCAAAGGACTATTGAGGAGGGGCACTTTTCTTCTCAAACAACTTATCGAATTGGGTTGAAGTTTTAAATCAGTGATTTATGATTTTCTTTACAGATCCTCAACCACGTCAATCATGTCATGTATTATCACTACTTGTGGAAAAAGAACGCTACTTCTGGCAACACTGTTTATCTGGAATGAATACACGCAGTCCGCAAACTGACAATACTCACAATTGTACTGAAGAATGACAAATTCTTTCAACCAAAATATCAGTACAATGAGAACAATTATTGATACTCCCAATGCATTTGAGTGGAGCGCCGAACGAATACACACATGGGCTGGAACAGACTGACTGGAGAACAGTGAATATGCAACGGAGTAGAAGATGCTGAAACCGCCGGAGGTTTGTGTTGATACATAACGAAATGTTTCCACCTTTGTGGGACTTTGACTTTGGACAATATTGAAATAGTGAAAATGACCGCTATTAGAAGAAAAAAAAATTATAAGAATTTAGTAAAATCTCGAGCCGTCTGGTACATGTTAGTCGAATCAACATCGGATGAAGTGGTCCAAAACAAAGAGCAAAGAATATCTAAACAAGGAATACCATAAATAACCACAACAGTCCGCTGGATGAAGGAGGTCGACAATCTTCATCTTCATTCACTTGTTTTCTTCTTTAATATCATGAATCACCAGCAGATGAGTTAAACCACTGCCAGGTCCAAAAATGTGAATTTAGGTAGCAAATTGAAAAATCCTTTAGCAAAAACGATTCCGATAAAGCAACACTTAGTTGGAGTTATTTACACACGAACGCATGTTGTCACAGTACAGTAATTATTTTATCCACCAATCATCATTCCCATGAATAATAGAACAACAATCGATTTTGAATTAGAAGCGACTTTTCCAACAAAAACCTGAGTTCAACCCTGTCCACACCCTCTAGAAAATAAAGGGGAGAAAGTTGTTGGCATGACTCACCCCCGCTGCCCAGCCGCTGCTGTTACGTAATCGTAATAGTATTAAGATAGGGGATGCTGCAGGGGGATGTAGCGGGAACTTTTTCTTTGCTGCAGGAATTGGGGAAAAGAGAAACTGTTGCCAGGCAAAATATATTGTTTTGTATTAGCACTAAATTTCAATTGCCTGTCCACTTATTCAATTAAACGTTTCAATCCAAACACGCGTCCGGACAAACACTAAACACTATAGTGTGCGCTTTAATGCTGACCATAGTCGATGATGTTGACAAGCCAATTTTCACCTATACATATATTGAACGTATTTTTCCTGATAAAGATAAACAAAAAAGGAACTGGTAACAGATGTGATGTGGCTGTTCGGGTGTCGTAAACAATGTTCAAGTGGCATAAACATGTGTTTCCGTGTATAGTGGAAGAGGTATTTTTAATTTTGAACTTTGGAATAGATTTATTCGAGTGAAAATATCAGCGACACAAAATGAAGAATTCCAAACAATCATGCTCAACATTCAAGAGCACAGCGTGAATCGTAATTTATAATAAACGTTCTTTTGTCAAGGTAAAAAAGATCTTTTTTAACTCTCAGCGTAATATTGTTTGATGTTTATGTGTTGATAATGGACGTTTATTAGAATATTTAGAATGTCAAGGGAAAAAGTTCACAAAGATAATTTTATTTATTCTTGTACGACTATATTTAAAAAATATATTGAGAAGGGAAGCCTGCGAGAAGGTGGTATAATTCACTCTATTCCTATATATATAGTCTATATATATAGTCTCGAGCGTATTATTGACCTTTTAAATAACAACAATAAATTTGGCAACATTAACCGGATATTATTTCAGGACCGCAGTGAAGTGTAAATTCTATTTTCCCACCATCTACCTGATGATAAACAACGAAAAGATATTTTTCTACGAGCGTTCGCAAAGTAAGCACTTCGCACACTCATTTGCGTGTGCAAAGTAACCTTGTCTGGCACTAGTGCGGTAAAAATTTTTCCCGCACTCAAATGTCAACTCAAATAACTACCTACTAATTTGTTGTTTTAAACTTCGTTTCCATACCAACCAAACTGTAGATAATGCACTTTGTAATGCACAAGATAATGTTCTTGTCACTTTTCCCTTTTCAGTCAAAATCAAAATGAAACACACAATTCTTTTTTTTCGTTAAAAACGCATTCGCCAGTAACGTAAACAAACATTGATAATGACGACTTTCAATCGGCATTTGTGAGTTGTTCTTGCTTGATTGCGGTGCAAACTACTGTGTTTATCGGAAATCTTCGAAAGATTTGAGCTGAATACTGGCATCAAAAATACCTGGTCATGTAAACAAACAAACGGACAATCAAATTTATAAAAGTATAAACGATTAAACGAAGACTGACTGACGCAGCTGTCTAGAGTGTCATGTCAAATCAAAACAGTGTTGCCAATAGCAAAGAATAAGGCGACAAAAAAGGAAATTTTATGAACAGTGATCGGACATGCCCTTGCATTTCAAATATAAAATAAATCAATTATGATTTTGATTATACCCATATTATCCAATTTCCAGCTGCCGCCACAAACTGTTCTTTCAATATTAATATTATTATATTGTTAAGCATAAATAATCATTATTCTCAAGTTCTATGTTTTTAAGTGTGTTCAAATAATATATTATCTAAAGTTTTTCGTGTCTAATCTGTGAACGCTCGTAGAAAAAATATTGTTCCTAAAACGTTCGCAAAGTGTCTTTCCCGCCCTTGAAGCATATCCGAACTCCGCTTCGCGTCGTTCGTCTAACTGCTTTTGCGTGCGGGAAAGCATCACTTTGCGAACTTGTTAGGAAAATAACTATTTTATTATCTTTAACTGTTGAGTTTTCTAAATGAGTTTTTTTTATATTTTTTATTTGGGTGAACACTGCAATTAGTTTTATGAAGAAAGCTACTACTAATTTGATAAATCAAATATGAAATGATTCAGCATTGATGCAAGAAAAGAACGAGTAATAAATGACAAGGTTTCATGAATCATTCTGTATATAGAAATTGGAAGATGTTGGATATCACCCTGTATATCAGGATTGAAAGCAGAATTGGGAGGTGTTGGAACTCACCTCAAGAGTATTGTTTCATGAAAGTTTCACGTTGAGGGATGTTTTTGAGAACCCTTGAAATAATATTTTCATAGATCATCCTGTATATTAGGATTGGAAAATGTCGGAGGAGAGTTGAGTGAACTTACATCTGAAGTATTTTGTTTCATTAAAGTTTTGACAAAAGTGGAAGTGGAGAGTTTCTTAGAAGCGTCGAGATAAGTTCAAAAGATATATGACAAGGTTCCATAAATGACCCTGTATATTAGAATTGAGGGATGTTGAAGGTGTTTTGAGTGAGCTCACCACTAGATTATCATTTCATTGAAGTTTGGTGGAGATTTCAGGTTTCTGGAAGTTGACGGAAGTTTTTCAGAATCCTCGAAAGAAGGTCGAATAATGAATGACAATATTCCGTGAATCACCTGGTATTGAGAGGTGTTGTAGGCAAATTGATTGAACACATAAAAGTTTTGTGATGGTTGAGGAGATGCTTGAAAAAAAGTTCGAATTAATAATGACAATATTCTGAAAAACACCCTGTATGTGAATATTGGAAGTTGTGGGAGGCTTATTGAGTGAACTTACGTCAAGAGTATTGCTGGGCTCCAAGAGATCCAGAATACTCGTTGTAAAAATCAATTAGATAGCAAAACTGGATACAAATTTGTGAAGTTTCCCAATTTTAAAAGAATTGTTGGTCTGTTTTCGACCATGCATGGAACATTGTTCCTTATCTAAATCAAAGTCTTCCTCGACGGACTATACGGGGTGTTTCATCATTATTGCGAAAAAAATCAGGAGGGGTTTCCCGCTTGAAAATAAGAAGAAAACTTCCTTTGAATATGTGTCCGGAAATGCTTCATTACAGAGCTACAGGGTGTTGAAGTTTTATTTTTATTTATTTTTTTTTAATTGGTATTTGCATTTATCTCGATCTCTCGATACAAAATTTGTGTTTGGGTTTTTTTTTTGTCATGCGAAATTCGAATTAGTTCTCAGTATGGTATGCATCTGAATGTAGCTCCCATATGATTACAGTGTTGCCGTCCCCACTCTCCCCAACAATCCCACACTGTGGTTGGTGCATGGGAGCTACATCCAGCCGCTACTATTAAATCTTCTCAAATAGTTTTGGCATGAAATTTTCTTGCCGAATCTCCCGCGAGCTCGAATTAAAAATCCGGAAATTTGTTCTCGTTGCGAATTTTTCAATAAAAATTCCCTCGGCTTGCGCCTCGGAAAAATTTTCAAAAAATTCGCAATTCGACAAAATTTCCGGAAATAATTCGAGCTCTAGGGAGATTATAAGTGAAAGTTTCTTCACGGATACGCAGATAAATTCAATACGTTTCTACCTTGGCTAAGGGTTACAACAAGTGATTTGTGAAAATTGGAATTGATTTGCAAAATGGAGAAAAACCTGATTTTTGAGTTTTTGTATTCAAATCTGTCATTATAGACTATGATTTTGAAAAGGAGTTGGTTACGAACAAACAAAATCATTGAAAAAGCGAAATAATAAGACATTCATCTTCTCAAAAACTGAATGTTTTTTTTTAAGATCCTGGACTTCTTTTGAAACAGCGATAATTTTCAAAAAGCCACGAATATTGGAATATTAGAGACGATAACTAAGATTATCAATAGATTATTACAAAAAAAAAATGAAATGGGGGATTGAAGAATCGAATTAAAAAATAATACTCATTTTTAATGTTCAAATTTTTTTTAGATCTTGAATTTTGAAATACCAATAATCTTCCAAAACTCACGAATATTGAAATACATACTCATACGAAAACTGACCCAAGTTAACCTGAACACTTCGAAACCCATGAAAATGTAAACTATTCGGAAATAGAAAAAAGTTATTGATGAAAATAAAAAAAAAATGTTTTTTTTTTTTAATTTTCATCAAATCCAAGTTAGCTTAAGCACTCCAAAACCCGTTAACTCGTTAACTTTCCGGGACATGAAGAAAAGTTATTGATGAAAATGTGAAAATTCAAAAATTTTCAATTCTCGTCATATAAAACCTAACCCAAACTAACTCAACTTCACCAAAAAATTTCGAAATCCGTGAAGTTGTCAACCATTCGAAAAATAGAGAAAAGTTATTGACGAAAACCAAAAAATATTTGAAAAACTCCCATTTTTCATCAAACCCAAACTAATCTAAGTTAACCAAAACAATGCGAAACCCATAACAACTTTCTAAGAAATAGAATATGAGTCTGTGTTGCTTGTTTCTGTTCATTAAAATTTTTAATGCAATTTTTCTAAACATTTAAGCAAATCACACAGTATATTTTCCCATTAATTTTAATATAAAAATTTCCGAAAAATGCACTAGAAACATCTCTCTTATTTTTTGAGATACAATTTTTGAATGAATCAAATGCACTTTTGCTGTTTTAATCCAAGTCAATTTTTCTCTATAATATCCCCATACACCCTGAATATTTTTTTTAAGTTTTGGACAAACATTGTGTTGTGATTTTGAACCGTTTATTTACTGTTTTTTTTATTCCAGGATATTTTTTATCTTTTTAAATCCATTTTTCATTTGCGCACTTAATACGCTTTTTATATGAGTGAAAAACTCAAAAATCTTTTGAGTTTGCACGACGTTTCGATCAATACCAACTTTCATAAGTCATCAGGCCTGAGGCTTTTTGTGTATCGTATTAAAGAAAAGTTGATCGGTATTACGCCCTTCTTACAAAATTGGAAAACAAACTGGGGTAGAGCTTGAGAAAGAAAGAGAAGAAAAGGGATGAAAAGATTTTTCTTCCACTTGATGTAATGGAACATGTGTATAATCAGAAAGATATGTGGACAAAATTATGATGATTTAAATCTTATATTTCATACTGTACTGTAATATATCAATAATCGAACTCAAAACCAATCTATTTTGTTACACTTGATAGAGGGCGCTACCGCTCCGACTATTTTTCCTAAACGTACAGCCATTCTGTATATTTACGATACCTAAGAAATTATTTGGAAAAGATATCGCACCTAACCTATCACCTACTTTGGCAAAGCTTATAAATTTCAATGACAAAGTAAATCAGATTTTATAACTCATAAATTATCAAGTCTTTGTCTCGGGCTCACCCTTAAAATGGCGCCCAACGCCAAACAAAAGGAAACCATCCCTTTCCAAGTCGACAGTATCTAGGGGAGATTTTTTATGGCCCAGAATTTCCATAAACTTATTCTCTCTTGCAGTTCTTGTTTTGAATTGCCCCGAATCGAAACTAAGAAGTTTTCAGGATAACTCAATTATGATGTTATATATTCTCACTGACAAACAATCTAATACCCAAATTATCCAACATCGCCGAATCGAGAAATTCCAATTAAGCTGCAGCGCACACACATACATTCACTTCCAGATAAACTTCTGGTTTATATCGGGCGCCCAGCCGGGAACGCACTCACTGTTTATTTTTCCAATTTTTCCCCCGGATAAACAAATCCCACAGGCAAGGGTTCTCTGGATAAATATGAAACACATTTTCAACGGCTCTGATTGGAGCTCTAGATATCGGGAAATTAGTCTTTATTTTTCCGCATGGTGAGTTTTCATTATCAAGAAAAATAGAAATAAATCACGTTAATCTAATAGTAACTAACACACTTGTAACGTATCACAAAATAATCTTCGAATCAGTTTTCCACCATGAATATTTTGTTTTGAGGTCACAAAGCTTACAGGAAATCTTATAGATGCTTATCTCGAGATTAAGCGCTAAACTTTAATTTTAGCTTTGCATGTCTGTTACATTGTGAACATTAAACCGTATGAAATTTGTGGAGAAATATAATGTACTTGACGTTATGTGACGTTATGAGAAAGACCAGTCGTTCGGAATGGTGAGCGCATTAGGCCTCGTTGCACACTCAATCTTTTTATTATTTTTGTTAATTATAGCTATTTGAGGCGATAAGAAAAATTGTACACCTCAATCAACTGATTACTTTTTGGCTAAATTAGTGGACGATAATAGGTGTGTTTGTTATGCTCCACTAGTGCACACTATTCTACACTACAACACTCAGTGTGGCTTTGTTTGTGAATTGTTTGTCTGTTTTTTAGGATAGAATAGCTTCTCTAAACCAGTAAAGATATTCTATCCTGAAAAACAGACAAACATTTCGCAAACAAAGCCACACTGAGTATTGTAGTGTAGAAAAGTGTGCACTAGTGGAGCATAACAAACACACCTAATATCACCATTATTTACAATATGGCAATGCTAATTCATAACCTCATCACTTTTTATTTTATAGTTAAGTTAAGTTAAAGTTAACTTGACTTGATAATACAGGGTGTTTAAAAATTGGGTACGAAAATTTCAAGGGCATTTTCACCAGCTAAAAATAAAAAAGAATGCGCGTATAAGCATATGTCTTCATTCGATAAGTTTTCGAAATATAGGGCGTAATTTTTTTAAATTAATTACTTAAAAACCATTTAGCTGATTTTGACAAAATTTTGCACGATTCATTCACCTCATAGGAGTCTTTTTTTTGTGTAATTAAAATAAAATTGTTTATTCCAGTGGCGTTCCAGAAGGTCATCCAATTGATACTTATACAGTGCAGCTCAAAAAGATCCTCCCGCTTCTAACTTTTCAACCGATTGATATATGCGAGCAAAATTTGAACACCCATAAGTAAGGACCTCTCGCATTTTTGACATAGTTGTGACAGCTGAGAATGTCAAAATGACAGCTGAACGCCATTTTGAATAAAAAAAATTATATGGAAAGGGGAGTCGAGTGATCCCTTATTTTGAAGGCCCTTTGATCCTGATTACAACTGCTGAGTTTTAAACCTCTGCCATCATCCCTCTTGATATGACAGCCTGTCAATTTTTTTTTCATTTCAGTTACTAAATTAATACTCACCCACAAGAGTTGACTTCTTCAAACTAAGAGAATAGGATGAGATCTTAAAAAATGAGCTATTACTCAATCTTTTTGACAGAGATGAATTTCACAAAAAAAATGGGGTGGAAAAATTCTCGTCAAAAAGATTGAACAATTTTGAAGATCTTCTGTATCTCATTATGTCCTCTTAGTTTGGTCTTAAGTGACAAAAATGAGAATAAATTTTTTTTGACACGCTGTCATATCAAAAGGAATGATAGCAGAAGCTTGAAGTTCGGCAGTTGTGATTAAGGTCAAAATATGGTATCTTCCGACCCCGTTTCAATTTGATTTTTTCATTCAAAATGAAGTCCAGCTTTCATTTTGACATTTTCAGCTGTCAATCACTACTATCCTCACATATGGTGTGTTCAAATTTCGTTCGCATATATCAAACGTATCAAAAGTTGAAAGGAGAGGACCTTTTAGACCCGCACTGTAGATAAAACCATGGTACGCCACTGTTTTTTTGAAGATTTTATAATTTTTTTAGATCAGCCGATCATAAATGTTGCTATTTTGTATACTTATTTGTATGTAACTAGCTTTGTTTTGAAGGAAAAAATTTAAAACCTTTTCCTTGCATGTACAGGGTGTTCACGTATATTTTGGCCAATGGCTATCTCCGTAAATATAAACCTAGGAAATGGTTCAAATGGGCAAAGTTGTAGTACTTTTTCTGAATCATCAGAATTTGTTATCAGAAAAAACAATTGAGCATCAGAAGTCAAAAAAATTGAGGCTTCCTATCTTTTTTTGAATGGGACACCCTATATATTATCCCTTAGTTCAATGGAGGATTTTTCCCTGACCACAACTAAGCCCATTTGAACCATTCTCTAGGGTTAATATTAACGAAGATAGCTATTGGCCAAAATATACGTGAACACCCTGTACCCTGACACGTTATCTGTGGACCTTATTGGAGCAGGAAAAGGGTTTTTAATTTTTAATTTGAAAAAGAAGCTATATTCAAGAAAAACTGAGAAATTAAAAAGCAACATTTTTGATTGGCTGACTAAAAACAATTGATACATTCTTCAAAAAAAGCATTGGCGTACCATAATTTTACCAATACATATCAATAAGGTCACCCTCTAGGACTCCACTGCAAACTAAAAAACTAAATAGACAAACAAGCAACATCTTTGAATGCTTGATCTGAAAAAAATATAAAATCTTTAAAATAGCAGTGGCGTACCATATTTTTACCTATAGATGTCAATTAGATGTCCCTCTTGGACGTTACTGGAATGGATAATTTTGTTTTCGTCACACAAAAATTACCCTCATGATGACAAAATGTTGTCAAAATCAGCTAAAAAGTTTTTGAGTAATTGATAAGAAACCGTTTTTTTCTACAAATTTAACTTTGACACCCTGTATTACAAAAACTGAGCAAGTTAGCACATATCTTTATATGCAGAAAAAACTTTATTTTGGGATGGTGAAAATGCTCTTGAAATCTTCGTTATCAATTTTTGAAACACCCTGTATGATGATAAACAATAGAAAAATAAGAAACAAATTGCAAAATGAATAAAAGAAGGTCATATAATCTTGAAAGAAAACAAAACAAAACAAATTAAATGAAAAAAACAATCAAATGAGTGAAAATAAAACACAAAGTCACATAAAGCAAAAAGCAACAAATGGGAAAAAAAACAGTAAAACTCGAATGATAAAACCATCCAATAAAAAAGAACAAGCACAACTAACCCAAAGTAAACGGAGCAGACAGAACAAATAATAATAATCTATTTATTTAGCAAGAGCTATGAGGTAGTTACACAGGTAGTTCGATAAATAAGAAGAGTGGAATAATTATCAAAAAAACAATAACAAATGAACCAAATAAAAAACTAAATACATCCAAATAAACAACGAAAACCCAAAGTGTTATGAAAAACAAGCAAGTTAAATAAATCATAATAATCCAAGGTCGAATAATCAAAAATATACAAAACAGCAAAAAAATGCAGATTACTAAACAGCAAAATGACCAGAACATTTTTTAAACATTGGAATAATTAAAAAAAAAACAAAACAAAATCAAATGACCAAAACAACCCAAAGTCAAATACATTGATGGAAAAAAAAGTCGAAAAATAAACAAAACGCGAAGTCGAAATTCTAAAAGGGGGGCATGGAAACAAAGTCAAATTATTAAAAAAAACGGTTATCTGAAAAGAGAAAAAGACAGAGTCAAATGAACCAAAATAACCCAAAGAAGAAACAAAACAGAAACAAATAATTACAAAAAAAAACAAACACAGCGAGTTAAACCAGAAATCAAACAAATTCAAATGAACAAAAATACCCCAAACAATTTCGAATAATCCGAAAAAAAACAGAACAGTCAAATAATAATCAAACAGACACAATCAAAGTCAAACTATCAAAAAAGAAAAAAAACAAATTGAAATTAACTAAAAAAAAAACAAAACAAAGTCAAAAATCATTGTAAACTTAAATGTTACTGATTTGGCAGTTTTGCGTAGTTGATCGAAATATAGGATTTGTGAAGAAATAAAAAATTCTGTTGAGCCTTGGCTATCTCCAAGTGAGGATGATAATTCTTTCCTCTAGGATTGCATACACTTCTGCCTTCAAGTTTCACAAGGAGTGAAGTCTCAAGTGAGTTAATTCTGTATAACTAGGCTTGGGGACCTTCCTGGAAGATCACAAGTGGTAGATATTGAAAGAAAGCACCTTGAAAATAAATCCTTTTTCTTTTACTATTCTATTCCTTTTTGAAAAAGAGCCTTCCAGAAATATCACTAATCAAGGAAACTTTAGAATCAACAGTCACAAAGAGTGAATATAATTTAAAACTTTTATATTCCAGCTGTGTAAAAGTCCAGAAAAAAATATTCTGCATCGAGTTGGTGCATCAAACAAATAAACAAGGTAAAAAGTTTCTGAAAAAGTCTCGAAGTATATAATCGGCAAAGCGCTTGTTGTTTACTATGGGAATGAGTTTTTTGCTAATGCAGTTTAGATATTTGATTTTGCCAAGTTTAAACAGTTTCATAGAAATTTATTTGGAGTGGGTGAATTGGAGATAATAAGACTAATCTACAATATAATATGTGTTATAAGAGGACAAAATGGACTGTAGATTCCTGCAACTGAACCACTCTGTCCAAATACCCAGCCTTCATGAAGAGTGCTTTGAAGTCATTGATAAATGATTAGAATTAACAAATGCCCAAAACAAATTAATTTTCTTCTTTGACCTCGAATATAGAATAATAAACGTTCTAATAATAACTGAATGGGCTTTTGGCATACGAAAGCTTATTTGAAACTAACATGTGTTGTGTTATCGATATACTTTTATCTGCGGAGAAAGAAATAACTGAACAGACAAAAAGAGGATTACCTACACCAAGGTAATATAATATTTAATCAACGGTTATCATATTATTATCATATTATTAGTATGTTCAATTTCTTGTTATTTTGGAGATTATCCAAGATGATATTTAGCTTTTAATTTGTCAATTTCAGACGATTGATGGTTCGATTAAACGACTCAAGTGTCACTGTGTCAAGTCTGAGACTAATAATGTGACGTCACGAGTGTCAAGACCTTTTCTAGTGGGCGGAGCCAGATACAATTTTCAAATAATTATTACTTAATTTTTTGAGGCTAATTTTTTTCATCGTTAATGGCATTATTAGGGCAGTGGAGGTTAAATTATGAAAATTGGGACAAATTTCAATAGATCATGGAAAAGTGGATGTGAGATGTGCCCAAATCTACAAAATTGTGTCTACATTCGATTTCTTGGACCACTGAGCATCCAAAACATCCTTTTTTTTTCTATAAAAACGTTGTTGATAAATATTTTAGCACAAAGTCAACATTTGTAGAACGAGTTTTTTTTTTTTTTTGACAATAAATAATTTTGATAACACGAAACTCAGTCTTTGAGACCCCTGTATTGAAGATAAAATCATCAAAGCTGTATGTATTTCAACCTATAATGCTGTCCAAGAACAAATTGAATTGGAGTTTTGTTCAAAAAAGAAATGAAGGAAAAAAATCAGGTTTTTGCGAACCATGTATAAAAATCCAAATTTTTTCTTAGTTTTTTTTATAAGCAATTTTTTTTATCAAGATTGAGTTTTTCCCCAGAAAGTTCTTTTTCCATTTGTGCTCTTGTAAATCCTATAATTACTGGATAAACAGTAGAAAATTCAATTTTTCAAAAATTTTTTTAAAACGACACAGCTATTTACTGATTTTGATGAATTTTGCGTCATATTATCAGGGATTTGATCTTCTTCTTTAATGATTTTTTGTGATTTTTTATCTCGACGAATTTCAACAAAATCAAAAAAAAATCTTTTTTTCAACAATATTCATATTGTTTTGAAACGGCATACATTTTTGCTGGGTGAATCGATTTTGATGAACTTGCGTCATTTTGTGAGAAATTTGATCTTCTTTCTTAATGATTTTTCATCTTTGCGAATTTCAACAAAATCTAGAAAATTCCATTCTTCAACAATTTGTTCAAAACGGAATAACTTTTCAAAGGATTGACCGATTTTGATGAATTTTTAAGGAATTTGATGTTCTTTCTCCATGATTTTTTATCTCCACGAATTTCAACAAAATCTAGAAAACTCCATTTTTCAACATTTTTTCAAAACGGCATTGCTTTTTACTGAGTTGACCAATTTTGATGAATTTTGCATCATTCTGCGATAAATTTGATCTTCTTCCTTCAAGATTTTTTTATGACTTTTTATCATAACGAATTTCAGCCAAATCAAGAAAGGTCAATTTTCATTTTTTTTAAATGGCAACTTCTACAGGGTTGATGATTTTTTCATGATTTTGTGAAACATTTGATCTTCTTTCTTCGTTATTTGTTGCGATTTTTTTATTTTTAAGAATTTTATCAAAATGTAGAAAATTCTATTTTTTAACAATTATCTTTTTAAAACGGCATTAGTTTTTACTGGGTTGGCCGAAGTCAAGAGCTTTGTGTCATTTTGTGAGGAATTTGATCTTCTTCCTTGATGATTGCTTGTGATTTTTTTCTTTTCCGAATTTCAACAAAATCTGAAGAATCCCATTTTCCATTTTTTTTTTTTTTTAAACGGCATAACTTTTTACTGGGTTGATCGATTTTGATGAATTTCACATGTTTTCGTGGGAAATTTGATTTTCTTCCTTCGTTATTTGTTGCGATCTTTTTATCTTTACGAATTTTATCAAAATGTAGAAAATTCTATTTTTCGACAATTATCTTTTTATAACGGCATTACTTTTTACTGGGTTGGCCGAGTTCAAGAGATTTGCGTCTTATTGTGAGGAATTTGATCTTCTTCCTTCGTGATTTTTTGTGATTTTTTCATCTTCACGAATTTCATCAAAATCTAGAAAATTAAATTTTTCAGCAATTTTCCATTTTTTTTTAAACGGAATAACTTTTTATTGGGTTGACCGATCTTGATGAGTTTTGCGTCAATTTGTAAAAAATGTAGTACTCTTTCATCACAATTTTTTTGTGATTTCTTTTCTTTACGAATGTCACTAAATACTGTACCAATTATGCGAGTTATAGTTGTTAAACAAGTTCGTAGATACAAAACTATAAAAGATGCGGCTGTGCATTTTTCACTCAACTTTTCATCAGAATAAGGGAGAAAGGTCATATGTTGATTTTGGAAATTATCAAAAAAATCTATTTTAAAATTTGATAACGAACAAAAAAAAAATCAAATCAAGCTTGTAAACAACAAAAGATACGACTTTGACATCATCACAAGTGCGTTTTTCAGACAATTTTTCATCAGAATAAGGCGAAAACTTTCTTAACCGTCACCAAACCAAAAATAAAAAACATCGTTGGTTTTCATGCCGTACTTCAAAATTTTTATTGCGAATTAAAACTGGGTTAAAGAGTTTTACAATTTTTTTAAAAATAAGAATTGCACTTAAAATGCTATTATAAAAAAATATTGAGAAAAACAAACATCAATATAATAAACAAACCCGACAAATCACAATAGATTGTGTACAATCGAAAATGGTTCCAAAAAAAATTTGGCAGAACAAAGAAAAATAAATAAATGAACTTACTTGCACAGCATAATCAAACGCATTATTGCGCACCATTTCCAAAACCTGCACCATATGGACCGTCACAATGAAAAATTTCGCACACTGAAAATCAACAAGTCCTGAAAGAAGACAACACCAAAGCGTCGCGGCGCCAAACAGAGTCTATAATATTGGAGCGCTCTTTTCGGCTCTGTTGGCAGCAGCAGGTGTTGTGCGTTGTTCTGCTTTCTGGCGCGAAATGTGCCTTTCACGCTCACATGTAGAGCGTCGCAGGCGTCGTACGCACATTCAGGACCCACGAGCCAATCGGAGGGGAGGAGACACGCATTCGGGAGAGCACCGCGACGCATGCCATCGATCCCGAACAACCGAACAACGTCGTTGCATGGGATGGAAACGAAGGATACCGTTGCTTAGTGATATGATGCCTTTCGTGATGATCATCTAGTGATCAGGGCCGGGGTTTTCCAATTGGAAGGTTTTATTGATCTGTTTGATTTTCAAGGTCGATTTGATGGCTATTGATTTGGTCTTGAGTCATATTGATCGATCATAGTTGACAAATCATTTCTGAGATGAAGACGAAACAGTATATTATGGTGCACCCTGTAGAGAGCTCTCGTGTCTTTTCCGCTACGATTATACGGTAACGTTGAGGACACGGTATTTTAAATGTAATTCGAGAGTTCACGTGACCAAATCACCCAACCGCTATTTTGTTTACCTTTGAGTGCTTTCTGACTGAATTTTTTTCTTTGAATATTTAATGATAGATGTATTACACATCCAGTTTCTATTGGTTAATGTAACTCGTTACTCATACCAGTGTCTTTTTTTTCATTACTCAATTGTTTATAACCAATGAAATGATCTAATGTCAATACTCCACTGTTTAGAAGCCAATCAGAACATTCAACAAAATGTCAACCTTCAAATCCATCATTTTGAAACAGCCCATTTGACCGCCCATACTTGTTTTATAGTCATTGTCACATTGTGTTAACCTCACTTTAAGTACCGTCGTTGTCAAAAAGTGTCGTCCAAATGAAATTAAATATTGCAAAGTTCGCTTAAATTATTGAATAATCATAGAAAAAGCATAGTATTCTACTCGCGGGAAATGGATATTACTCACTCAGATGATTACGCAAACTTCATCCTCGTGAGTAGTATACACCATTTTCCGCTCGTTGAACAATATACTATTATTATTCGACACAACCTCGGACATTGAACAAAATCGAAAAAAACATGATCAAAACAGACTCAGACTCAGAAACAAAAGATTATTTTCACAACTCAATAACTTTGACGCAAATAAAGTCACGGTAATGAATAATCCCGCTAACGTGCTTTGTGTAACGAGTTCCGTTAACCCTAACACGGTGACAACTGTCATACTTGTCCAATAGCGTTACGTTATGAGAAATATGGACAACACGAGAACTGTCCAATGTCATATACCGTAACGCTATTTGGCTATGGTAATGCGTAATAAACGTCATACGTCGAAATTGTTACTAAATTTGGTTTTGTTTACTGGTTATGCGAATTTTACATCTGCCAGCAGTCAATAATTTAAAGTAAAATTCAAAATATTTGATAGAGAAAGATCACTCGCGTGTCCTTTGAAAATTATTGCTACTCAATACCAGACTGACGCCATTTTTTTGGCGCCAAACAAAACAAATAAGGTCACAAAACCCCTCAAACTGTTTTCTCTTATCGGAGCCTCTAGACTACTATAATACGGTAACGTAATGAACGTGGCCACATCAATAAATCCGCTATTTGTTTTTTTTTAAATGCTATAATCTGACTTTTTTTCAATAAAATTTCATTAATACATGGAAGAATTGATGGAAATCACTGCTAGTTAGATTTAGAATATGGTTTGTTACACGTTGACGTTAAATAAAGTTAGGTCAATAATCCCGCTAACGTAAAATAACGAGCTCTGCTATTACTAATACGGTGAGAGCTATCATACTTGACAAATAACTTAACGACATGTGAAATTTACACAGCACAAAAACTCTCTAATGTCAAATATCGTAACGCTATTTGACTCGTGACTCTTACAACTACGATAATACGGTATTTGAAATGTAATCTTAAGGTTCTTGTCGCCAATAATTCGATATTTTGTTCTCTATTGAGTGTGCCTACCCTTTCACATTAAATACCAGAATAATTGATACGAATTACTATTAATGAAGGTTTAATTGAGGCAGAAGCAGAATATAGTTTGTTACATCAATTAATATTAATAAAACATATAGAAAGTGTTAATGTCAACAATTGAAATTTTTGGGACACCCTGTACATTGCAGAGTTTTAACTGCATTTATTGGAAAAATGATGTTTTTCAATTTTTCCTCCATAAACTATCTTGCTTAACCATCGGTCTGAATTCGGTAAAAATTCGAAATTTAATTATAGTCAGTGGCGTACATTTTTTTTTTCAAAAATTGATGTTATCTTGCTCGCCCTCAACGCCACTGGACACAATATTTTTTATTAATAAAAGTCAAAATCAGCCCCTTATTACTTATAACAACGCTGCCAAATTTCAAACAAATCGGTCAAAATTCAAGTAAATTATTAAAAAAAATGATTGAAAAAAAAACTTGCCACCCTGTATCATAGAATCCATGCGTTTCGGAACTATGTTTATGGAAAATTTTTTTCTTAGAATGACCTCGGGAATCACTTTTTCATTTTTGCCGAATGTTTCTCAAACACCCAGTATATTTCCCAGGAATTTCTCTGAACTCATCTTCATGAACCGTCCATTTTTCTGTACATAAAACAAACTCAAAAACACAGAACTAATTTTGACAACCTATGACGTCAAATAAAGTAACGGTAATGATCTCGCTAACCAAAATACGTCAAAATACGAACGAGAACTCTCTTTTCTACGTTAACATGACCGCTAGTTGACACCTACCGAAATAGAGTTTTTGCAATCGTTTGAGACGGCCCCTTTAACGTTAACGGAAGGAGTTTTTTGTCAACAAAAATTCGTAACCTAACCTAAATGTTATCTGGATATTTTGGTTATTACTTAATTCTATCAATATGCTATATGAATCAAAGAACTCCAGTGCAGTCCAAGTAAAGTCTGAGAATGAATGGGGATTTCAGCCTTAAAATCAATCACTCTATTTAGAAGGGAATATTTTCTATTATCTTCGTATGTGTTTACCACCATTATTATCCATGGTTACTCACATCCACAATATTTCAATAAAAACACCATAATGAGCTCGAATCAGCCTTACCTAACCTAATAATAAAAAATGCATAGCACAACATGCGTTTCGTTATCTTTACCGCTATTAGTATCGTCCGTGAGTTAGCGGAGGGTTCCGATAGCGATTGACGATAAATGACGTTGTATATGTCTTACTTGTCAAATTGCGGTTAACGGTGATACTTTTACATTGGTAGCGAAAACTGTCTATTAGCGGAATGATTACCGTAATCTCACTTAACGTAAAATGTTGTAAAAGTACTTCTGACGATGAATAATGAAAAAGAAACAAAAGTAGACAGAAAAACTAAATAAAGCAAATTGAGGTTACACCAGTAAAAAGTGAACAAAATAGAGGATTGAGTGATTCAGCCACGCGATCCCTTGATTGCCATTTAAAATACCGTATTTATAACGTCACCGTATTATCGTGGCGTCAAACGCTATGCATAACTGCTAATTTTTTAAGAAAGTTTTTTGAAAAACACCAGTGGCGTACCGCTATTTTCAATCAAAATATTCAACATTTTGCCTTTCAGGATGTCACTGATGAAAGCAGTATTTCTAAAATATTATCGTTACGATAATATGTTTCTACTGTTAACATTGTTATGTGATCAGTTATTTTATCCAATACGCGTTTTATATACCACAAGAAAAACGATGCGAAAAACACACGCAACGTGACTTTGCCGCGATATAAACCCCCAAACAACAATAGCAATACAATTTTACAACTTGGCAAATGAAACGCCTCACACACTTTTACGACTAACATAACGTTAAAGCCAATACGGCAGTTGATAAAGAGAATATTGTAAAAAGTTATTGGCACGTTGGTTTCACAGAATCAGCTCAAAAGAAAATATAAACATATAACTAAATTGCCCGTCTATGTTTTATCAACCATTTCTTTAACACAACATTTTCATCGGTTAAACGTGTCAATAACATGACCCAGATAAAAATCATCGTCGTTCTCGTCTGCTAGTATTGAGGGTCAATAACCGAGACCGAGTTACCCTCCGTTCTCAACCACGTGCCCCAACCTTTGTATAGATGACCGAACATCTCTTATAACTTGAAAACAACCCTTATTTTGACTCGTGTGTGTGCGCTTTGATAAGGGTGACGTTAATTGTGAATGTTGCTACTAATAGACCGAAATCACATTTTTCTTGTTTACTATTGGTACGAGAGAAATGTATCATATTCGTAAAAAAGAACACAAGTAAATATTTGCTAAAAAATATTGTTTGACTTAGTTTTATCCGACAACATCTAGAATTCAGATGCTAATTATTAAAATTTTTCAACTCCTCGTCAGTTTTGAGGTATACTTCATCGGAGATTTTTCAACATTTATTGATTTGAAACAGTTAAATCACAATTTTTATGAACCAAATTTGGTTTGGACATTATCTTTGTTTTATTCTGAACAGCGGTCGCTTAGCAACGGCTCCTTAGATCCCAATGCCTCTGAATCTAATAACCATGTGACAGTCTAGCATACTAAAAGGAACTTATCACGTGACAATCTCGGTGACAATGAATGCGCACCACAAAAGAGTACAGGACACACCTATTGTAACCATGAATACCATGATTGACAGTTGTCACTCGTCAGTTGTCTGACTTGTCAGCAGTGTAGTGCAGTGTATCGGATCGACTATTTATTTTTGATTTTCGTAATTATTTAAATGATTACAAACTGGTTGTGCAAAAAGCACTGTTTGCGTCACGGACGAAAGATGATTTTGACTCGGCTAATATCTGCCCTCGCTTCGCTCGTGCTGCTACTTATACCCTCGTCAAATTCATCTACTTTCCGCCCTTGATACAAAATGTACTATTTTTTTATTTCTCTTATTTTTTTTTAAATATTATGCTGAGAAATACGGCATTTTAAAGGAGGTGTTTTCGTTCGCGAGAGATATTCTTGGAACAAAATATGGCGTTCAATCTCCCGATTACTTGTTTTCCTTTCATAATCCGATAATCAACCTCTTTCTCTGTCCGTCCTTTCTCATCGATCTTGATTCCCAGGTAGGTCTATTCTTTGCATGGTCTCTTTTGGATCAAATTCAAGAACCTCCATTTTGTCTCGTCCAATCCGAAGATACTGAGTTTTTGTTTCATTAATCGTTAGGCTTCATAATGTACTCGAAATCCTCCTTATCCTGAGGGATGAACACTTGATCGTCTGCAAAGTGGAGTGTATAAAGGGTTGTGTCTTCATTCAATGATATACCCATTCCGCTGCACGCTCTCCTCCAGTTCCTCCCTGTCTCAGACCTTTAGTAACTGCGAAGGAATCCGACCAAGCAGTTCCTATTCTCATTCTTACAGTTGTTGGATAGCTTTTATTGCGGTGTTAATTATGGGAGATCTTTCTAGGACTTGCCAGAGTTTTTGTATTGGCACAGTATCATAGGCCTTCTTGGTTTCTAGCTACTATTTTTTCGTTCGACTGTACCATCGTGAAAATATGGTCGACACACGATCTACCAGCCCGGAACCCAGCCTGCTGTTCAATCTCTAGGGGTCAGTACTCCTCCTCTATGATATTTCTTAATATTGTTCCATACAAACGGCTCATAGTGTCTGTGACAGATATGCATCTGTAGTTTCCACAGATTTCTCATTGGACCTTTTTTGTGTATGGTTGTTATCCAGGCCTCTTTCCATTGATTCTGCATTTACGTATCTGGTGAACAGTTCTTCAAGGTATCTGGTTAGCTTCACAGTTCCATTTTCAAGAAGCTCTACAGGCGGTCCCTCCGGCCCAAGGGCTTCTTCAATTTTATGGATTCAATGGCTGCACTTATCTTGCCCTCAGTAGCCTCAATGTGATGTCCATGTACTAGGTATCTTCTTGGCGTTATTCTTTCAAACTGCTTTTGTCAATGAAATTTAGTGAGGTATTTAAAAACAAAATGATGAAGGAAGCCAGACTTGCTCACTTGTCCAAGAACCGGCTAGGTAACCATCAAGTTAAGAACATTCTTCCTTAGCCTTCCATCATCATTGATTGCTGAGCGACTCGATGATGATACATCTTTGAGGGTACTGATTGCTAATTGTATCATTTGTCTGTGTTTGCTATGTAGAACATCATTGACGAAATTGCTTTTTGTTGTATCTTAGGTGGCAGCTATTGCGGAGCGTCAAATTAACGGTGGCGATCGCTGAGTTTTATGACGCATCGTTAACACCTCATTGACTCTTTCGAAACGTAAACGGCATTGGTTGAATCAACATCATTGGCGATGTTGATTGCTAAGCGTCTCATCAATGACCTTTCTTAGTTGATGTTGAGTGTTACTAACGTTGACAGGGCGTTCATTGCTGAGCGTCTAATCGACGGTCTGGTTCATCGTTGAGATGTCTTCAATGCTGAGTGATTTACTGACGTCGGTTGTTTGGCGCATCGTTATTTGCTGAGCGTCCCATCAACGATTGTTGAGTTTCTTAATAAATTGATTGCTTACTGGCTCATTACGGCGCAGGTTATCTGGTGCATCATTGACGGCGTTGATTACTGAGCGACTTACAGACAGCGTTATTTTTCACGCTTTGTTGGCGGCATTGACTACTGAGCATCCCACCAGGCGGCTCTTTTATGATCGCTAAATTATATGACACCTTCTTGACGGCGTTGCTTACTTGGTACATCTTTGACGTATTTGGTCTCATTGATGGCATAGACTTGTAGATGTAGATTTAAATGTTTAAGTGGACAGCCTTCGCCTAAACTGCAAGTAGTTGGAGTGAGACTATTGAAGGTACGATGCTTTCGCGAAGCTCAGCAGGTTCCTCAGATAGATTCCTTACAGTTCCTGGAGTATTGTGAGTTCAGCACCAAAGTATTCTATCCTAGTCAAAATAAGAGCCGGACATTCGGTGGGGTTGTGGGCTTTGGTCTCTACGTCTTCAATGCACCACCTGCAGTCTGAATCTTTTCCAATTCTGATTTTGTAGAGGTGACCTTTCAGGTTCATGTGACCCGACCGAACAATGCGCGGAGGTCTTTCCTGCTCAAATTTACGAGCTCTTTGGTTCTGCCCGTATCAGGTTATCATTGCCTTGGCTGGCAATGTTCCAGCATAGAGTGGTTTTTTCGAGTGGAAATTTCTTCTCATCTTGCTTTGGGGATGCCAATTCGAGTCCTGTCGGCCTGCGTGATGAACCAGTTTTGGCAAATCTGTGAGTCTCAGTGTTCCCCTTGAAACCGCTATGTCCCGGAGCCCATATTACCTTAACTCTGTTGTTGATTTGCATTATCTAATGCAGAACCTCTTGGTATTTTAGAACTGCTTTGACTTTTTTGAGTGTTGTAGAGGGCATTATCGTCTTATAAGTATCGCTGACGGCGGTGATCGCTAACTTTCTCATTGACGATGTGAGCTCTTTTGTGATTTTGAGGTACCTGAAAAAGGGGTGAGCCCAACAACTCCCATATAATAAAGACTAAGTGCGTACAAAATATTCTGGTCTGACGTCACCTATGTAGGTTATACACTCAAAGAAAGCAGATTATCCAGCGCCTGACTTTTGCCCTGAATACCGGTGCCGGTGAAGTAATAATAATATAACAAAAACAACCAAAATGGAAACTCATGAGGAAAAAGATTTCCAAATCTTGACTTGACTTCTATTCAGATTATGAAGTTCTATTGTTATTCATTCAGTAAACTGTTCTTGAGAGTTTTGCAAATATTCTTGATATTTTCTTTCAAAACAATGATTATCTAGAGTTGGTGATAACCGGAATCGATGTATACAGATCATCACACAATTCTTCCTTTTAGACCAAGTCTTATCAAAACATCATAATTCAACAGAATCTATTAGAAGCAGAATGAAATCACTAGCCACATTGTCAAAAGTTTTAAAATGACAATTTTTTTGTCACCTGGCTGCTGTCCAAGTTAACTGTTCTGGAATTGATCATTGTTTTCCCCAACGCTAGTATCAGTATTGGTTGTCTTCTTAGGCGGAGTTTTTTTGTTAGATCTCCCTTCCTCTATACGCTACCAAGCCTCGATCTAAAAACACATACATCAACCACGGGCAATCAGGGACGCAGTGATGCAATCCCTAGTGCCGTTGCGTTGGCAACATCAGCCTGAACAAAATGGCAAAGCTTTTCGGAGCACAGCGACGGAAGCTTGGAATCGCGAGAGCTAAAGCCAGGGGAGAGCCTATTCGGCCTCGTAAACCGAGGACAAAAAGAAATCCCGGGAACAAAACCCTCCCGAATAGCTCAGGAAATACTGGAGAACCTGATGCTCGGGCCGCAGAACCTGGGACATCAGTTAAACCTAGGACCCCTTTCCTAGGACAAATCCTCTGCAAAGAGGAGTCGCTCTGAGGACAACACTCCAACTGTCAGCCACAAGACGGACAATGAGGGCATGACACTCTTTGTCGGTCTTGACAGTAGATCCCTGAAAAAGCTGCAAAACCGGAATCTCCGGGCCTACTTCGGGTTAACGCAGCTAATCTTCAGACTTCTCAAGAAGGAGGCTCCCGATGCTGAGGGTAATTCAAATAAACCTTCAGCACAGTAAGGGAGCATCTGCTGTCCTTTGCTAACAGCTGGCAAAGAATACCATAGACCTGGCCTTTATACAAGAACCCTGGATTACGAAGGGCAAAATAGCCGGTCTAGGAAACACTGGTGGTAAGATTTTTCACGATGAGCAACCAACAGGTAACGTGAGAGCTTGCATATACGTGAGGAACGGAGTGCAGGCTCTCAATATTAAAGAACTAAATTCCAGGGATCAAGTAGCCGTCCAACTAAGCTACAAACAGGAAAGAACCCAGAAGGACATTATAATTGCCTCGGTTTACCTTCCCCACGATGCACCCGGACCCCCACCATCGGAAGACCTGGAGAAACTAGTGAATCACTGTGGGCAGAGAAACATACAGTGTTTGATAGGTATGGACGCCAATTCGCATCACACCATCTGGGGAAGCAGCGACATCAACAAAAGAGGTGAGTCCTTATTGGATTTTATGTTAACCCATGATTTGGAGATTCTAAACAAGGGCAACAGACCCACTTTTGCAAACCGCATACGGTCGGACGTTGTTAATGTCACTCTGTCCACTTCCTGTATCAATCCAAGCATTCAGCGGTGGCGCGTATCCGACGAACCATCCCTGTCTGACCATAGTTACATACTGATGGAAATCGATGGCATTGATAAACCGTCAGAAATGTACCGCAACTCATGCAAAACAAACTGAGCTAAATACTGGGAGGAGCAGGAGGCGGGGTTGAGCGGGGCCAAGGAACGTATGTTCAACAAATTCGATGTTGAGGTGGTGGCGGAACAATTACAAAACGCCATAATACACTCTAACCATCAAAGTTGTCCGCTAATCCGGCGTTCTACATGTAAGGACACAACCTAGTGGAACGAGAAACTTGACAATATGAAGGAGGAAATACGTAGACTCTTCAATGTGGACAAGAAAACCGGAGAATTGGATGAGTACCACCATAATCTGACAAAATACAATAAAGAAGTAAGGGAAACTAAGAGGAACTCCTAGAGGAGTTTCTGCACTGGGGTCGAAAAAACCTCGGAAGGTGCACGCCTTCAGAGAATTTTAGCTAAAGATCCCCTTCCACCAATGAGGACATCAAAGAACGCCAATGGTGAATACACGAAAACTGGCCAAGAAACCATTGAGACGCTACTAAGGGCACACTTCCAAGACTCGACTATAATCAACCCACAACAGGGAACCAGCTCCCTTTCTCCTAAGATCCTCTTGATGAGAGGATCAAGGGATGATTGAGTCACAGCCCGACAAATTGTGACACCAAATAGAATTGAATGGGCTATAAACTCATTCGAACCATACAAAGCACCTGGATGTGATGGGATAATACCGGCTCACCTGCAGATGGGCAACTTATATCGATGCTTTGTCAACTATTCAGGGCAAGCCTGGCAACGGGACCCATACAAGATCAGACACTGGGCGACCACTTTTTATGAATGCATTTATTTCTGCAAAGTCAAGTCGTTGGAACTTTTGGATGTTTAATTTTCTACACTAACGACATTTTATTTACTATCAAAGTAGACATGACGCGACCGTTCATAGCTCAATATAACTTGAAAACACTGATCCACCAATAATAAAACTATTATTTGAGTATAGGCAAACTATTTCATACTATCCTCACAGGAAGATATCGTAAATATAGGTGATGCACTTGACAATAAGCGTATTCGTTACTTCGCGTATCCGTTTTGTCGAAAGGATTCGCTTAGAAGTTGAGCTAGCCTGCTAGCTGTATATTTTTCGTCAAGGCTTATCGGCACAAGGGCAACTCCAAACACCAGCCCAAGTCATAGATAAATATACTATATACTGGATGGGCCCAAGCCGTATGTCTGAATTGTGACTACTGCTGGTTCTATAATTCTCTTTACTCATCTACTATCGATAACCAAACATAAAAATCAGAGCAGATACACCTCTTACCCACAAAATATCTTTAGAAGACGTTCCAGAAAAATCCTCAATAGTTCCTTTCAACTTTTTTCCCTTTAATTATATACTCGTACTTCGCAACACGTTTTCCAGCCAAACCTATCGAAGCTGTCCTTTCCAATGGCGCATCCTCACAAACATCAATGCAAGATTGTCGTCTAATGCTTCTTTTAAAATGTACGAAAAATATTTTTCAGGCAACAATAACAATTGGCGGATGTGACTGGAACGTGCAAGCGAGGTGAAAGAGATTTGTAGTAGAATGGAGGAATTGAAGTTTTGTTATGATGCATTAGAATGCGTGATATCACGAACAAGTTCTAGGGTAATGGGAAAATGTAATAGTAGGATGAGTCAGAGTGTTTGTTTATAATAAAAATGATAATCTGTATGTTTATGTTCTTGTAACTCAAGAACCACAAAAAAAATTTGAATGAAAATTTGTAGGGTTATCAGTATATTTAGGGAATACTCCAAGGGCAAGGTTTTATCCGCCAACTCATAGATGATTTTGAGAAGAAAAATGACACTTGTCAGCATTCGCCATTTTCTTTTATTCATTGACAATGGCAGTGAATTTTTTATTTTACATTGAGTAACGTATACATCACAAAGCCGCGTTCACTTTGAACAAATATCCATATATTTGCGTTGTGTGGAATTATAGAATGATTTTCTGTTTCAAAAACGATGGGTATTGGAGCTTTAGTGATGATATTTCGAGAGGAATAAAAACCTCCCTTGAAACCAGCGGAATGATGTTGACTCCTGTTTAATTGTCAGATCTAATATTATTAATTCTGCAAAATGTACTCTTTTAAGGATTAACCGAACTGAAATTATTTACAAAATAAACATTCTGAGCTTGTTGTTTATCATCAAAACTAAATTTTGACTCAGTAATGCAAACATAATCACGTCAAGTGGTCCGTTGGAATTTTGTGGTCGAGCAAATTGGCAAATATTTTGGCAATAAGTACATGATTTGTTAGCATTTTCCGCCTAATGCTTTGGGTGGATTTTATCTAACTGCAAAATAATTCTCGACTGGCGAAATATTTCCAGTCTTTGTAATGTAGAAGAGAAGCCGGTTGGCTGAGATGCCAATTTATAGAAATGTTACCAGTGCGGATTTCATTTGGAGATTTAATGGGATTTAGGAATGCGAGTGTTTGGATTTGTTTTTGTGTTGCAAAACAGCCGGGATAAAAGAGAATGGAATGTGCGGAGTTTGCTAGAGTATAAAAAAGCCGAAGAAACCGTGGAAATGAAAGGTTCTTGGTGAAATTCAATTTGTTGAAAAAATTACTTTTTCGATGGCTTTTT
Organism: Orchestes rusci; assembly: GCA_958502075.1. NCBI lineage: Eukaryota > Metazoa > Arthropoda > Insecta > Coleoptera > Curculionidae > Orchestes > Orchestes rusci. The sequence continues at coordinate 4,765,379 of OY293305.1, forward strand.
TGATTTCTTGTCGGCAATTCCCGAAAGAATTTTTTCAGCAAACAGGCTTGCAGAGCGGCTTTGATTGAGCCTTTGAAAAAAAATGCCGATGATGAAGGTGGGATGATTGAGTCTAAAGTGTGATCCACAAGTTCTTATCCGCCCAGAATATCTTTATTGAACAACATTTCAGAAAATAGATAGTTTCAACCACTTCAATTTTGTTACAATTAAAAACAGCTCAATTTCCAAATACACCTTATAATCTTTTGACTATCCCTCGTATTCGTCGTGATGAAATGCGTAGCACAGTCAAAATTCAGAGTTGCTCTTGTGGCGATAAAGCTTGACGAAAAACACACCACTAAGGAGCGTAGCCGAACTTCTAAACAAATTGGAAAATTAAATCTAGTCTGGGGTCAAGAGCCAGCCTAAAATTTGAAACAATCCTTTCGACGAAACGGCCACGCGAATTAACGGATACGCTAATCGCGAAGCGCATCACATCTGTTTACGATATTTTTCTATGAGGTGAGTCTGAAATAGTTTGCACATAGTAGAATAATAATTTTAGTATTGACAGTTTGGTTTTTCCAAGTGATTTTGATTTATGAACTTTCAAGTATTGTTTTATACATAGTAAAATGTCGGTAGTGCAGAAATTAAATAACTGAAAAGTGAATTCAAGAAAAGTGGTTGCCCAGTGCCTGAACTTATTTGTCGTATAATAAGTTCAGGCACTGGGCGACTACTTTTTTTGAATTCACCTACACCCCATACCAGTAGAGACAAAAATAAAGAAGTTTCGTAACTTTCACAACGATTTAGCCAACATGCTTCTTATGCAGTTGCAACCGTTGGAGGTGTTGATACTCACATCCTTGAATATTTCGATGAACATTCAAAAAATCGTTATATTTTGAACAAAATTATGATATTGTGTTAGATTCTGTGGGGCAGTTGAGCTGACAGGGCTATGATGAAACGCATATGTCCGAAAATCCAGGGGTTTTTCTTGGACCTATAGATTTCCGTACATTTCCGTGGATAAAAAAAATGTCCCGTGTATCCGACGAATAACCGTATTGTCATGTATTTTGTGATATAAATTAACACATGAGCTGCGAACATAACTTCTCCTACTAGAAATAAGGAGAGATCATTTTTAAAGAAGGGTGATTCTCACAAACAAAATTTGTCTGCGGCGTTAACTAAAAAACTATTTCTCAACCCTTATTTTTGACCTCTCAAAAAAATTGACCACGACCCACCACTGATCAATTGATCATAATCGTCTCCGTACAGGACTTTCTGCTCTTGTCTGATCCTGAACTCCACGAGACGACAAGTAGTATTGTACTGCTTCAAGACCTGGAACGTACCCATCTACAATAGAGCAGCAATAATTATAATTTGCCAGAAGCCTTGCATGGTCGGCTAAAATTGGTTAATGGAGATTAACGCGTTTTTCGTAATGCTTAGTTCTTCCATCGAACAAAGAAAGAGGGCGGGCGATGTCCGTTCATGGAAAAATCATATCAATGAGTAAAAGAGGAGGATGATACCCTCAAGATGCACTATGTTAGGTCAACCAAACATCAAGCAACGACAAAATGCCTGCTCCAGGTGCTAGAATAAAGTGAAAGGACGAAGTCCGTCTCGGACGCAAATCACTACTAGTAGAGGTTTCCAGGTTATTCGTATTTTCTTATCTTTTTCTTTCCTAACCTCTAAGGGCAACCCATGGACAGGACGAATTTTTGGCGCCAATTCCCATGATTCACGAGTCCCTTCTTCCTTTTGCGGACGTGTTGAGTCCAAAAACCTCCTTGCCAGACGTGTTTGCTTTGGTAGAGCTCGCTCCGGACGCGTTGAGGCCGATCTCCTTCAGGCGTGTTGAGTCTGGTATAAGTCCAAAAATAATCCTGCAAGATGAGCTGGGCTTAGAGCCAACCATCTGGGAATTACTGGAATCTATCTCCAGAACCAGACTTCAAATATTGTAGTCCTACAGTCTCTTTCGAAAATAAATTGTCCAGTCGAATCACCTCCATTGTATACATAATGGATTTTTGAAGAAGTTATTGAGGTTTGATTTTTGGAACTCGGGCGCTACCATCTGGATTTGATACATCGTCGCGATGCCTTAATGGTCAGACCAGTAACCAAATCCAAATGACTCGTAACAGAACAGTTCAACAACATAATATTCATCTTGATCTTCTCCTGTTTGTTATTCAATAAATGGAGTGGTCCAGCAAAATCCACTCCGGATATCTTGAATGGAACTGCCTCGATCCTATCTTTTGGTGAAGCTGCAAAAAAGTTGAATTTCTGATTTTTCCTTTATCTTTCCACATGTCACACATTCACTCGTCCTATGATTATCCAAAATTTAGATGTCAAATTACTTAATGCTGAGTTGTCTGAATCAATCACCACAATATGAGTTCTTGAGCAATTTAGTCGAATGTCTGGTTTCATCGACTATTTCTGATTTTGGTGGATCGACCCTTGAAAGGCCTTCATCATCTACAATTTTGACGCTTCGTCCAATGATCGAAGATGATGGATGGAGTCAGGGTTGATGAGCGTCCACAAGAATCTTCAAAGGAAGAGAGCGAGCGAATAAATTTCTTGGGAGAATCATGTCAATGGAGAAAGAAGGTAAATCAAAGTGTTTATTCGGCAAGAATTCCGAAGAAGCCTCAAAAACTGACGTCAATGATACAGTAATGTTCGATTCGCTATCAAGCAAATGAAGAGGTCCTTTTTGCATTATTGGAAGAATGATGCTGGTGAAGAAAGAAGGAAGATCGCTGTTTGATTAAAAGACGGAAAGCTTTTACATTAGACTGCTTCGCTTCACATCTTTTAGAGCAGATCCGTTGATTTTGTTTGGATAGGATGTCGAAGTGCTATGCTAGTTGTCCTGCTCAGCGTGGATGTTATTCCTTCACATTATTGCATTCTCAACGGTAAGATGAGGGTGGTGTCCGTAGCTAAAGAACCGTGTGCTGTCAACCCTGCGATTTCCTATTCTACACCCATCAAATAATCTGTGACGGACAATAGGGTAGAACTCTTCAGTTCCCCCTTTTCAATTTGCTAGCATTTACTTTTATGTCCAACACCTTGCCATAAACAGGACCTCTGACACGAAATAAGAATTTAAGAGCAAGAGGAATTCTTGTTTCCGTAAATTGAATCATCAGTGAGTGTATAGAGAGACAATCCAGAAATGATTGCCATAAAGTTTTTCCATATTGATCAAAAACAAGTCCTGTACTGTCATTCGAGTATCCCGAGAAATAAACACGGGGTGTGCGGCTACGGTGTGTCACGTTCGCCTTCCGTGTGGTCCCCAAGGCACGTACTCTACCCCTCCAACATGAGGGGATGTAATTTCAACCTTTAATCAGAAGAAAAAAATACTACACAACAATGAGGCCTGATATGAGAGATCAATTTTTGATGTTTGAACCAGATCACGTCCACGTCTATTAAATCAAGTCTGCTTCCACTTTTAAACCGTCTTAATGTTACCACGAACGGAGGACACTTAAAGAAATAGAGATTTTATTGTTGACACACGTACTTGCCGTAAATCCGAATATCCTGGATATGGATGTAGCAGCGCCATATGGAGCTATCGATTTTCATTTGATAATACTTTACAATTTTTTTCCAGTTTTCTCTAACGCCGTTTTCGTCTTGTCCCTGTTGAACCTATTGGAAGTTTATCGGTGCGAAAATGAAGGCCGGGAGAAAAAGTTTGGGTCGAGTGGGTCGGAAGTGAGTCGATCTCGTGATAGATGATTTGAAAAGGAATTACTGAAGTTTACAACAAAAGTGTATAGTTTTATCGAGGGAAATCTGATGGCGTGCACATGAACCCCCAGAGATGAAAGATCGGTCACGTTCGGACATTCGTAGTCTGCAGTCTGTCCGACCGTGAAATATACACACAATAACTTTAACGAACTGAAAAAAGAGAAAAAAGTGTTACGGAAGGGACTTTTAGACAGTTTTTTTTACATTGAGTTTGTATAAAAGCAATAAAATATCTTTGCTTTATATTACCGAATTGACATCTAAATCATATTGTGATGCTGAGAGCATCTTCATAATCTTCATTTTTCTAATTGCTATAAAGTAACAAGGAAGTAGCAATTAAAAGATATGATTGAATTAATTTGGAGCTTCTCGAACCACACGAAGAAATTGAGAGAAATAACTTTTCCCAGTCTATGATGGATCATCGGAAGGAAGAAGTGAATTGATAAACTTTCTATTTCTGGAAGTTGAACTTATAATATAGACAGCAAGATTTTTTGGCTTGCATTACGAAGTGGTATATTTATAGTCAACACATTTGATGCGCAAGTCTTAATGAGAAGTTGGATATCATGTCAACACAGATTATGTTGGAACCCGGATCCAATTCAACAACGTTAACGTACCATTGATTTTTAGATTAAATAAACCCAGTCGGGAGATTGATATTGCCCCAAAATTTCCATCAAGAAACGTCATTTTCCTTTCACGGAAGCCACCTATATCATATTCAATTTGACCTTAAAAAGAGATTCGATGGCAAGTTTTATCATATTTCAAATTAACTCTGAACCAATATCCCCTCAATTACGGGAAGTTTGAAAGCAACGTAATTACTATAGCTTCAGCATCAGGTATATATACTTGTGAGCGCGGTGGAACAAAATTTTCCTTTCATCTTCCCATTTCCCACAAAGCTCCCAATCTGAACTTTTAATCAATTTCGAAACTATTTTACATCTGCTCTCGCGAGTCATATTTTAATAAACAGCGAGAAATTCCAATTCGCTTCTTTTTACGGATAATACAAATTTCTATATTCAATTGTATTCAACGGATACGTAGTTTTTTTTCTCTATTTAGCAATATATGGGAAACGCACGTTCTATCCACGTCAAACAGTCTGGATAAATATAAGGATTCGAAATAAATCGCGCATATCCTCAGGCAGTCGAAATAACTGGAATAAATCGAATGGGCCGTCGAGTGTTTGTTATTTCGGACGTACGTGTCCCATGTTTGAATGGTTTGAGACGTTTTTTTCTTACTTACTCATGAGAATAGCCTGGCGAAGACCAAAGACTTACCTAAAAATGAGAATTCGAAATTAGTTAATCATTATTGTGGATTTAGAACAATGCTGGTGTTTTACTTTGTCAGGTTTGTATCACTACTGCAAATTTAGGTTTAAATCTCGAAGAAGTGCTTAGTGAGAAAATGGATATCATGACTGCATGGATTGTGAAGATTTTTAAATTTTAAAAATGTCTTTTGATTTCACAGTATGATTCGAGCCATGGATATCTGATCACATGTCCTGTAATTCTGAAGATACATCAAATTTGAGCCTCTCCAGTCCAAGTCCTCCGCCATTGAATGTGATTGACGTAAGCACACCGTCATCAACGTGATCGATTTCATCAAGCCAAGATGTTAAAATGGATTGAACACCATTGTGTAAGATCAATTAAATTGTCACACGCAACAATTATAAGGAACACGTGTGATAATAGTTGACATTCGATGAAATGTTCGGCGTTTCCCACTGTGCACTAGAGATTCTTGCGTATGACTGACAAGTTGGATTTGGGATTAGTTTCGGTAATCTCAAGTTTGGTCAGTGCCTCCCATGAGGCATCGTTACAGGATGTCCGGAATATTAGTCCAATTCAGTTATCGGTTTATATTTGTACACGTGTTCAAGAGAGTGATATAAACTGATACTCTTCTTAACAAAACTGACAGTTATTGAAAGTCAATTGTTGAACTCCACTTTATAATTCAGTTGTGCCAATATCAGGTAAGAGACTGGAGAGAGAAAAAAACCGGCTAGAATAACCTTTCTCCTTATTAAGATCGTGAAAATGGTTTGAAAACTAAGACTGTGAAACCAATTGAGTCCCGCCTGGGGTGTCACTTTGTCATATTGCCATATACACACACTTGTCCTCCAGCGAAGACTCCACTTTCATATGGAGTGATCTTCGCATGTATGGTAACCAGAGCCCAACATCTCAAAAGCTCACGATTTGAACACAAAATCATTCTTGAACGTATTCAGACAATTTTGTTGCTGACGTGAATTCCCAGAAGAATTTTTTTGCGACAGTGGACAAAATGTTTAAAGAGCCGGAGAAAAAATTATCAAATATTCAGAAGGGTTCAATGAACAAGAGATTTTCGACTTTTGCGCAATTAAGAAATTGAAGTGGAACTAGAAGGCCATATAAAAGGATCTTGCAAATTACTTATCCAAAGCATATGAAGAATAATCTGAAATAAATGTTCACTTCCAAGTACTCCCAAGAAGTTTCACGGACATCCTTTGTTAAAATAGTGATTATCCTAAATTCTGGGCCCTTGACTCATGATGTCTCTCGTCTCTCATGACTCGGGTTTTGAACTCCCTCTATCTTGAATCTGTGCTAGTACCCTTTCATGCCACCATGACCAGTAATAGTCAACTGTTGTACCTCTTCAAAGAAGAGGTCCAGGTGTCTCTAACCACTAGTCGGCATACCATATTGCCCTTAGTGGAGTTAGTTCAACTTTCCTGCCATTCTCTAAGTTCCGTTTCCTCTCTGGTGGTTCTGGTCCTCTTGGAACTGATTTTATGCGATTGAAAAAACATCTTCCATAATAGACGATTATGAAGACAACTTTGGGGATCCGTGACCAAGTGGACAAACCGTTTTTGTTTTTCTGGTTCCGTCTCATACTTGGATTTTGTTTGGACATTGGAAGCCAAGTGTCATCTCTCTGATCTGTTATCCTAACTTGTGGTGCTCTCTCTTCTGTTTAAAGATAATCACTTTTTCCACTGCATCACTAGAAAATTCAGGTTTGCGAGCATTCGAGGCCATAAATGTACTCACTGCAAATGGAGATGCATCTGGATTTTTTTGTGCTACTTTTGCATTTTTAGAGAAGCAAACATTAAACGCGACCAACCTGTATATTGACGGTAGTAGAAAAAACTATACGGAGTGAAGTGCTTTTCCTTCCTTTGATCTCTAAAGCCCCCTGCTTCACGTCGGGCATTAAACAATGCGCGGGAGAAAAAAAAACACTTTTTCTGACGACACGACAAATATAGCAAACAATTATTTCACTTCTTGAAGTGTGGCATTTTCAAAAACAGACCTATCCTTGTGCCTCACAAACTATCTTCTATGTAGTAATAGTGGTTCTTTTCCGCTAGTTCAAGTCGAACAAAAGATAATAAAACTTTCAAGTTGGAAAACAATCATTGGCGAACAAATGGAAGTTTGTTCATATGAATATAAGAATTCGAGATGTTTCAGGCGCAGACAATATCGCAAAGCAAATTGGATACTTAGTAGTGATGTCAGCTGTCGAAATGATGTTCATCAACTATCTTTTGTATCCAATGCGAGCTCAGGACAAAAATCAATTATCACGGGACATTCTCGTCGGATGAGTGAGGAAAGTGTTTTGAAAAGATCGGTCCTTCGAACCACTTTATACAATAATTCTCCACATCTCTAGGGTGCATAGTTGAGGGTGGTTTCGAGGGGCGATTGTAATAAGACACCTGTCAGTTGCACGTACTTGGCGGGAGGTTGCAGCGGTGGCGGCACATAAACGACCTGACACGTTGAATAATGTGAAATGTCACATATCCAAAGCAGAATGCTGCATACATGCCCTTACCTTGAATTAAGGAAAGCTCTTAGCCCAGCATTTGAAAAACGCATGCAACATTAAATTTTTCTGTGTAATTAAATTTGAATGGGGTTGTATATATTTTGAGGTGCAGTGGATTCGAATCAGTGATCCGGAATATTGTAAATATGTGAAGGCAAAGAGAGGCGTTTTGGCACCGAATTATCGGTCCAATCTCATCAAACGACTACATTGCTTTGATCACACACAGCGAGTCTCTTTTATACACAGACTTCGTTTACCGCAGCTGGATATCGGTAATAACGTCGGCTTTTTCAAGATGGAAATGCGGGGTTGATTAGAATGTCTGAGGGACAAGTTTTTGCAATAGTTACAAAATGATGATCGTATCCTATCAAATTATGAAGATTTTTGGGACTCCATTAATTTGTAACGATATTTTTCACTTTACTTGACTTGACTGATGATGAGGATCTCATCTTCTTTTTTTTCTGAGCCAATGAATCAAACAACGCTTTTCAAAGGTGACTGAGATTTTCATAATACCCGCAAATTCAAATATAAGCTATTTATAAATGGCCGATGTTTATAATACTAAGCTTGTTTGAAACTTCATCTCATCAACTTGAGTAGTTGTTTACAATGGCTAGCGCAGAGAGAGCTCAAAGTATACTTTGAGGCTGCTCACGGTCTACAGACTATCTAGGGAAAATATTTCAAGGAGTTTGGCAAACACGAAGTTCAATTTTGAGAGAATTTGTAGGTAAGCTTCAACTGAGTCATGCGATTGTGAAATATTGTATTTAGACTGTTTTTCCAAATCTTTCTTGAAAAATATAGATGATTTGATACGAGTCAATTGACAAATAGTGAAAAGAAGTGGAATTGTTGTCTATGCATACCTTGATCAAAATATAAAGATCTGTCAATCATATCCTCTCAAGTTATGAAAGTTACGGACTACACCCTATTCACAACCAAGTCACCAAAAGTGAACAAACTACACGTGATTAGACATAGAGAAACGATTTAACTGATGTTGGTTTATCTAAACGTGACCTTTTGATCGTTCACCTCTGTTTGATCACGTGTAGTTGGTTTACAATTGGTGACTTTTGGTTGTGAATAGAGTGTAGGTATTGATTCCGACTCCTAGTTGAGAACCTATCTAGTGACACTCAAAAAATGTATCAATAATTTTTTTATACAGAGCTTAAATGCAGGCTTACAATGAACAAGGCTAGCGATAAAAAGTCATCAGATAAATATTCTAGATCAGAAGCAAACAATGGGGATGGTAAAGAAAGAGGCATTTGGTGATAAGTGGTGCAAAAAGCTTTGTTAAAATATTGAAGAACAAAGATCCAAGCTTGAGTTCGACTAAGGAAGAGGCATGGACAGATGGTGAGGGGCATGGTGGCAGACGATGTTTGTTTAAAATTTGAATTCAACGCTGGACAACATGTAAGGATATCATTATCTTCATCATGGGCTTTAGAAAAAGAAAATAGTGAAATTACTCCCGAGAGGGGTTCTTTGATAATTTATTAACAATAATTCAGAGTAGAAATGAAAAATTGAGTCCTCAAAATTATACATGCCAACAGTAAAAGGTGAAAAAGAGGTCAATACAACAAATATTTGTCATTATTAATTATTCATTTTTCATTTCTACTATTAATTATTGGTAATAAATTGACGAAGAACTGCTCTCGAGAGTAATTTCACCATCCTCTTCTTCTAAAGCCCATGATGAAGATAATGTTATCCTTACATGTTTGCCCTTAAATTAGAATATTTATTTGATGTTTCTTTATGATGAAACATTGCAAATAAACTGATCGAACAATACTCGAGAAGCATTCAACTCATTTTGATGAATTTTACCCAAAACTGTAGCGTCAAGTTTATTTTCTTTGAATCACAAAATGTTGACTTTTTTGAAAAAATGCACATTTTCTGAGTTATGTGAAAAATGATGATGCAATAACAAAATACAACCTTCACAAATCAAGAAAGTTTGAATTAACAAACCATTTACCCACCGATTTTTATAAATTTCACATCAAACTGTAGCTTATAGTCTCGGAGAAGGTCGATGTTGTAAAATACATCATGAGAAGTGGAAAGTTTGGACGGGAAAATTGGTTTGATGTGCGAAAATTAACGCCGTAGAAATGCTACTAACACGGACGGAAACGGCGCGGTGTTCTGAATTGAAACCAATGTAACTCCTGAACACTGGTTTTAAATATTTTTCCTCAATGTGTACAGTGATGAAGTAGACACTGGAAGTAAGTACAGCGGAATCAGAGAAGCTTTCAACGAAGCCAGCCATCCCACTTTCGACATACGGTGGAGAGAATAGTTTTTGGAAAATGTCACTGAAATCCAGTAAGGAAGGAGAGAATTTTCTCAAAACAGACCAGTCTTGCTCTGGCTGGTGACGGGAAAAACAGAAACACCCTTGGAAAAAACACTGGGATATTTGAAAACAGTAAGGTGCACTTATCATGATTATGATCAAAAATAACGATACGCTGTAAACTTCAGAGAATTTTGAACACAAAACCGGTGATTAGTCCTACCTCGTGGTACTCAGTTGGAATAAGATTATATAGATAGTCGAGAACGGTGGTACGGAACGGAGTTTTTGGCACGACTGATGCGGACGGTCGCTGATGCCTGCTCGGAAAATAAATCGTTATATGGGGGACGCAATGCCCTTCCACTTCAAGTGAAGAGACATACTTCAAGAAATTTTTGATATTTGAAGAAGGCAAACAAATATTTCGAAACTTTTCATTGGAACAGAATCGAATTGATTACTTGAAACAACTTGATTGAAAGTGATGCTGATGTGCCCCTTCTTTCAATTAGGACAAATTGAAACTTCTAGATATCCAACAACATCCACTCCGTTAGTAATATCCAGCATTTGCGACTTGTAATAGTTGGTAGTGATAATTGAGGCCTTTTACCCACACGCCTGCATCCAACTCAACCAGAACTCCGAAGTTCCGTGACATTTGACTGCGACTTGAATTACTGAAATACCCGGATAATCGAGAATATGCGAGTTTATATGAAAAGTATGGCGGCCAAGCCCTATTCATTTGAAAGTTACAATTTCAATAGCCTTCTCAACTCATTATCCCATTGGAAACAAAATAGTACTAAGGGAAAAATCCAATTATAGCGAAAAAGGCACACGGGAGCCAGTAAATGAAATTAACTAAACAAAATTCATTAGGAGCTTAGAGCGTCCGGTGGCGGCAGAGACAATAAGAGCGAATGTGTCGCCTCATCTGAAGAGTCCATTGGGACATAGACTGTCATATTGCGCTCTTTGAAGCCGACAAAAAACTAATCACGTTATTAAATAGTACAATATTTAATGTATTGTATTCGAAGCTGCGACTCGACGATGCAATAACACCCATTTGCATTTGGAATTGTTATGAGCTTGTGTATTTTCAAGTTTTGCCTTCGTGATGCTCGAATATTTTATTATGCAGGAGTGGAGATGTTTGTGCATAGTATGATTTTCATACTGATGTTCAGCTTTACATGAGATGTTTTCAGGGCAAGTGAAGCTGCGATGAGAATCTGTTGTTTTTTAAGAAGCTGTACTATTTTGCTGTTATTATAATGATGCTCGTGAGGTGGAAAATAAGGCTATTGTTTTTGATAGTCTTGTTTAACTTGGTATTCATTGCACAATTTGATGATTATTCTTACCAAATCACTGATGACCAATGTTTCAGTTTTTTCTTTTCAATTCTGAATTTACATTGATCAAGTGGAAATTCAAAAGATGAGAATCGTAACCTTTCAAATTATGGAGATTGAATTCTTTAATAGTTTTTTTTCTTTCACTGTTCACTTCTTTCATCGTCTTTTGCGTTTCACTTACATTTTTTTTTCTGTGATTCATAGCTGTTCTTTTTGAAAAAATTATCACCGATGACCGATTTTTCTTATTGGCCAGCAGTAACGTCACGAAGGTAATGTTCCAATCATGTTTTATCCACCATTCTACAGCAACATCTTTGAATTTATCAACATAAACCGATGATGCCATCTCTTGATTTGACGAGGAATTGTCGACAAACTTCTCTATACCCACTCTAGACGCAACCAGCTACACTATAACAGTGTTACAAAAATGATCGTTCACATAAATTCAACAGCTTAGCGATTAGACAAACCGCACGCATATTTCCAGTTCGTGATCAGGTAATGATTATAATTCCATCGACTCTGATCCCGAAGTAGACAAGAAAACGTCTTCAAGTCTGAAGGACACTATCCTAGATGATCTTACACTTCTGCTGCAGGTCCAATCCTGGAGACAGAGGTGGGTAAGGCAGAAGGGAGTGGGTGAGTGACACTTATTTGCCTCATGTGTGAAGGTATCCAGGGGCAAATTCCTGAATCGCCTTCTGAGCAGGGCTTGAGGAGCTAAGAAGGTAAGGACAAAGTATTGAGCGAACACAAATCTGTGAATTTGTCACGTTCAAAAAAAAATTGAAAACAAACAACCTGTACAGCGAGGTCTCCCTTGTGGAAGGCATGTGTTTAGAGAACCTCCTAGATTATGGCCTTGAGGAGTGGTCTTGTGGGGACGTTTATGGTGTCGGGCTTCGGCCTAGTATCCGAGTAAAAGAAGGAGCTCTCTTGGTTACAGAAGATCAAGCGATGCAGGTGAGTGCTTACATATCTCATATCATACATGTGAATCCTTTGCCTTCTCTAGGTTTCACTGGAAACGTCCAGAGCCGGAAAATTGACTGGAGGATGGTTGAAAAAGAGTTTCGCAATATTCAGGTCAGGAGGTGATCCAGTGATTCAAGTTGGTTCTAAACAAGATGACCGGTCTACTGAACAAGCGGCGCCAACGAGTACGAGGGCCAATCAACTCATCCTGTATTACAATCGGATGTTCCTTGAAAAATTCAAGGATGTGTTAGAATATCAAAACGACAAAAAGTGGAGCAATGAGACAACCTCGATGATAGTCACTATTGAAGCAACCCAAATTGCAGAACCCGTGTCTTCTGGTAAGGTAAACTGAACGGCCTTCCAGTGAAAATAAACCTAGTATAGCTGAGCAAAGCAACAGAAGAAAAGAAAAGAGAGCCAAGGAACAAAGAAATGGTGAGAGAATAGCTGGACAAAATCAGGGAAGATTCAATCCAGAGATGTAAGTGAAAGGAAAAACATATCTTTGCTAGCTGATCACCTAGAGAATTTTCCATCTGTATCAAAAGTACGGAAACTTGAGAAATGGAACCCAGAGGTTCTTGATTTTATTCTATAGGAAACATCAAATCAGGAGTATGAAAAGGCGACTATAATGAAAAGTAACTGATAGCTTAACTTCACTCGAGCTAAAATCTGCGGAAAGCAAAAAGAAGGGAGGAATATTCAAGGACTCAAAGGAGTTGGGGTAGAATTTCCTTGTAGACTTGAAAATGGAGGCTAGTGCGCCAGAAAACCACTCGACAGGTTTTGAGCTTTACCTCGAACTGTTACTTCAAGTTTCTCCTCCAAACTTTGAACTATTGGTAGTTGTGGAAAGCGTTGTTGATGTTATGAAATATGGCACCAGAGACGGAAAGCTTACAAAGGCAAATCGGTTCGATGTGCCGAAAAAAAAAAATGAAATGAAAACGGACGGAAACGGCGCGGTGTTCTGGATTAAAACCTTTTTGAATATTTTTGCAGGACTATCTCAAGTTTGATGGATGAAAAACTTGAATGTCTTCTTTCCTGCGATGTGAACCCCGGAAATAATTACAAAGAGATCAGAGTAACTTCCAACAAGAAAGAATTTCCCCAATAAAATCCTGTTCTGCTCGATGCATACACCATCAAGGAAACAGAACCACCATTGAAAAATTCACAGGGAGATAGGAAAACAGTATGGTCCACCTTCCTGTTGAGAAAACGTAACGCGGTGCGCAGTGATACTCAGTTGAAATCAATCTCCTTGGTAGCTGTTTCGTCTATGGTAGCTGATGACGTTCAAAGTAACTGCCAACCTAACATCAATCAAGCCCAAATCTGGAATAGCAAAAAAGAGGGAGGAATATTCAAAGATTCCAAAGAGTTGGATTAGAAAGTGTCAGTGCCAAGTTTGAGTGAGTTTTTATTGAGTTCCATGGAAAGTAACATATTTGTTGATACAGTGATACATGAGTGAAACGCGAGTACGTGAACTTGAGCTATCACGAATCGATCATATCGCAAAACGCAAAAATGCCGTCTTTGGAATACGCACATGAGGACCCACCATCATTTGCCCTGTTAAGAACGCATGCCCCTCACGCTATTGGCAAGGAACACAACCCTACCAATGCGCTCATGTCAACCCCTTTTTGGGTACCTTCAAATCATGTGTTTGTATGATTCAACCACATAAACATTCAAAACAATAATAATTACACTAGAATTCTGTAAAATCCAAAAATTTTGTAGATAAACCACCAATTGACTTTGGGATCTGATTTTAAATTGACATTTGGGGTAGAGTAGATCGGCGAATCAACAAAAGATACTGTATGCGGTAAAAAAATATCGATACTATCGTGGTAAAGTGCGTTTGGAGTTTGTAGGACAGTGATCACTGTTATTTATTGCGAAGATTCACCTTCTCCCCTTTATTTCCCGTTTTCCGTTGAGAACCTTCTGGAGTTTCACACCGGTTACAGCAAAAATAAAGCGGGTGGCGCTTATTTCCTTTTGAGTCTACCTACGACCACTCTGACGATTGAGTAAGCAACCTCATCAACTTCCTGTTGAGGTTCATTTTGCACTTTTCAGCAGCTCTCACCCTCTCTGTCACAAGTAACCTTCCAAACCACCCTTTTTGTTGAGCCGTTCCGAAGGTGAAAGTTTTTTTCCATGTAACAAAGTCAGGAACAGTTTGAGTGGAAGTACAAACATGGAAGTGATGGGGTCTCTCGAGCAATCTATTTTTGTAGGTATCCATCTGTTAAGATGTTGAATCATTTATTGCCGGAATCGTTCCATATCTTGTGCCTTCTAGTCTAATGTCTCCATTAACACAAACCCCACAAAAGGCTGCGAATATTTCTTGTGGAGGCTTTTACATCGGCATCAGGTCCATATGTTTCTGTGACTGTCAAATGTCTGTGATGATTGATACTCTAAATGATTTTAGAGTTTTGGATGTTTATTACTTTTCCAAGAGTTTCGATCCCTTCACAGCTCTGATTTGTTTCTCCTTATCGATACAATTTTTAGGTCCATGGATAGTTCTTTGTTTACCATTACTGGATTTTATTGTTGGTCACTTGAAGGAGTTGTGCAGCTTGTCACCTCGTCCAAATGAATAATTGATTGATTTTGAAACCTATAATTTCATCTCAAAAGACATCAAAAGCTTCAAATGAAAAGCATTCATCCACCCAAATCTGTTTGTGCAAGAGTAAATTCACATCAGCGCAAAACGTATTCAATAGTTGGAAAGCAAGTTAGGCGGATACAATGCAAAAATAATACGATTCTGTTTTCATAATTAAGTTCGCTCAAATTGGGAATGCATTCATTGCTCAAACGGCCCTCAATAGACCATATCGATTTTTTGATGCCAGCTAGAGTGAATGTTCATAACACGTGCCCTCACCTTGAATTATGATCTCATAACCCACATTCTAAATCAACCAATTTATAACCTCCTTGGTAGACGGAAGTGAAAAAGCGCCGCGGAATTTATAGTATTATTCAAAGACCCTAATAAAAATCCCTCCCATGAAGGAATAAATTATTAGACGGTTTCCCTATGGAGCTTCAACTTTAGCACCAGTTCGTGTGCCTAGACTTTTTTCTGCGGGAATTTAAAGCCTTTCTCGGGAGGAACCAGGTAAAAGGTGTTTAGCGCCACGCAAACTGCAAATTTGGGAGTTACGATCAACGTTTAACTTGATGGAGGATTCCCATTCTCAACTAAATTAGGCACATTTCCGATGCGTGGATTTCATGAATACGAAAAAGGCATAAGTAACAGCCAGAGGCGGAAGTTTCTGTCAAAATTGACGCAGCCTGGAGATTTCGGATGATTGGTATTGTACATTATTCATATTTTGTTGATTCAATTCAAACTTCAATGTCTCAAGGGACGCTCAATACTCTCGTCATTATCTCTTCTTCTCAACGAAAAGGGATTTAGCTATGTATTTAATGACTGGCTGCCGATAGACAACAAACAAGGGATTTTATCTCTTTTGTGGATAGCAAGAATGAACCCCATTATCGATCAGGCTTACGATAAAAAAACAATGTAGAACCCCGTTATGTCGCGAGTAGAAAAATTTTCGGCATCCAGCATGTGTTGTTTTTTTATGGTAATAGCAGGTGATTTTTATGATAGTGTCGAGGACTGTCAAGGTGATAATGGCCCTTTTTTAATGGCAGATTATACGAGACATTACCGAAATTATAGAGACTGGGTTTTATTACGGCGCTCTTTTATGGCAAGTGTGTGATCTGAAAGATTATAACTGCTATGATAACAGTGTGATGGGCATAATTTATATGAATCATCAGCTACATGGAGATGATTGTTATTGAGTCTGTACAATGGTGAGGGTTGTAGGAAAAAAGCTTAGTGGGTATGCCAAGTTGTCCTTACCGCCAACCCCGGGTTGCCAATCGTAACTACAATGCTTATCACCAACTTGTTACTTTGAGCTGCGGTATCTCTAAAGCAAGTTGAGGTTGAGGCGCCTTCACCAAATATCACTATGGGCGTGGGATTGGACGTTCGTCTGGACCCTCACTCATCATGCTCCCGGAACGCAGCCGTCAGACGGAAGTTAAACTCGGGCAGCACATAACAACATCTATTGTACTCCAACTATACAACCTATAGCACACACAGTGGGATGAGCATGTTTAACCTGGGCCAGTCTGGAACCCGACAGTAGACTCGCAGCTGGAGCAGAAGTGTAGCTTGAATATGAGAGGTCTTCTTGTCTTGCGACTGGCACTGCTCTAGGGAAGGCAGATAGGAGTTATCACTGCTCTTCCAACTGTAGGTTTTTCTATAGCGATTGTGATGTTTTGTTTTTGCTGGATTACGGAGTAATACGTGTCACTCCTACTCGGTCCAAAGTGACCTGCATTTCTCTTGATGGAACCATACTCCTTGTGTAGGTTGCGGAGGACCAGAAGCAGTCATTGTTCATGACATAAATCTACAGCAGCGTTTAGAGGTGTATTAAAAAATGTCCAGGTCCCATTTCTCTCATCCAATACCTGACTTTTTCTATCAACAAGCAGTGCCAGTCAAGCCTCTTATCACTGCGGATGCCCCCGGAAGTACTTCGTTGACGAAGTTCCTCTGCCTCATCATCTTTATTCCTTGGCCACAGGTCATTCTGTAGGTCCTTTGCTCTTTGAACTTTGTAGGCCCTCTAAACTCGCTAAATACAGCCTACAGCACACACAGTGAGATGAGCATGTTGAACCTTGGCCAGTCCGGGTCTGAACAGTAGACTCGCTGCTGGGACTGAGGTATAGCGTGAATACGAGAGGTCTTCTTGTCTTGCGACTGGCACTGCTCGTGGGAAGAAAGATAGAAGTGATCATTTCTCTTCTAACCACTTGACTAGCATTGTGAGCTTCTATTTATACACGAAAATGTACGAAATGGTGTCGTTCATGTGAGAGAGGTGATTTATTCCATTTTCCTCTGGTCCATTCGTATTCACACAGTTACTTTGAGCTGCAGTATCTCTAGAACGTGTTAATGTATTTTGATGTTCCAGTACTCAACTTGAAGCTCAAAGTCCATACAAATACATAGCACAAATTATCAGGAAAAGGTCAACATGAGTCTTGTATCGCAGGGTTTTTGAAAAAGAAACCCGCTCAGCCATAGCCAAACCAGGAAAAGCCTGGCTTCGGGACAGATAATAATATCTTCATATCTTAGCGCGACAGGTGTTAAACAAAACATTGTTTTCTCTTTTCTCATGATCTCCCAACACACGAAATTCAAGTTTGTTAAATTCACACTCAAGTTTTAATTATGTTTCGTCTAAATTCCCAAAAACTTTCGGCCCCCCTGAACGTTTGTTAAAACGAATATAATAATCCGGCAGGGAGGTAGACACAAAAGTTACCGGTTCGAGTTTTGAATCTTGCTGTTTCTTTGTTCTATAAGTAGATGTGTGTTTTGAAAAACTTTGTCAACTTCATTTCGGTCTTTGTGCTCCCAAGAATATTTTTGGGAGATATGGAGGGATAGCTACTTGAACAGTCCTTGATGTCTTCGAGCTGTAGTGGTCACACAAGCCTGTTTTGAAGCAGAAATCGTTCATCTATGAAGATATTGGGTTCCAAATTCCACAGTTTCCTAATTGGCTTACATCCAAACATATCAATGGAAGCTTTCTCGTTATTCGCTTATCCATCCAGCTGAACAGACAAATATCCGGGCAACCAACTAGTCCTACTTACAAAGACACGACAAAGTTAGACAGCTTCGAATTCCCCGGCTCTACTACCAAACAATAGATAAATGAGAAGGCTTCCAGGTAAACCATTAATTAGCCGACCTGGTACATTGTTCTCGTGCATAAAATAATCCTGTTTGAATTCAATAACAATCATAATTCCAAGCTTGTGCTCGTATGTGGAATATATTTCGAAAGGACTATATGTGGGGATCAAACTAATGACCAGAAGATAATCAAATGATCAATGTGGGATGTGCAAATCGCATTAGTGCTCTAGTTGTAAAGGACGTTGACTGTAATTTTTTTTGATACACTTCTTTTTTAGACACTGAACCATAATTATAACAGTCATTTTCACACTAGTATTATTTTTTTTTCGGCATTATTGAGGCCTTCAAAAAAATTGAACCGCTGGCTTCTTCAGGGTATAATTTTGATAATCAGATAAGGTCAGGAATTGACCAATACCGGCAATAAATACTTACAAAAGTTACATGAACCAACATTGTGGAATGTCAAAACAAGGTTTGAAAAACATCTTCGCTATTATATCAAGAGAGTCAATCAGAAAATGAATGGATAGGGAACGATAATTGAAAATGGACTGTAACAATTTATCCAAAGTCCTGCCTTAGTTCACCAAGTTGGCAAACCGAAAAGCAAATAAAATTAAGTGAAAGGGTTGAAAGTCAATTAATTGTCTATCAACGCATTATGAAGAAAACACTCATAATCAAAAAATCGTAATGTTGAAAGTCAGATAAAGTCAGGAATTGACAAATTAACCATTGGAATCATACGCAAATATCAAGGACTTCAAGCCGCAACCGCACATGATCATGTGTGCTTTAACACCGGCAATGAATACATACAAAGTTACATAAACAAAAATTGTGAAATGTCAAAACATGGTTTAAAAAACACCTTCGCTATTGAATCAAGAGAAAATCTCTCACTAACCACAAAAGGTGAAGTCCTGCCTGGATTCACCAAGTTGGCAAGACAAAGAACAAATAAAATTATTTAAAAAAGTTGAAAGTCGTTGAATTGTCTATTAACGCATTATAAAGGAAACACTAATAATCAAAAAAATCGTAATTTTGATAGGCATTAGTCAGATAAAGTCAAAAATTTACTAATTAATCATTAAAATCATACGCAAATATCAAGGACTACAAGCCGCAACCACACATGATCATGTAATCTTCAACACCGGCCATAGATACACAAAAAGTTACACAAATCAAAATGAGAAAATGCCAGGAGAAACACCTTTACCATCAAATGAAGAGACTCACAAAATTAATGGATGGGGAACGATAAATGAAAATAGACCGTGACAGTTTCCTTTGATGTGACGCGGCACTGTTCGCGGCATTGATACGTTCGATTGCGAGTATGTACACACCTTCATAATTAAAGCTCGTGTTCATAGATGCGTAGAATGTCGAGCGCTTGTGTACCTGAAGGTGTAGACTCAGGAAGTAGTAGTAAGCTACAGGAGAGATCACAAACCATAATGATCCTCCAGAATAATTTAATGTCTACCCAATCACCTATAAACTTCAGAGATGATAAAACCGAGAAGACAATATTGAGAGATATTTCCCTAATCGATTCATGTATTAATCATTTGATTTGTAAAACTCTCAGCGCGTCGCAAACTAAACTTCAACACAAATCGCCCAGAAGTTCGCAATTCAAACTGATCCACCTGCAGTTAACTAAACAAACGAGTAATAATTTTAAATTGGATTGGCTCTCCGTAGTTGGATCTGTTGGCTTATCAGTTGAATTAGTCTCTAGCTCAAATCCACGCCAATATTGTACAAGTGTACATAAACATAACGGAATTGCATTAATTCCATCATTATAAACAATGCCCCGTTGTAAACCTAATGAATCCCATCAATCGTTCCAATGAACTTGTTATGATGGGATTAGATTTAGTTTGAACATTTGAATGGTGGGTTCATTCGCAGAAAACGTGCAGATAAGCGTAACGGACCATTTATGTCGCAAAAAAAGAGATTTATCAGAAAATTCCACACTTGTATGCAACAAGTCGTGCAGTTGGGCTGAAAATGCAACTAGTGTCGGCGGCGGCAAGCGCTTGGAATATTTAAGTCGAGTTGCATGCAACAGAGTTATTGGCGGAGCTCCAAATGCCGCCCCCACCGCTCGCCACCTCGTCATGCCGCCCTTTATTTCACTTATTCCGCACGAGTTACTCTTCTAGTCAAGCTCTATTTGCACGAAAAGATGGTTTATTCGTGGGAAAGCGGATTTAGAGAATTACAGCAAGATGGTCAAGTTCAAGTCGAATCAAACCAGTCGGTGTGAAATCTGTATTGGAGCGTCTGGAATAACTCAATTCACATAGAGATATTGGGGAACATTGGTGCGTGGTCACTGTGATTAGTTTTGGAGGAAATGATCGATTTCAAGTTCACAAAACTATATCAAAGAATGCTTTCAATTATTGAACAAAGATGAAAAAGATTACAATATACAAAACATCCAAATGATACGACAGTATCATGGACCATAACGATACATCTTGTGTGTATCATTGTGGCAGCATAAGATGTACAGTTAAACAAGTTTTACACTTCACAACCACATATCCAGTCGGTCAAAACCTCCTTCTTTATTTTTGTTTTCACTTGTTTGTCGTATAATGAGTTCGAGCACTGGGCGACCACTTTCCTTGAATTCACTTTTTTTTTGCAAAGTCAAGCTCGTTTGCACATTTGAGTTGTTCAATTTTCTACACTACCGACATTTCATTATCTATCAAAAGTGAACTCAACTAATTGACACAGTTCATAACTCAAAATAACTTTCAGACGATGCGCTTCGCAATATGCGCATTCGTTACTTCGCGTATCCGTTTTGTCAAAAAGATTGTTGGTGGCGATATATACCGGAATTTAGCAGTGGCTGATGACCTGAGACACGGTTTGATTTTTCAATTTTTTTCGACGTCTTTATCACCATAAGGGCATCACCGACCACTAGCCCAAGCTACAGATAAATATGAAATAATGCGTAAGATATACAGTAAAATTAGTTCTATACTTCACAACCACATCCAGTCGGTTGAAACCTTCTTCTTTATTTTTGTTATCACTCGTTTGTCGTATATTTCGTTCGGGCACTGGGCGACCACTTTTCTCGAATTCACTTATTTTTGCAGTTAAGCTCGTTTGCACATTTAAGTTGTTCAATTTTCTACACTACCGACATTTTATCATTTATTCAAGGTGGACTCGACTAATTGACACAGTTCAAAACTCAAAATAACTTTCAAACCCCTGAAGATGATATCGTAAGTATAGACCCTGCGCTTCGCAATAAACGTATTCGTACTTCTCGTATCCGTTTTGTCAAAAAGATGGTTTGTGGCTATATAAACCAGATTATAGCGGTGGCTGATGGCCTGCGACACGGTTTAATTTTTCAAATTTTTTCGACGTCTTTATCGCCATAACGGCAACACCGATCACCAGCCCAAGCCACAGATAAATATTAAAGACTGCATAAGATATACAGCGAAATGAGTTCTATACTTCACAACCATATCTAGTCGGTTAAAACCTTTTTATTTATTTTTGACCTCACTAGTTTGTCGTATGATGAGTTCAGGAACTGGGCGACCACTTTTCTTCAATTCACTTATTTTTGCAAAGTCACGCCCGTTTGCACAATTAAGTTGTTCAATTTTCTACACTACCGACATTTTATTATTTATAAAAGGTAAACCCAACTAATGGACACAGTTCATGACTCAAAATAACTTTCAAACCCCTGATGAAGATAGCGTAAATATAGACGATGCGCTTCGCAATAAGCGTATTCGTTACTTCGCGTATTCGTTTTGTCGAAAAGATTGTTGGTGGCGATATATACCGGATTTTAGCGGTGGCTGATGACCTGAGACACTGTTTAATTTTTAAATTTTTTTCGACGTCTTTATCGCCATAAGGGCAACATCGATCACCAGCCCAAGCCACAGATAAATGTTATAGACTGCATAAGATAAACAGTAAAATAAGTTTTACACTTCAAAACCACATATCCAGTCGGTTGAAACCTCCTTCTTTATTTTTGTCTTCACTGGTTTGTCGTATAATAAGTTCAGGCACTGGGTGACCACTTCACTTATTTTTGCAGAGTCAAGCTCGTTTGGAGATTTAAGTTATTCGATTTTCTACACTACCGACATTTTATTATCTATAAAAGGTTAACCCAACTAATTGACACAGTTCATGACTCAAAATATTTTTCAAACCCCTAATGAAGATAGCGTAAATATAGACGATGCGCTTCGCAATAAGCTTATTCGTTACTTCGCGTGTCCGTTTTGCCAAAAAAATTGTTGGTGGCGATATACACCAGATTTTAGCGGTGGCTGATGACCTAAGACACGATTTAATTTTTCAATTTTCTTTGGCGTCTTTATCGCTATAAGGGCAACACCGATCACCAGCCCAAGCCACAGATTAATATTATAGACTGCATAAGATAAACAGTAAAAAAAAGTTCGATACTTCTCAACCACATAATATCCAGTTGGTTGAAACCTTCTTCTTTATTTTTGTCTTGACTGGTTTGTCGTATAATAAGTTCAGTCACTGGGCGGACACTTTTCTTGAATTCATTTATTTTTGCGAAGTCATGTTCTTTGGTACTTTAAAGTTGTTCAATTTTCTGTACTACCGACATTTTATTAACTGTCAAAGGAAAACTCGACTGACTGACACAGTTCATGACTAAAAATCACTTGTTTAAAAACCATAAGTAGTAATTTTACTATGGGCAAACTATTTCAAACTAGCCTCACAAGAAGATATCGAATAGATGATGGCCTACGCAGTAAGCGTATTTGTTACTTCGCGTATCCGTTTTGTCGAAAGGATTATTGGCGACGATATACCTATACCTGACATCAGCGGTGGCTGATGACCCAAGACAAGGTTCAATTTCCCAATTCACTTGAACGTCTGGCTACGCTCGCTAGCTGTGTATTTTTTGCCAAGCTTTATCGTCATAAGGGCAACACCGACCACCAGCCCAGGTCACAGATCAATATTACATAATGCACAAGAAATACAGTTGAACAAGTTCGATACTTCACAACCACATATCCAGTTGGTTAAAACCTTCTTCTTTATTTTTGTCTTGACTGATTTGTTGTATAATAAGTTCAGTCACTGGGCAACCACTTTTCTTGAATTCATTCATTTTTGCAAAGTCAAGCTTCTTGGCACTTTTTGGTTGTTTAATTGTCTGCAGCGAGGGCCGTTGACCCAAGACAAGCTATGTTCCAAAATCATGGTAGGACCAGTGAGAAGGGAAAGAAAACTTCCGTATTGGTTGATGATGATATGAATTTGAGTACTCAGTGAAGGAAACCCAGGACTACACAGTAACATTGGATGCTTATAACTGAGGTCTGACCATAAACCAGAGCTTTCTACTTCTCACAAAGACCACATAACATTGAAGAAGATTGATCTATCATTGTTTGCACCATCGGATTCCAAGAATATAGGACATAGGACGTCCTGCTGGTTTTTTGGCTTAGCAAATCTCGTTCTCCTTCAATTCTCGATCCATTTTCGTGAAGGAACTATTTTTTTGTACCAGGAAACTTTATTTTAGAACTTTTCTTACAAGACTAATTCGCTTTTGGTTTGATCGAACGTTGGCCTCTTTCATGCGATTAACTAGACTTTCTTATCCTAGTGTAATTCCGGAAGAGTCTCGAAATCAATGTGGACGATCTGAGGACGTCCGATCGTTAATATATTCGTTCGTGCTCAAGCACCCCTTGGTGAACACATCAAAACGTAAGTCTGACCATCCACCAGAGTTCTCTAACTCTTCACATAGACTACAGAACATTAAAGGAGATTGATCAATCCTCGTTTGTTGGAAAGCTTACAGGAAGTCTTATCAAAACTTGATAGAAATTTTATGTCTTTATACGTTGAACTGGTAAGGGTCATGATCAATGAGGTGCCTTGAGTCAAGGTACCGCCCGATCTCAATTTCATATTTGAGTCGTGTTCAGCCAAGCAGGATTCAAGACTCAAAATTCCGTCTGTACTATCATAGTTGAATCTTCGTACAATACCCTAACCGAAGTATATTATATATTTGACATGAAACACAACCTCCCATTTTTTTCACAAGCGTTGCTCAAGGTAGGTTCGAGCCAAACTTGAGTACGCTTCAGATAATATCTACGTAGTTGTCATTTTAATAGGCCAAAGTTTGTCCATATCATGCATTTCGTGATACCAAGACGTTCTCAAGCCTGAGATCGACCTAAGTCTCGACTATGATAAGTACAGGTATAATACTTTGGTCTTGTTACGGGGATCTCAAGAGATGCTTCGACATCTGCTTGAGCTAAGACAGCGCCCTCATCTATTTGATAAGCCGAGTCGCAAACTTCCAGAACTCTAGGCTATAAAAATAGTCCCCATAGAACTTTTTTCAGAAGACGAATTCAGGATTTATCATAAATCAGGTTTTTATCATACTATGAGAGAACGTTGTCCTCTGTCGTGCGATTAACTAGACCTCATGAAATTCTGGAAGAATCTGGAAATCTGTGGACGATTCGGTAGCCTCCCGATTCATAGAATAACGTTTTTTCTATGTTTGAAAACTTGTGAATCATTGGAACATCGAATTTACTATATCCATCAACCCTAAAACAAAAATAATAGGATATTAGCATAACTCAGTTACTAACTTGACTGCAAAGCCCAAAATCGAGTCACCAAAAGTCGCATAATAAAAAACGCGTGATGCAATTAGTAGGTATGGAGCGCATTTTGAGTGAATAATTAAATAGAAACAGAGAGACATGGAGTATCAAGTAAGTGAGTTTGAGCGTAAAAAGCGTCAGCCGACAAAGCAGAGATAGAGTAACGCCCAATAGGCTTTGCTCTGCATAAAATCAAGTTTGGACAAAGTAATGGACTGTATTTGATCTAATAATGTATTCACCATTAATATATGCTTTTAATCGGGGTAGGGTGCAAAATAAATGGATCGGTTGAATGTTATTTCATATACCAACAGCCTAAACTATATTTAATTGTCATAGCATATCTTCCATCGTATTTTTAGAGTATTAGTTGTCGTTGTCTGTTGATTTTATGAATTTGTCCACAAACATTGATGACATTTGATGGTAACAAAAACATGGAAATAATTGGATCAATGTTATCAATAAATAATCCACGAGTGCTGTTTAGTCTCCATATCATGGCTAGTTGGTTCCAGTGTACTTCCTATTTTTATGTATATACCTTTTGTATAAAATATAATCATGACCACATCAAAATTTGACCATAGAGTGGATTGGTATCCATGTTGTCGACTAAGCTTGGAGTTAGAGAGTTTTCTTCTTAAGATAATAATAAATTGGCCCATAAGTGGAGGGTCGGATACTCTCCAAAGTTATCGACCATGTAAGACATACCCTGTTATAGCCTACGCCTGGACCGGGTCCAAAAAACATATCTACTTCAAATTTTTTCACTTTTGTTCATTCGCTATGGTGAGAATGGGAACCTGGGAAAGGATACATCACGTCCCGTCACTTACCCCTATTTTAGTCCTAGCAAAGCGAACCTTCCAAAGTCTTGATCCCGTTCCTCACCGCAATGTAATCACGAGTTGGAAGAGACTGGCTCAACAAAAGGACCTTGGGGTATGGGATGACCCAAAACAGTTGTTGCACAATTACCAACACAATCTTCCCGGAAATATGCAGCTGCATTAATCATGTTCGGCGGCTACGTGAGGAGGATTTTGGTGGCTCATGAGTTAATGATTCCTGTATTTATTGGACCGTACTTTTTCGAGAGGGATGGGCATACAAGAACTACTTTGCTTGTCGTTATGTATCGATAAGCGAATATTTTTTTGAACCAGAATGTTCACGGTTAACTCCAGAACAAAACCTTGGGGATATTTGGATCCAACATTGGATCTGTGCCTCTGCGATTTTTTTCTGTGAGGAAGGAAAATTCATTTCATAGTACCAGTCGCATAGGAATTCCATCTCTTTCTTCTACTTGAAGCTCCGAGTGCGGAAGTCTTTAGCTGAAAAACAGGACGTGAGCAGTACCTTGTGAGCACTTAACCCGAAAAGCTGGTCTTCGAACCCGTCCTGTCTACGCGATAGAATCGTTTCAATATTCAAAATCTCAACTGAAATGCCGCGATGTATGAGCTCTTCCAAAATTCTCTAGAGTGAGTAACGTGTTTGGTCTAGTTTTCCGGTGTTTTGCGGAATTTTCTGGGCTCTGATATATTCTGTGAGGACGTACATTCCAAATGAGGTAGACTGACATATTGGGAGAATTTGCCTAGACCATTATGGAGAGATTTTTCAGGACTCATACAGTTATTCCAGGACGGTCACGGACTGGGAAAAATGGGGAAAAAGTTACTGGAAAAAGTTATCGCTCAACGTACAGGGGTATTATTGATTATTGTTCTGCTTTGGCCCATACCAAATTTCCACGCCGTGTTTTATGCCCGTTTTGGACTGTGGCCCGTACCACACGTACACCTACGTCACTGGACGAACTTTCTCCAGTTTCTGATGTTATTTCCTGCTGTTAAACTTCGTTTACACACGCCGCCGTTTTACAACTTTTTTCCGACGGTGAATCTGTTTTCTTTATTTTCTGGGCATCTCAGCCTCGCTGTAGGGGGGGGGATTGTTTATATTTTTTTAAATCACTAATCGGGGATCAGTGGCTGTCATGAACAATAGTCTTGATATTTTCTGTGGAAGCCTGGGATTTCTTCACTGTATAAAAGCACTTTACCCATATATTCAAAGAGTGGCGCCCGAGATAAGAGAAATATGATTTTTCCTCTATGCTGTCCGTATATCCCGGGTGTCGCCATACACTGAGAAGGGACTTGGAAAGGAAATGATCATACTGACTTTCCAAAAAAAAGGGTTTTCTTTCTGCCGGCTTATCCAGCTCTCACTAAAAGTGGGAAGAGCATGACGTCTACCCAAGAACAACCCTTTTCCGATCAGGAGCACTTTGCTACCAGCGACCGTCCGCATCCGCCATACCAAAAACTCCATACCGGCTGTTTTTCTCAGACTTTTACATGAATCGCCGGTTTTGTGTCCAAAACTATATCCATATCACCCCATGTTCTATTCTGATGTTCTGTTTCTCTGGTGGCGTATGTCATCGGGCAGAGCAGAGCTGTTTTGAGGACACTATTTCCTTACTTACAGGATCATAGTGACTTTTTCACTGGAATTGGTCTGCAGTGGGGTGGCTGATCTCGGTAAAAGTTATTTCGATCCATTTTTTTTTGGTGGAATTGGAGGTACTTCACTTCTCCTTGAGGTAGCCTTGGGATCAATATTATAGTTGATGTCTATCAACCAAAATATCATTTTCAAAGGGTGCTGGAATAATACTGACGCACATTCAATATTTGAATAATGACATTCCAGAAGAGTAAAGAAAAATTCATCTACCATAACCTACAGGGCTCTATTGGGGTTAAAAAATACTGACATTGAATGCGCCGTCCCAATTACTCCACTAACAAGCAAGTCTCCTGCTATATACATAACAATATCTCATCTAATGCATAAAATTAATTGGATCCATTGGACAAAGATGCGCGTACAAGATCTAATTGGCATCCAGAAATATACACTAGGGCATGTGGACAGTCGTTTAATGAGCTTGTTAGTGTGTACGTGGAACCATTTCAACCCAAAACATCAACTATCAAAATTCCGGAATCCGACACGGAGCGAAATTACTTTTTGAATAATACGACGGAAAAACCCCTGAAGCAAAGTATCTTAATAAAACTCGATCCAGTCGGAAATGTGCCAATCAATCAGATCCCCACTCAGCGTCGCATAACCGAGATATGATCATTATTCATTGGGGGTGATAATTCGGAAGCGCCGTGTCTGAACAACTTCCGACGTTTGTGATTTTTCAACATGAGGAAAGAGGAGTTTATAAAATTCGTTGATTTCATAAAAAGTTATCTGATTAAAGTTTGCGTTGAAAATAAATAAAGCGGAAAAGTGGCCGACCTACTTTGCAGCTGAAGCTTACCAACCAACGGTTTATAATTTCAATTTTTTTTTATTTCCGTGTCTGTTTTATGGCGAGCAATTTAAATTACGGATCCACGTCGAGTCGGTCGGTCGGCTTTCTCATTTCAACTCCCTGCCAGTTTTCCTCTGCGAAATTATTTTTCTGTGGTTTTTGCAATGGTTTCTACGGAAACTCGATTTATAGAGTGTACGCTTGATCTGTGGGAGAAGGCTCGATAGATTAACTTGCAAATGTGTTTTGAACAAATATTTGTGTTTATATACAGTTGCCAAGTTTCTTGTTTCACTTTTTACGGAATTTTCTGTTCC
Organism: Orchestes rusci; assembly: GCA_958502075.1. Classification (NCBI taxonomy): domain Eukaryota; kingdom Metazoa; phylum Arthropoda; class Insecta; order Coleoptera; family Curculionidae; genus Orchestes; species Orchestes rusci. Next base: position 4,794,008 of record OY293305.1, read on the forward strand.
CACTGCTTCAGGTTTATCACATGTTTTCCACGATTAGTTGGTTGATGTTTCAATTTTGCTATTTATCTTGTTCATCGTCATTTAAACTTTCATTCTGTCATTGAAGGTTTCTCCTCACATTTTTGAAGTTCTGTTGTCAACAAAGAAGAATTTTGTCAGCCGACCAGTCAATGGTTTTGATACCATGCTTCAACAGTTCAGCTGGAATGAATATTACCCGGTCCAGGCAACCTTTCATCTTTTATCCTCTGCAGGCTCAGTTGAACTTCTTCTACAGATAATGTGATATACAGCTGCTGAGTAAGCTGAGGTGTTGCTGGTTGAGTGTAACCAGGTCGTCTAGAAAAAAGCTTAACAGAGTGATGGATTTTCTTTATGGTGTCTCCAAGAAGATGTCACTAAGGTGTTTCGAGGTGTCTCTGAAGTGTCTTTGAAGTGAATCAGAGGTGATATTGTCTTTTGGGCCTTCGTCTGGACCCACAACACCTTTCGTGATCTAGGGAAACGTAGCTGGGTTCAACAGTGGGGTAACTCGGTAATGGGACCTATGGTCCTTGGTACAGTCGATCTCTACCACCATAACAATAGAACAAGCATGTTGAGGCTAAGAGGAGTCACACTACTCACAATGGAAAGTTGTTGGCTAGGCCAACCACTTGCCATCATCTTGCTGGATGTGTTTAAATAAAGCAACAGAACTGCTTGCTCAGTGATTCCAGTAGTGGCAAATTGTGTGCATTCACACCAAGTATATTTGCTCCAATAATGATATGACATATGCCCTTCCCCCGTGAGCATCGGACTACAATGCCGGAAGAGAACATGCTTCATCCCTAACAAAAACTTGAAAATATTCAAACATTTTGTGGTTAAAATCCCTTGCTCCGGTCCTGCCATCCTTCCGTCTAGTTTTTTTTAGTCCTGGTCTGTGGCACTGCACCGCTGTGTGACATGTGGGTGTGGGGGGCGGGCAAACCACTGCCCAACGAGAATGCCTCGAAGGCCTTTTCTGCCAACCCCAGAACCATTGCAGTTCTAACTAAGTTGATGATGGAGAACATCACCCAGTTATGTGCTGATGCTTGCGTTTGCAAAATAAATGGCCGACAACCTTCCTTGACCTTGTTAATAGTTGCCTATTACAAAAAGTATTAATAAATCACCCTATCCTATACACTATAAAAACATAATATTGAAAAATGAACAGTTACACCTCATATTGAAATTATAAACAAATATCCACTAAAACATTATCTATGTCAAATCATCATGGAGGATGACAACAGGTGAAAGTACTATTCGTGAGGAGACTTTTGAGGAGGGGATCACCCCGTCATTTCCCGGGCAGGTCTGGTTTTTCTCCTCCTGATTCTTTGTTTGGAACAGATATCTTATCTTCTGCTCTATACAGTTGCGGCCAATCACCCTGCTAGATGTACGATGTACCGTTCCAGAAGGGCATCGTCATCTTCAACGCCTCAACGCCAACGCCGTTCCTTGGTTTTTACATATAAGTATAGAAAATGAGTTGTTAATAAATGAATACGAAGAGAAAAACAAATATATGTATATAACAATAATTTGCCTCACTAACTCTGTTCACCATGAACATTACACAGTATGTGACGTATCCAATTGAGCTTTCTAGATCCCTGCTTGAATGGAAAGCGTCCGTAGTGAGTGGAATGAGAATAGGACGTTGGTGGAGACCTTTCCTTGGTTCTGTTTACCTTCTCGTGGGTTGGGCCAACATTACACTGGAAAACGGATTGTCGATTCCTTCGTACCGATTCAAAGCCTCGCCGGCGTATTCCAAATAGTAGACACACCAGGACTAGGAAGAGTGCTAGATACTTTGACACAAAACGATTAACATGTCGAGGCTGCTCTGGGAAGCTTTGTGCCAATGAAGGCTGGACGGGGGCAAAAGGCGTCCATCAGTTTTTGTAAAACAATAGGTAAATGAGGGTACTATGCTGCAAATCATCATCAAGACCCGGATCATTTCATGCCAACTGGAACCACCAATGGGGGCTTTGGCTTCCATCCCTTGACGGATCGACGCTCGAAACTTGAAGCGTCGAGCTCTGGTCCAGGCACTCATCAAACCAATTTTTTTGTCAGGCCTTCCTGTCATCTACTTGACAGCAGAAGTAATCATTGGCGCATCCACCAAATGCCATGTAAGGTGTCAGACTGGATCTTCGTCTGGACCCACACCACTTGTCGTGCTCTAGAAGAACGTAGCTGGGTTGAATAGTCGGGAAACTTGGTAATGGGAACTCTAGTTTATTATCGTCTATGGTACAGTCGATCTCCACTACCATAACAATAGGACAAGCATGTTCTTTGATGCTGAGAGGGGTTACACTACTCAGGGTGAGAGAGGTTACACTACTCACAATGGAGGGAAGTTGGCTAGGCCAACCACTCTCCATCATTTTGCTGAATGTGTCTATTTATACCAACAAAGCTACTTGCTCAGCGATTCCAGTAGTGGCAAATTGTGTGCATTTACACCAAGTATATCTGCATCTTATACTAATATGACAATATTTTGACATGTTTGAGGTTAAGGTTATACATTAACTATGCAATGTGGCTTAAACAACTCACACACCTAGAAGATCGTAGAAACGTATGTGCCTCTCCCACACAAGTTTCACAAACAGAATATTCACCAACTGAATCCTAGTTCTTGGTAGTCAGCTAAACACTACTCGATCGCTATCGAAAGTTTGATTAAATTTTCGTTCTCCATGTATGTGTGCATTATTGGGACCCCTCAGCTTATAGACTCTTCACGTAATTGACTATTATTAAACGGTTTAATATTTGAGCAGTTTCAGCGGAAATTATGATCGAGGGCTGTCAGACCTAAGCATCCTATACGTTTTAAACGTATTTGGTAAACATTTGGAGTTTGAGGGATTTCTTGAAGTACGTTACTATATTGGAGATTTCACTGTGGATTGTAGTCAAGTTGGTCGTCAAGGAATACAAGGGTTCTTGAAAAGCTTGTTGTCTAGTAGGAATTGATTATGTAACTGCATCAAGGTTTAACTTCCAGGTATATTGTAGGATCATATGATTTCTCAAGATTCTTCTTCTTTCAACTGAAGCTCAATGAGCACCCAAATAATTTATTTATTTTTCAGTATTCTTAGCTGTAGACTTCTTTGTCTTGAGGTACATGACATGTGTTTTCCAATTGTTATGAATTCGGCCCTTTCAGCTCATTCCCTAAGAAGAATGGTTGACTAGTCTTTAACATCGCTTGCTACAGGAGAAGCTAGAGCTCTAGAGAATTTCAGAGCAAAGTAGACTACCCTGGTCTCATCTGGTTTATTTCTTAGAATGTTGGTAAGGTCTGATCGTTTATGGAAAAATTACTTTCCACAACAGCTTTTCAGGTTGTCGTTCTCGATGAAACAAGAACTTGTTCAAAGATTTACACACTTACACATGTATGTAAATGCTGAGGCTTGTAATGTTTTCAAACTGTCCAGCAATTTGTGCTCCTCCACTCAGCCAAATCCATGTCTTTGGTCTCTATTTCATCGAGCGCAAATATCAACAAGGCTATCGACAGCTGCAGCTCAGCATTGTTGTTCAACAATCTGTTTGCGTTTGTGTTTATTAACAAACAAACACCGCTTTGGATCTCAAACGCAGTAGCAATGTTTTCTCTTTGTGTACATTGCATCCAGTTCATCTGACGATCCTCATGAACAGAGTTGTCCAAGTAAATATGTCTGCTTATCACTATTATACAACTTCGACTAGTAGGTTCTTACTCTCAGTACCTTGGTTAATATCCTATCCCCCCCCAAAAAAAACTCTAATTTGCACAAGCTCACCTCACTCTTCTGACATGTCAAGATAAGTACGTAATTACTCAGTTGAAAAATACACCTAATTGATGTTAAATACCGCTAAGGGATCACTAGACGTTTACAGAGATTAGTGCAATAATAATGTGCTGGTTATGTGCAAGTGTGACAGTGAAACGTAAGTGGATAAGAATCGAAATCACATTATCAATTGTGGCTTGAGCTTTGAGTAAATATGGACGATATCACACAACGAGTGTACAAGGGTTTTGATAAAGTCGGTGATGGTCGTGAGGTCGCATGATGTCTCCCAAATGATGAAATGGAAAGAACTCACTAGATAAGGGTTGTCTCGGAGACTTCAGCAAGCTGGCCCAGGGTGCTTTTATGTGCGTTCCAATTGTTCCAAGTTTCATGGAGGTTAGGCTGGGTGAATGGAAGTTGGAGTACTGAAGAATTCAGAGACAGGATTGTCCAATTTTTATCAAGACGTCAGTGAAGGTGACGTGAAAATCATCAGAATCTGTCTATAACACTCACGGTCCAGATAAGGGCGAGTGAATCTGGATTTCTCAGTCAGTTCCAGATATAAAGTGGGGAAGAAGAGGGTACTTTTAGAAATGATTTAGGATCTTGAGTAGTGATCGTCGCATCTTGAATTCTCTACAACTTCAAGCTGATTTTGTTCAAACAACCGCAAAAGACTTTCTGGAGACATGAAATCCGAAAAAGATTTTCCAAATAGAGATTTTGTCTTCTTGAAGTGGAAAAAATGGAACGAGCAGTTATTTGATCAGAGATGGCGAAGGACTACAACGCCCATATGGGATAAAAAAATCGAGTTGATATGAATAAACTCAAAGTCCTGTTAGGAAAAAGATAAAATGTCGAAAAAACACCCTATTTTTATGAAAACAAATGGTGGTCAACTTTTGATCCTAGGGTTTGTATGACTATGACTATAGGGGATTTTTCTTCTTTTTGATTTCAACTTTGCTATTTTAAAAAATATTTATTTTGTTCGATATCACATTCAATGAGGTATATTACTATGAGGAAGGTGTCTCAACCCTTATTTATTTTTTTTCTTCCGGCTAACGCACCTGTCCTGGTCGATAGTGGAGGAAAGCATGGTAAGTTGATTTAATTTTTTTTGTTACAAATAAGTCCTAACATTTGTTGGAAGAGAATTTCATTCCACATAAAAATTAACAGAGACAAGTAGTATTTCTGTTTCAAAGGAAAGATGGAAGAAAATCATAACATGTTTGTGATCGATCATTTAACTACACTAGAAGCGTCACAGCTCGAGCAGTCAATTTCAAATTCATGATGTTAGTGTTTCGTCGCTTTTCCGAATTAATCCGTCATACTTGTGGGCTGATGTTATTAAAACTGGGGATGATTGGGGAATTTTGTTAGAAAATTGGATTAGTGCCGGTTTGACGGCGGAATGTGTTTTCTTGGGACAAGCGATCGAAGTAGTTTATGCGACGGAAGAGAATTGCTGGTTGATTGGAGTTAGTTTGCATTAGTTGGAATTAATTCACAATTTTTATTTATATACACACACAGTTGATTTGGCAGTATAATAGTAATAAATGATATGACATTCTCACTGATTAGCTATTCGATAGATTTGCATAGCTAAATCAAATCTTAATTTGAATATGCGATCTTGGGGACTTGGCACAAGCTTGAGAGGATTATTGGAATTCAATGTGGAAAATTATAAAATGAATAATTTATTATTTCTTGTCTGTTCCGAACAAAATTGTTTCAAATTGTAAAACCTGGTTCATATTACTTCGACCAGCATCATAATATCCAAACTTTCTGGCTAATGAAACGCTGGAACTCAATCAGTATAGATAAATTAAATAGATATAACTCATTTACTTCACAACCAATGATAAAATGGAATCATGTTTGAACTATGATAATCCCTTTTAGTTGTATATTGATGATATTGATAATATATCTATATATTACTCACAATATTGGATTTTGGTTGGACAACCCACACCTTAACAAATTAGTCACTAGACCAAGAATGATAAAAAAAGTCATCAGCAAGTCACAAAAAAATACAAAATCAATCAATCTTTCACTTTCTCGTGCCTCCATTCGTTTTAACTGATTGGTTTTTACGCGTACTAATCGTTCATTCTTTTGATATGTGATTGGATCGAAACTTCCGTCAAATATCTTCGCCATTTCAATTACAGCACGAAACATCGGTATAAAAGTTCATTCATCCACATACAAATTGTAATTTCCTTTAATGAAACCCAACCCTTTGCTGGAATAGGTCCGTCAAAGGCCTAATCAAATCAAAAGGATTCTCTCGCTGTTTCTCTGGAATAAATTTTTATCAACTTGTCCGAGAAGTGGAAATGGCTTATTTGAAAAGTTTCAAATTTTAATATTACCGAATTTGCCACTTATATTTACTGGCAAGTTTTTCGAGCAGACTTTCCAAATTTAAAAATACTGCGGTATCGGGGGATTCAGCTCGTTTAATCCATTCCAACTTTCCATTCATTCAAACAAGTATTTGAAAGGCCGACATTTCACACTTGGAGATTCTTTTATTCCATATGAAAGCACATTGATAGATGTTTTTTTTTTACATTCATCAATTTGAATGAATTTGATATTTTCAACAGTTATTACCATTTGTCCCATTTCAATGTCCTTGTTTTGGCGCAACAAATGGCTGTTCGCAAGACAAATCTGTTTGAATCATTTATCTACCGTCTAATAATCCGGAAAATCTCGGCAAAATGAAAACACAAAAACATTAATCACGATGACGCGGCTGTTGCCTTCATTCGACGGCCCGACTGGTTTCATCGGAACAATCCGATTGATTTTTTTAGTGTCGCATATGCTGTAAAGACTTTGATAGTAATTAGATCCAAAAGTCAATATTGCCATTAAAACTGATGGACAAGAGTTTGAGGTCATTCAGTCAAATCATGGTAAATAAAAAATATCTCATGGAGAATATGACAATCATACCCTCATAGATTATGAAGGTATTGGATTTTTGCGATGTGTCATTTTTATAGTTGCGCAAATTTACTGAGCAATTCCAATTATTTTTGCCACCCCTCCGGTAATGAGGCACCATTTCATCACAAAAACACGTGTGATATCTCATCCCGTAGCTTTTTCAGTATGAGAATCTCGAATCTCATGAAATTTTCAGCCTAGTACCTTTTGATTCGAAGTTAGCGTACTTATTTCCTTTGTTATGACCAAGGTCAGTATATAACAGGTTGCCTTACTTTTACGGCCATGACGTCACCTGGTTCCAGTGTGGTCAGCTGATCCCAATCAAAAACAGTAGAACATAACCTCATGGGTGAAATCTGTCAAAACAGAACTTCTGGCAACCTTGCGAATGACATGATACGATGCAGACCGATGCAATCAAATGACGGGATTCAGTCTATTGCAGACGCTTGACACCGATGACGTTATATTTTTCCCCCCTCCGTCTCTCACCTCAGACGGAGTGAGACCAAGATCAGTATACAAGAGGTTGCCTTATTAGTATTTTATCTTATCTATTCGATCGACCAAATAATTGGGATCTACCTTGACCATGGGATCTACTACTGATTTGATGTTGGAATCCTAATCTTCTGATTGGAATATCAGTTTTTGTTATTTTCTGCACATCTTCTTGGCTTTTAGTTCAACCAGTACCATCGTTGCTTGAACAATATTGTTTGGAGTTCCTTATATATGAGATAGCATTCTTGATATTGAAGGGCAACGTTGATCAGATGAATCTAACTCCACATCCTGAAGAGCTGGCACAGTTTCACCAGATTCCAACAATAGGTCCCCACAGACCAGCATCCAATACTGACATTCATTCCCGTCATTCTTTTCTTTTCCTCTCAGACGCCATAAAAAGAGGAAAGGGTGTTGTTTACTCATCTGAGTGGAATGTAATCCCGTTGCTTTATCCTGGAAAAAAGCGGGTTTGTCTTGTTGGGTTGGAACGTTGGTTCAACGTGATGGAATGCGCATTTATCATCTCATCTCCCACTAACTGGGGTTCTTTCCTTTGAAAGGAAGGAATGACGGGAAAGAATGTCAGGAGAGAACTCTGGTCTGTGGGCGGCAAATATCCCGGAAAGCACGCAATTTTTTGAAAAATGTTTTTTCAAAACAAGTTGAAGGGCGAGAAAGACACTTTGCGCATGTTTCATTAGCGATATTTTTTCTGTGAGCATTCATAAATCAGAAACGGAAGGATTTAAATGAAAACATATTACTGCCTAAATAACAAAAACCTCATAAGAAAAAGTGGCAACGATGTGCACAGTTGATGTCATAGTTATCCGTCGCCAGTCTGCATATAGTCATTTTTTTTCCACATCGGTTGCAAAATCACAAATCCACGAATAGTGTTTTCTTAACGCAAAACAGAATCATATTTTTTATTTTTATTGGAAAGTGAACAGTAACAAGAACATTTTGGCATTATTATAAATTTGGCTGGTATGGACGCGACGTTTAAAACAACAAACTATCAAGTATTTGAGTTTTTCATTTCAATGCGGAAAAATTTACTTTCCGCACTGGTACGGGAAAAGGTGAGAACGCAAATGTGGAATGATATTTTATCAATTTTCATTTTATTTTATCTTATGATATTTAATTATCTGAATTATTATTGAAATATTTTTTATAAGACAAATTTACAATAATTTTTTTGAAAAAAAAAATGAGAGTCAGATTGTTACTATTATTTTTTGATAACTCAAACACTATATTATTATTAATTTTACCAACATTTTTTTAGTGTGTGTGTATACAGTTTGTTTCACAAAATGTGGCGTGAAAATGTTTGATTTTCTTGAACGCAATACATCATATTTGATTCTATTACTTCATTTTATTCGTTGGTATAAACTTTGCTTGTTATAGAGGGTGTCCCGGAAAATGTGGTGAACTTCTCGAAACGGAGATATGACATCCTAAAGTGCGCCATTGGTATTTTTGTTTTGTAACTTTCAAAGTACTCAATATAATTCAATGAATCGAAATCCTGTTATTTACCAGGAAATACAAATCAGGACTCAAACTGGATTTATCCCCCTCGGAAAGAGTTCTAGAATACAGAAAAACGGCCATATACCTGTGAGTAACCCTTGACCGGAAACTGTCCTGGAAAGAACACATCGAAAAGCGCTCTAGAAAAGCTGTATGCTCTCTATGGGCATCTGAAAGAGCTATAGGGACAACATGGGGACTGAAACCCAGAATAGTTCACTGCATCTATTCTATGGTTATCAAACCTCTCATCACCTACGAAGCAATAGTATGGTGGCCGACGACTTAGAAAGCATACATCCAGCGGCAACTGGATCAGTATAACAGGCACAGTACGGACCACACAGACGAGAGCGTTGGAGGTAATCTTGGACTTACCCCGCTGCACCTGTTTGTAGAGAGTGTTGCACTCAGGACAGCATACCGTCTATACTGTCTGGAACATCTGAAGCTGAGAAGTAAGGGATACTCGGTCATCATGAGTGAACCCCAGCTAAAAGATGGAGTGCTGCTTATGCACTCCGACTATATGACTCCAATCTTCTCTGCTGGTAGCTCGCCTGAGCTGATTATTCCTAGACAGGAGGATTGGACGGATTAGAATAGACCAGCTCAAATCTGGGAAGGATCGTGATGGTTTACTGATGGCTCCAAGCATCAGAGGGGCACAGGAGCAGATTTCTGCAAGAGCGGGAGGGACAACAAAATGACTTTCTCGCTCGGTATTCACGCTTCGATTCTACTGAACAAAATCTTTGCCATAACACAATGTGCATATAACATACAAGAGACTGGCACAAATCACAGAACTTTCAATATTTGTTCAGATAGCACTTCAGCATTGAAGGCTTTTGTGAGAAAGGCAGTAGACTCCAAAGCAGTCGCAAAGAGGTTCTGCATAAGAAAATTCAATATAACGACAAAGTAATGCTGATTTGGGCACCAGACCATAGCTGTATGAAGGGGAACATTGAAGCTGGCAGACTAGCCAAAATTGGATCATCGCACAGGCCGTTAGGACCCAAACCAATGATTGGCATCCCTAACGCAACAGGAATGGGCGAGGCAAAGGAACTTCTACTCGCCAAGGCAATGATAACAGGACGTGATACGGGCAGAACTAAAGAGCTCCTACATATAAGCAGAAAAGACCTCCGCATAATGATTGGTCTATTAACTGGTCACATGATCCTAAAGGGTCACCTCCACAGGATCGGAATCTGGAAAGATCCAGACTGCAGGTGGTGCCTTGAAGACGTAAAGACCGTAGCCCACATCCCAATGGAATGTCTGGCTCTTCGTAGCACTAGGTTGGAATACTTTGAAGCCGAACTAACAATACTCCAGGAATTGGAAGGGATCCATTCGGACGACCTGCTGAGCTTCGCGAAAGCGTCGTGCCTTCATCAATCTCACTTCTAGCAATTGTGGGTTACAACGGGCCCAGGAGGCTCAAGCAGGTTTTGACGGAAGCCACTCACTTAAACAGCTACATCTACATCCACATTTTAATGAACATTCAATATGGTCAACACTACCAAGGACAGATGTGTTTTGAGGACGCTATTTTAACGGTCATTGGTGGTGTTCATCATATAAAATTTCCATTAAATAAAATTTAAAAGTTATTTGCGGAAGAAAATTTTCACCGGCGCGCTTTAGTGGGTCAAATCTCCGTGGGGAGGGCCTCTAGGAAATAAAATTGTTTAACTTATCTTTTTTCATGTTATATCTGTATCCGAAAGATTTTCCACATTTTCCGGGATACTCTGTATAATGTATGGGACTAAAATTGATGGTTATTAAAATCTGACTGTTGAATTTAACATTTTCATGATCCCAGAAATCAATTGTTTTTTCAGTTGATTGATAGATTAGAGACTCACAGAGATATTTGGTAGGGATAAGGACTAGTGTCAGTTCATGAAATCTTTGCTATTCGTCAAACCGGATGTCCATTTTTAAAGTCCGAACATTCTCATTTTCATCAAGAAAATCTTCTTTTTCTTCTTCTTATACTTAGAGAAGTCCTCAAGGTCTGTTTATTGCGAAGGCTCAATTTGGATTACCACCAGGATTACCGCTCCATCCGCATAGTACACCATGCTAATTGGTCGATGAGGATCTTGTTCACTCCTGGAGCTTTTCTGTATTTCAAGTTTCTAATCTTGAAGAAGTTCTCCAGGTTGGAGTGATGTTGGCATATTGATAAAATTTTATCAATAATCCTCTTTTGGAACCATCAATATATATTTGGTTTTTCTCTTTGCTTCTTGTGATTGGAGCTCTATCATATTGTCAGTATTGTCATATAAGTTTCCAGAGGAACCTTTTTGGTTTAGATGTATTCGTTTACGGGCTTCTTTCTATTTTTGAACATCTTACAAACTTTTCTCTGGACTCCATGAAGACTGTGTCCCAGCTCTGTGGAAAGTTTCTCCCAGTATTCTCTTTGGAATCTGCTTATCGCCACGTTTAATCTTTTTCTTGTTTCTTTATAGTTATTGCGGTTGGTGTGCGTTTATATTGTGGGTAGCTTTGCTTTTTTTCCTCGGCCAACCTTTTTACCACCTGTGTAAACCAAGGCTTGTTTTTTTTTGCGAGTTAAAGTTAATGGTTCGTTTCCCTATTGATTCATTAGCAGCCTTCTGTATGCATCTCCTAAATGTAATCCAGCTGTCCTCTACATTCTTGTCTGTTATGTTTTCCGAAATAGGTTTTCTACTTAGTCTGCTTCTTTTAAGGTATTTCGTGCAGTCGTTATCCAATGATTCTAGGTTGTATTGTCCAATAATAATTGTTCTTTGCTTGATCCTTTGATGCCTTTCCATCATGAACTTTCCAAGAACTAGGTTGTGATCTGTTCCGGTGTTAGCAGATGTTATCCAATATGGGGTATTCCCTTCGAACATTGAACCTCTAGAACAAGCAAAGCACCCCTAACGTACACGATTTGTTTGAGTCGATTACATTCTGTTTTTGTTTATATTTATGTAATGTTATTTTGACACATTTATGATAAGATCTCTATAATCCAACCGCCCGTGAAGAAGCGCCATTGACACAGCACTTTTTTGGTTTAATTGCTACACTAGATGCTCTTCTCGAGCACAAATGAATCATTTTCAACTGGAAAATGACAACAACCGTCACTTTGTAGCATCTATTAACGTAATGGCAACGTCTTTCACATAGTTCGATTGATGCCCAACGTTGCCGTTTGTGATAAAAATTCCTCTTATCAACTTTTTAGTGTAAAAAATCAAGGAAAATCGTTTGAATATTCAACGACAAGTAGTGATAGCGATAAAAAAAGGCTACACAACTCTTGAATATTGAAGAGAAATACATTTATTTGATGATAATGAACTTCAAGTCATTCTTATTGAATTGGTGACAGAAAATCTGGTGAAAGGTTTTTTAAGAAAGTAAATATGGCAAACCAGGAGCTTGCTTCTTCCCTTTTCCTCCATGTTCACATTGACATGTTCGACTCACACAATATTGTTTGTTTATGCTTCAAGTGGTTCAATATTCGAAGGGTATTCCAATTGAAAAAATCACACTTTCTCGAACCACACTTTTGTAAGACACCCTGTATACTCCTGAATAAGTGTGCACTTTTCATTTTTTTACCATGTGGCATATATTATGATTTTGATACTAATTATTATCACAAACGCAAAAGCAGACGGTTGGTCAGTATAGGTAAGTGTTTTTGTACTTATAGTGTACCAAAATATACCCCAGTAATACACTGTATATAAAATCATCCATAACTTGAAAAAACGATTTCTCCATTAGATTGGAATATCTGAATAGATACTTTTTATGTAGGGCAATCTCAATATGTAGATATCCATTCTCAAATGATCCGATCCACATTCGTCATAAAATTGAGATTTATGTGCAAATAATAAAACAAAAAAAAACTTCCCCATATAAAATTTCCCTTTTATCTCCCACTTCACCAAAACAAAGACCCACTTTGATGGTCCTCATTATCTATGCGACCGATTCAAAGCCAAATCTTCAAAAAGTGTTTTTCCTCGAACTTATCCAAACACTTTCCACATACGTTCCACCTTAATCGCTTATTAATGAACCTACCCGCCTATTCCAACCTATTTGCTCAACATTATCATCATGAGCGGCACATTGTTTGGAAGTTTTTGCCAACATCAAAGTATCTCCCGCCGCACCCCCCACTCCTAAACGCCCCAATTTCACATCATTATGCCTGAGAAGTGCGTGCGGTAACTTTATTTGGAGAACGTTCTCCATAAACGGGGAATCCATAAGCATTCACACCCCGTGTTCCCCCTCATGCCCGCATGCCGTGCAAGTTTCGCCTTGAGGACTTTGAAGAAGTTGCGTATGTGAAATTGGGGTTTCTTGGGGCGTGAGTGGGGTGTTTTTGGTTAAGTCTTTAATAATCCTTTGTCGCAAAATCCAATTTCCTTTCAATATCGACCTTTGATTGCATCGCAGAAGCTGCAAAAGAATCTGTCTTTCAATATATTGAATCCAGCTCTCAAATTAAAAGCTCTGATCTTCAAAGGCAGAAATATGGACGCTATTCAAAATTTTTGTTGCTATCATGCATAAAATGAATAACTTTTAGTAGTTCAGACCCGTTTCGACGAATTTATTTATTAGACTTTGTAGGAAACGTTTTCAACGATGAGAGTCGCAACTACGACGTCAACATTTTCTCTTTTTCTCTAAAAAGAATTTCTTTATAGGTCTGGAATCCGGAAGCGCCGGAACGGCACAAGAGGATTCTGTTTCCGTCTAATAAACTTGAGAATGCTTACGCCAAACGAATAATTATATTTGTCTCTGAATGTCTGCATTCTTTGTTTGCAATTGCGATAGAAGATTGCTTTATCGTTTTCCGCTTTTTTGCCGACCAATTGTGAAATATGGGGTCTTCATTGTTGGGGAAATTTTCGATTGTTTATTATTTTACAAAGCCATAAGGATTTCAACAGTATCAACACAATAGGAGAAATCACAAAATCCTATTGATGAAACTCAAGGTCATACCCCTCCTCAGCAATCAATAAAACCCCCTTCCATGCAAAAACACAATTAAAATTCCACTTCTCCATCTCAGGCGGCAGGGCATCATCAATTTAATAAAACTGGCTATCCTCTGAGATATTGCATATCAAGAGATAATTTGGGGGTGAATTTGAAATTGGTGCCTACGCCGGAAAATTAAACAAGTATCCTACTTATACTATCTGAAAATGAAATTCAAATGAAGCCAGCCTAAAGTAATGTGAAGTCGAGCAAAAATTCATAATTGCTGGACTAATTGAGTTTTTTTTTCAATTTCTGTGCGCCTTCAAAAGTGTTACTTTGCAAACCGACCTTTGAGATTGAAATTTGCCGAGTGCGAATTTTATTGTGCCAATTTTTTCCTAACTTTCGCTTTCTGGAAAGAGGCTTACCTACTCTAGATGGGCGAGAAGGCTAATTGATTTGCTAATGTACTTCTTTGGAGAAAGTTAATGATTTTTAAGCTAATATTTTTTATGATAACATTTTTCAGATTTATTCAATCCAACCGCTGATAAGTGAAGTTTGTTGACTAGAGCTTAAAAACACGGTTTCAACTCAAAACAGTGTCGGAGGAAAGTGGTGTTATTTGAACCACATTTATTCTTTGCTGCACCATTTCAGTTCGTAGTAATTTTGTAGATAGAGAAAAATGGGATATTGTGGAATAAGGTTCTCTAATGAAAAATATTTTATCAAGATTTATTGTTTTCATTAGACGGGAAGTGTGGAATAAATTTCGCAAGATTCATAACCTGGTGGCATATGATCAGCCGTTTATTTTAATTTGTAGGAAGACGTTATGTTGTATGCAGAAGCAACTGTCGATCATTTAACTTTTTTGCTGTTTTCTGCAAAGGCTCAGCGTTTAGTTTATTAATATTCCAGTTAATCATCATTGTTTTCTGATTTAAGTGGTTTTCGAGTGAAAAGTCCTGGTTACAACTTCAATGAATTCTTATGTTTCCACAGAAAAGGGATGATTCTCCTGATCTGGGTCCAAATGAAAATTTAATGTTGACGCACATTGAACTGCTGCAGAGAACAGCAAAATCAATATCATATCATCGGCAGCTTCTTATTCTTACACCAGAACCCCTTCCAAATCAAAATGCTCAGCTCCAGTCATTTTAATTTGGAGGAAGACGTTCTGGTCTATGGAAAGAGGCTGCCAATCTTCAGTTGTTTTTGATGTTATCTGCAGAAGTTCAGGAATGCCTTGCTAGTTTGGGTTAGCGGAGAGAAAATTTACGGAAAAGAAAAACAGAGGTTCATAACTGTCGGTTTATGAGCAAAAGTTCATTGAATTTGGACGCATCATGAATGCTATACTTTCATGAATCTTGTTGAATATTATAGGCGAAATATATGTATACATATTTTGAGATTCACAACTCGACGGTACTTGATCAGCCGTTTATATAATTTAGACATATATTATCCGCGGGCTCATACATTTATTATACAATTGGTTACAATTGTATGTATGCTACAGTTCAAAGTTTTTTTCCGTGGAAGCTACCCTTACCCTAATCCAAGGGCCGCTTGAAATGAATGTCACCCTTGACGTTCACAATACTACGGAATATACAGGATGGTGCACGAAAAACTTCAAACCCAGATTTTCTCTCAGGTTTGAATTGCTTGGGCACGTCAATTTTTGTTCTGCTTAGGGGTTGACAGGTAGAAAATGAAAATACTAAAAAATATTTTTGTTTAGTTTTTTGATTCATCACCTTACACCTGAAAAAACCTGAATACTGAATAGGAAGCAAGGGGAGAAGTTTTTTGTGCCTCACCCTCTATT
This sequence comes from Orchestes rusci, assembly GCA_958502075.1. Lineage (NCBI taxonomy): Eukaryota > Metazoa > Arthropoda > Insecta > Coleoptera > Curculionidae > Orchestes > Orchestes rusci. The sequence goes on from OY293305.1 coordinate 4,809,791, forward strand.
TGGCTTTAAAAAAAAGAGTAAACTATCGGCAATGTAGCAAATCTAGCGGTTATTTGCTGTTGTTGCTATGATGTTCTATGTTATTACTGTGGTTGCAGCGATTTCAACAATTTTTTTTCTGGTAGCTGTGGTTAATCTTGACGCAACGTATGATTGTATTTTTGTTTCGGGAATTGATTTTATATTGATTATTATTGATTCAATAGCTAGAAACCAATGTCTTTTAACCTCAATTTGATTAAATTGAGGCCTAAAGACATTGGTTTTTCACTCATTCAATTTATAAGGGGCTCTTGGAGAAAATGGACGATTTTCAAATATGTACCATCATTATTGATTTGAGTATTCAGTGAAAAATAACTCTCCCCATTATTTAGACCCTGTATGTGTGTATAGATGAGTGCGAAACAATTCAGGGTTGGGTCAATCTTGAGAAAATAAACTTTATATGAACGTATCTCCTGAATTTTCTCCGCAAAACGGGTCTTGTAAAAATGAGGCATCCATACATTGATGCATTTTTCCAATTTTTAAGCATAGGGTTGGGTTTATAGAATAATTTCAACTAAAAAAAATGCTGGCTCAACAACTTTTAACATGAAAAAACAAATCCAGAATAAACTAAATTTTGTTCAGATTTTAATCCAACAACTCCCTAAAATGACAACTTCGTCACATTGTTACAAGCTACATATCAGAACCAACATGCGAGGTTGCCAAACTTATCCAAACTTCTTTAAAAGCATGACTGCAATAGTTTTGCCCGTATATTTTGATGAACTATGACAAAAAAAAAATATAACATAAGATACTGAGAACGAGAACTATAAAAGTGTCAAAGTTTCAAAAATTATATCCTTGCCTTATCTGATCAATCAAGTTTCTGAATCTCTGAGACGGTGACCCAAACTAACCAGAACTGACCGAATCCTCACCAAAACTAACCCAAATCAAACAAACCCAATCTGACCAAAACTAACCCAATATAACCCAAACTGACCAGATTTAACCAGAACTCACGGAAACTAACCAGAACCCACCAAATCTGACAAAAACTTACCCAATCTAACCAAAACTAACCCCAAATCAAACTGACCCAATCTGACCAAAAACTAACCCAAACTAACCCAGTTTGACCAAAATCAACCCAAACTAAACCAGTTTGACCAAAATCAACCCAAACTAACCCAATCTAACCAACACCAACCCAATCTAACCAAAACTAACCCAATCTGACCAGAACTAACCCAATCCAACCAAGACTTACCCAATCTAGTCAAATCAAACTCAAACTGACTTAATCTGACCAGAACTATTCCAATATTCATAACCAGAACTCACCCGAACTAACCAAAACTAGACCAATCTAACCAACACTGACCCAATCTAACAAAAACTCACCCAAACTATTAAAAACTAACCCAATCTAATCAAAACTAACCCTTTATCCGCTACAGACAAAAATATGGAAAACATTTCTCACAGCATCCACTTGGCAACACAGCGCGTGTTTATCATTCTTGGTCTTAAATTAGTGAGTAGTGACTTGAAAATCTTGACAGCATTGAAAATATCGACTTCGTGGCGATCAGTTTTGTAAATCAAATTTTCAAAATTCATTTATCCTGCTTCACTATTTCTTTTGACTTCTAAATTGGTTACGTAACGAAGAGAGATGAGAACAACAGAAATTGTCCATTTCAATGACCCACAACTGGAACGAATCGAGCTTTGGTACGTACCAGACATGAAGCCGCGTTTACATTATCAAATGAACATTTGCGTTGTGTGGTGAATGTGAATGAGAAACGGTAAGTTGAATAGTAATATTGTGTTGGGTTAATGTTTGTCATAATCTATGGAGGCTACTAATATTCAATTAGAAAGTACCTTCTACTAAAATAAGCTTCTGAAACAGAGCAGATTGACAATCACTATTTTATGAAGATCATCCTTTGCAAACATCGTCATTCACCTTTTTTTCAAAGAGGAAGACCATTTGGCATAAAATAACGTCACAAATCACTTGATTCTGTAAATGGTCGATCGAAGCTTGGTAAAAATAATTGACTTGAATATGAATGGACTTGATGACTCATTGAATCGTTCATTAGTATGAGCATGGATGACGGCAATACTCGAATCGGAATGTCATACATTGGAGGATTAAGATCACGTCTAATCAAAGAGCGTGATTATATCCAAAGCAGTGAACAAACATTTCCTGATATCAGGAATACAACTCATTAAATCTCAGTTTAAAACTTTATAACACCATTTCCGTTCTCTCCAACAGTTGCTATCCTGTTGCTTGACTATTTTCCGCTCACGGGCAACAAGTCAAGCCGGAGAAGGCACAATTGAACATTTAATCGATTGCGAATTGAATTTCTTTCTTTTCGCTCCATTCTTAAGGAAATGCGATACAATGTGTTCACGGTTAGCTGCCATTAATCATTCCTCTTTTCGCTAAAAAGGAATTATTCCGTCGGCATCGTATTAAATTCAAATTGACATTAGGGGGGAAATGATGAATATATGAAGATATATAAAAATATACCGGCTCATTTTGGAAGTGACAGATTCCATGTTCATGTACCGGAACTGGCACATCCGGTGCATAAGCGGAGAGACAGCCTTGGTAGTCGAGAAGAGCAGCTCGGACGAGCATCGCACCATCCACACTGTACTGGGGGGAGAGGGGGAGGAGTGCTGGAGGTGGCGCCGTTCGAGGCTATGAGAGTGGCTGGCTGATGTACTCACCTGTAAATAAAAAATTCATCAAGCAAAGTTCACTCTACTGAGTAAGATATACACATGCTACGAATATTCAGTCAGCGGAAAATCAAAATAAATACCTGTTCTCATTTTACCAGGTATACTCAACTTGATTAGTGTGCTCAAGTCGAGTTTACTCTGTTTCAAAAATCATTTCCCATTTCTTGTCATAAAAAACGTAATGAACGGACGTAATGGGAATATAAAGGAAAGTTCGACACTAGAAGTGGGATGCTAGAAGTAGAGTGCTCAAATTCCATTTTGTGTTGCAACTTGAAAAATTGACGTCTCATTATGCGTTTTTTTCCCTTTATATTTAAAGGCATTGATATTCTTTTGATAAGTTTCACTTTGAGATTCATTATTCGATGCTTTGGGTATTTTGCTTGGCATTTGTTGTTGTTGTTTGAAGCTGGTAGACGATATGGTGCTATGGACTCTTCTTAGGCAAAATGTTTCAATTGTCACCTGCTCAGAACAAGGTGAAGGGTTTTCAATAAAAAATACGATCGTAGATAATTGTGATTTTCTTCTTCTATCATGAACGATTGTCACTTAATGTCATCTATTGTCATCAATTGGTGACAATATTTTTCGTCAATTCAATCAAGTTATTGATAGAAATGATATGAAATCCACAAAAAGATTAGAAATCGGGCTGATGTGGATATTTACTCTTGATCTAGTTGGTGGAATTGCTCATAGTATTGTACCATTTGGATCAATGGCATTTTCTATTGACATTGATGATTGGATTTCGAATTATTAAACTTTGTATGTATTTATTGCCGATGTTGAAGCTTACATGATCATGTGCGGTTACGGCATGTAGCTTTAACATTTGCCTATACTATCAATGGTGAATTAATCAAACTTTTTCAGAGTTAAATCAAATTTTGATCAATATACCTGACTTATAGCTGTTGCTAATACAGATCTCACCTATAAGGGTGGAATTCATAGTCACCATTTATATGAGATCTTGAATTATTTGCCGAATAATAAAAATTAATTAAAGTTTTTATTGGATAGTCATCGGAATGACCACTATGCCAAGCTCTTTGTTTCTCTTAGGTGAGAAAGAAAGAAGAATAATGAGGAAACAAAGAAAAAGGGACAAGTTACTTCATTTCTGGAATGAGAGCGTGGTTAACTGCGTGAGCAAATCAGGCCTAAGCTCAATGCCGGAGAGTAGGGTGGGATAGCGCCACCGACGCAAAACCGAATAAGTCGGAATTCTCTCGATGTTCCGGGCACCTTCCCATTCACAGAAATTATCCAGTTTAAATAAATAACTGGGTCAGCGGATACATAAAGCCAAATAAAAATACAAAAAAAAATTCAATGGATAAAAAATCTATTTCTTTATCCCTAAAGTAAAATACCTAAGTGATCACTTCAAAACCAAAATTAATAATAAGAATCTTAAATCTATTAACGATACCAAGTCAATCACGGCAACACAGCCTTTTTTCAGTGGAAAGAGGCTGAACAAAGATGTCTTAGCAGTCTCAGCTCTTGTAGAGCTGTTAATTAGACCAACAAGCTATCGGCCTGAATTGTGATTGATAACCCCAGAAGAAAAAACCCTGATTTTGCGGGGTTTTTGGTTTGTGGAAACAGTGATGTTTTTTTGTCTGTATTACGCTGCTGGTGGTCCTTTCTAAACTGGGTGGTGATTATTAGAACCGGTAGGCTGCAGTCCACCTTTGCGTTTCCAACAGAATCAGCAATGTTTTTGAATAAATAGGCTGCGGGTCACCTTTGCCTTTCCAACGGTCGTGAAACCAAAATATCCGTATAAAACGGTTATTGCATCGCCAACAAGGTAGGTAGGTACACAGAGCACTCAAAACTCAACACGATGCAATAAATAAAAGTGGTTTAATTTCCCAAAAATCCCTAGATAAGGTTAAAAATGCTTTGAAAACATCCAAGCTTCACAAAGACTCGTTGGAAAGTAAGCCAAAGATCCATGTCAAATTCTCATCACAAAGTGAGGTTAGGACCAGTACCAACAGCCAGTAGCAGAACGGTAGCAAAACGGCAACAGTGAAAAAGGCGGGAATTTCTTTGCAAACAAAACACCGTCTCCACTTTTCCATTAATTAAGATACCATAGACAGCATCAAGAAAAGTCGATTTGGTTCCACATAACACTCCCCAACCAAAAGAAAGTATAATTCCATGCAGTATATCTTACTGCAATCTAGATTGAAAATGCAACCTGTCACGCAATTTAGACAATATGCATGGAAAGTGGCAAAAGCCCACGGCAAACAATCTAACCTCAAAAGTCGGCTAACTTCAGTCATGTTTACATTGTTTGGAAAGTGGAAAGTAACTTTTCCATGGATGTTCTCCGATAAAGAAACATGACAAGTGACCAAATTACTGCTCCTAGACTCAGTTGAATATCATAGTTTTAACCAGCCATTAATTTATTTCATAAGAGAGGTAAATTAGTTTTGGAGAGAAGCAATTGGGAAAAGACTGTTGGGATGAGCCAAGAGATGATGACAAAGTACGTAATAGTCATTCTCCATGCTGACTGAACGCTTAAAGATTTTAACTGATGTGAAACCTATGAGTATTTCTGCGCAAAAACCTGATACTGTAGAACTAAAATTCCCCAATCTCAACCATAATGGAACGAAAATACGTAGTCAATACGGCCCGTGACAACTAATTGGGGTTCGTACTCAAATCTCTTATTCTTAAATCATTGACTGATCAATCTTTCATGATCTCATTTCATAATCAGAACATAATCACAGATTATTCACCAGAAATTCATAGTAAATATTTTTGATCTCCAATCTTACACTCCTGCTGGACAACAATGATCGAATCGTGAATCCCGATCGTGATTTCAATTGATTTGAATTCAAAGACAAAATATCATCTGAACTGGACGCATATTCATGGATTTCAGGAAGAGGAGTGCTCCGAAGAGAGATCACACTCACCCGCACTTCCCAATAAAAAAAAAATTATTTTTGAAAGATCGGGTGATGTAGGTTGGCAAATGAGCTTCCGGAAATTTTGACGTACAAGATGACCAATCATTTTTTTTTTTTTGGTTTGAGATATAAAGTTATTCTCAGGTTTATTCCAAAGAAATTAATTCGAAATGCCTTGATAGAACAAAACTTTGATAAGTATATCAAGATCAACCGCTTATTATACAAATGCAATAAGTATGGCGATGTGAAAACAAATTTTGTGGGCTGTGGCGCTGTGGTAAAAAAAGGTTACCATGTCAACTATGTTATGACAGAGATCGATCCTCATTGACTGACTGTACAAACATTTTTTGTCTGATAGCTGGAATGGATTATGGATTTATCTGGGACAATATACATTCATATCAACATCTCTGCTGTCTGCTGTCTCTATAGTATCCTCTTTGATGTCATCATTGTACAGCATGAAATTGAAATCTTCAACATTCATTTTATGTATAAAAATGTCAACTCTCAAATTTCAATAACTGAAAATAACAAATACGTTTTGAGGTTGCATCATAAGGTTTATCCAACCACTCCCTTGAGCAATCTCTGAATGATTTTCAAGGAAACTTGGAGTTCTCTTGGTACTGCTCCCTTCCTCAAAATTATTGCAACAATACGTATTTAACATTTTAAGGAGAACCACGCCTACTTCTCCCATGAAGTTCTACTTCCTGAAATCACAGAATACGGACTTGGATTTTTACAGTTTCAGTAAGAAGAATTTGATGGGTTTCAAAATTTCCATTCTTGAGCTCGGAACAATAGTTGAAGATTGACCAATGATAACAGATCCATGAATCACGGATTAATGGATTCCACCCTTGTAGATGTAGATGTTTCAGTGGGTGGCTCACCTCAGAACATGCTTAGGCCTCCTGGGCCCGTTGCAACCCACAATAGATAGGAGTGAGATTATTGAAGGCACGACGCTTTCGCGAAGTTCAGCAGGTCCCTCAAATAGATCCCTTCCAATTCCTGGAGTGTTGTGAGTTCAGCTCTAAAGTATTCCATCCTTATGCTACGAAGAGCCGGACATGTCGTTAGGATGTGGGCTTCGGTCTCTACGTCTTCAAGGCACCACCTGCAGTCTGAATCTTCACCGATTCCGATCCTATGGAGGTGACCCTTCAGGTTCATGTGACCTGTTAATAGACCGATCATTGCGCGGAGATCTTCTCTGCTCATAATTTAAGGGCTCTTTGGTTCTGCCGGTATCAGGTCCTGTTATCATTGCCTTGGCTGTAGCATGCCGGGGGCATTGTTCCAGCATAGAGTGGCCTTTTTGAGTGAAAGTCTCTTCGCCTTGCCCATTCCGGTTGCTTTGGGGATGCCAATAATTGGTTCGGGTCCTTTCGGCCTGTGCGATGAACCAATTTTGGAAAGTCTGTTAGCTTCAATGTTCCCCTTCATACCGCTATGGCTCGGGACCCAAATCAGCCTCACTCTGTTATCATTTTAAATCATCTTATGCAGAACCTCTTTGCATTCTAGGACTGCTTTGGAGTCTACTGCCTTTCTCACAACAGCCTTTGATGCTGAAGTGCTATCTGAACAAATGTTGAAAGTTCTGTGATTTGTGCCGCTCTCAAGAATGTTACATGCACATTGTGTTATGGCAAAGATTTTGGCCGGTAGGGTCGAAGCGTGAATCCCGAGCGAGAAGGTCATTTTGTTGTTTCTTCCGCTCTTGCAGAATCCTGCTTCTGATTCGTGAAGATGAGTCCACATCATGACGATCAGAATGGTTTGCTTAGTGTGGACGACAGGACATGTCAAGAGACCACCCGAATCTAATCGGAACCACGCCGCGCGCCGATCGACACCATTTTTGCTTTATAACTAGGATAACGAGTGCCATGGGTTCAAATCCCGCCTGGTGACAACTTTTCCCCTTCTTTAAATATATTTTTTTTTTGTTTACAAATCACGACCACGATATAACCACGATAGGTAAACCTAAAGTGAAGCTTCATGTCGATTTGTCTTCTCAAATTTCACTCATACGTTTGAGAAAGGTGAAATTATTCTTCTTCTGCCATCAACTAAGGCTAAAGTTGTACGTATTTGACATTTATTATCGTAATCTCGCTGTGTGTTCATGATATTTCAGGGTTGAACTTGATTGATATTGGAGTTATTATTTACTCCATCGTGAGAGGGAACGGACGAGAGTGAAAACTGACAACGCAGATGCCATTCGTACTGGAAAAATCTGTTCGTTTCAAACTAGAAGAGCAGTGTAGTCACGATGGCGCCCTTACATCGAACGATATAGTTCCGAACCATTTTTATAGCAAAAATGAATTTGACTTGAGCGGCAAACGAATACACACATGGGCTGGGACAGACTGACAGAAAGCATTGATGAACTTCACAGGTGGTAGTTTGCAGTTTGCATGCAAATACATAAATATCTATCTTCTACCAACAACAGTCATTTGATCGTATTTTATTTAACCCTTCTCAAACTCATGATATGCAGTAATGAAAACAACTGAACATTAATGGCCTCTCTTCCCTTCTTCCAGACAACAATTAGAATAACAACCCTTAACAAACAAACTGATGAGGCTCCATTAATCCCGCAACCTAATGAAACAAAATAGCGGCCTATTAAAAATAGTCGGAATACCTGGACCACCTAAATCATGGCAATTAGCTGTAAAGTTTTGAAGTAGTCACAGACAGCTATTTATAATTGCCTCTTGGATTTGATGACCGCAATTATTAATTATTTGGGATGACTTGAGTCTTTCTGGAAGATTTTAGTCGATTAAAACTGTCTGAGACAACAAAGGTGAAAGAAACATTTTGTAGTCAAAGCGGCTTATTGAAAATATATTTGTGTGAAAACAAAACAATTGGGGCCGGTCTTAAGTCCCAATTCCAATGGAAGAGCAGAAAGCAGGAATAACGGGAATAGCGGGAACGGCTGTTAACAATGCTTTTATTCGGTGTTTAAGGTCGTGGGAAATGCCATGTGGAACAGCTTCAGCTTCGGTTCCGACCCGTATTTTGCGGCAGGGTCACACTAAATAAATATTTCGTGATAGGAAAGATTATTATATTCTTCCAAGAGTATTACGTACTTAAAGTTTGCCGTTATTATTTTGCCCAATAAATCGAATAATAGATGTGAAATCGAGCGTCAACAAAAACAACCTGTATTTACTCTAATCCAGTCGGCGCCTCTTTAGTGGTAACACTTTGCCACAATTTGGGCACCTTTCCAAATATCCGCAAACTTTTCTCGCACTGTTTGCACCAAATCTTTGTGTAAATCGATTGGCTTTGCGAAATTTATCTATTTTCCTTTGCAGGAAAAAATCATAACCATTGGTGGCAATTTATTTGGCGCAAAGAATGGAAGCAGGTTATATATTGCATCGTAATAAGAGCGGAGCGAGAGATAAGAAGACTCCCTTTACAGCGTTTCTTACTTTGTTTTTCTCGGGAATAATGGGATCTGTCATTTCGGATTTTTCATACGGGAGGAAAGGAACAGGTAGCGTATGAGAAATGCCATCTAGCCGGCTGCTTTTTTCAAGTTATTTGGGTTGATGAGAATTATGTTAGTTGGCTTGGAAAAAATGTTCTTATTCTGGCGAAAGATACGGGAAAACGTCCAGAAGATGACGGGTGATTTGAACTTCATACGTGAATTCAGATGACAAGGTGGATACAATTCTACTTCTTGACATTACGAAATGAAAACATCAGATGAGGTAGAACTTTTTTCTTTGCCGACGTTTCGATTTATTTCAAACCATCCTCAAAAGAAAAAAATTGTTTTTCTCAGAATCTTTTCGACCCTAAACCCAACAAATCGACTAATTTTTGATTACTTTGGGTCACTAGAACTTTGGAAATGTATAACTCATGATCACCTTGCCATGAAAAAAAATCTTATCTTCAAAATACTTCATCAAAAGCACTTGAGATGAATGGAATATGTAGTACGTTATTTCATAATTTGTTTGAACATGATTGTCACTTTATGATTAAAAATAAAACCTCCAAAATAAATGATGAATTGCTTTCATGGTTGCATTATGATATCTCAAGAAAATGCTCTATCAGTATATGATGAAGGCTTTATGCAAAATCTGGAAACCAATGAGACCATCGAACAGAATTCAGCCTTCCATCTGTTCCGACCATTGGACAATACCATTTTCACGGGTAATTTGGATAAGGAATTCAATAAATTTCGATGTTATGGAACATTTGGAAACAGCTAGAAGGACTCAAGATGTTTGGGGGCGCTGTTATTTCCAATGTTGATCAGTTTATATAAAATGTCCACGAAACTATCTGATTTTCATTATACACAGCCTAGATAGCAGAAAACTATGCTACTATCGATCAAAAAGATGTTAAACTCCATAATTTGCTAGTTGACATGGAAACTGGATTCTTTGCGTAACTATTCGAAATTCATTATGATCATATCAGTCAATCAGTAGATAATTAACGTCAAATTTGCCCATTTCTCGTCTAGAATTTAGCATGAATAAGTACATTCGGAAAATAATTGATGACATGAACACTAACTATGCATTAAAGTGACAAAAATGAACTCGAACTCGCTGGTAATCCATCCATATTATATTAAAAATTCAATTTTGTGTCTAGTGGACAGGTATGGGACGTCAAAGCAATTGATTGGTTGATATTGATGAGACTGTGGATGAGGGAGATAAAACAGGGGTGAGCAAAACGAAGTAGGAGCGGTTTCAGTACAACATTCATTATGGGAGCTTACACGGTCTAATGCGAGCTACTGAGAGAGGGATTACGTTATCGAGTTATTAATCTGGATATGCTGCCGCTTGTGTGTGATGGGAACATGTGAAAAATATTGGATAAGGTTTGTTTTTTGCCCGCGATCCTGTTTTTGGAGCTTTGATATCCACTCAGGAAAATGAGTTGAGTCTGTGCAACAGAATTCTTGAATAGAAATGTGATTTGAAGTTGAGCCACCCGATTCACTGGTCCTTGATTCAAAGTTTCCACGATTCCCTTAGAAAGTTTTTGCAAGGACAAAAATGTAATCTTCACATCTAATTATGAGAGCATCATTAAAATTCATCAAAACATATCTGCATTTTATGAGAGTGTGATAATTTTGAAAGTTTTCATATTTAATCACAAAATGACAATCATGACCACTCAAATTATGGAATGAGATTAACTTTTATTTCAAGTGCTTTCAATCTAACGTTTCGTTGTGATGGTGGCCTAGCAAGTACACTGTCTTTTTATTCAAGTATTTTATTAAAGAGGCTAGCATGTGACAGAAAATTAATCTAATTTTTTTCAAAAGCAAGTGCTTAGGTAAATCTTGATATCTTCTTTTGAAAGGAGCCATCAAACTGAACAAGTGATAGAAACTTCAAAAAAGACAATATAAAAATCTTATTCTATTAACTATTCAAAACACTGAACAAATAAATAAAATTGCTCAAAATAGTAAAAGAGTAAAATGGTACAAGAGTGAGATAGTAGAAAACCCTATATGGTTACAACTTTAGAGTCATACGCATGATGTTTTATTTCATACTGTACCGTAAAGTGTCATTTACCAGACCCAAAACCGGTCCGGTGAATGACACTTCACAACATCAGAGACTGTAAAAAAGATTACTTGACTACTCCAAAACTGACATTTTGCATCATCAAAGACTGTAGAATTGCATTGGTATTATGGTTTGGCTGGCGTCATCTTATGATTTTGATCAATAACTTGACATAAAATGTTGGTGACACATTATCAACCTATCTATCAGTCAAGTGGTGACATGGTCGGGCTGTCGCCATCTCATGGTAAGGATGTTAGGTGGACTGCCACTCCTAGAATATGGTTTGACAAGAAAGCACTTTGATCTCTTACACGCCAATAAAAAACCCAGAAATGAAGGTTTGCATTTTAATAGCAACATCTGTCATAAAATGTGAATCCTAAAATTCGCACACCTGATTCATAACCTCCATCGTTTCCAAATCGCACGGAAAATGGTACCCCAAAAACAACCAGCGATCACTGCTATTATCCAAGCTATGGGTAGTTAACCCCTCTTTGTGGACAAGGTAATCAAAGATAATGCTCAGATAGCTTTGTTGATGTTATGTCCGTGTTATTTATGTGCACCATCTTCAGAAAAAGTCACTTAGGATAGGTTAGATCTAGCCAGTAGAAAAACATTCTCAAAATTGAGTGGACCGCTTGTTTGTAGTTTTCGTTCGCAATTACTTTTGTGCTGGAAGTTTTTGTGAAAACATCTGTGTGCAGTAGTGATCGGAGCTTGACTTGATGGCAATCTTCACATTTTCCAATCAAGAGCTATTTTCAATTGAAAATGAGGCCATAGTAGCTCAAAAAAACAAATAATTTTGGTGATTGCGGAGAAGATACATGGTTTTGCTGAGCAGCCAATTCTTCAATGATCTGTAGAATCTGCGTCCTAAGAACATTTGAAAACAGGTTGATTGCATCAGAGGATACGAGAAAAATGGTCTTGAAGTTTGACCTATTTCAGATCATCCACAAGATCTGGTGTGTACTTTAGGCTGAATGAGTATGTCGAAACATTGATGATACTCGATACTTGTCTTATGGAGTGGCCTTGTTTATGAATTTTCAACGTTCCATACAGGAAGAAAGTCCGAGACATTTTGAGTTTGTTATATTGTAGATTCCAGAAAATTGGTTCTAGTTTGTAGGGGGTGTTCTCCAATTCTTTGAAGATCTATGATGGAGCAGTTGTGAGTTGAAAAATCTTCTACTTTATCTATGTCGTCTTTCCTTTTACATATAACCAGACAGCCCTCTTCATCAGCCTTGCCCAAAATCAATTCGTGATTTTTAATCTTATCCTAGCCATATTTTGAGCCCTCTGCTAATTGTTTTTGAAATTCCGGAGCCCTGTCATCAATTGTAGTATTGGTTGACGACAACTACCCCGAATAGTGTTGGACATCACTGTTGGAGAAAGATTAAATCCCTACATCAGCCAGTATCAAATGTAACAAGAGGGAAGCCTACGTCACTGGAGTTTCTATCAAACCTCATCCTTCTTCCGATTAGGGTTTGTTCTTAGAAATAATAATCCATCCGGGGATGGAAAGAAATATATATGTGCAGAAAGTCAAAAACATAAAATTCATCTTAAAAGTACTATCAATACATAGATTTCGCCATATGGATTTTGGGAATGGAAACCAAAATGTTTATGATTCAAGTATTTTCGAAAAACCAACAAAGAAACAAGTTAGCTGTATGGTGCAATATGACCCAAAACTAATAGACCTAAACCAAGACCTTGAAAGTATGGGGGACATATGACTAATCAATGGAATTATACTTAAAAATCAACGGTTATACTTTGTAAAATACGGATTGATGTAGAAAATGAATTTGATCATGTATAAAATCTATGATCGTTTTTAGACATCAATGTGCAAAAAGGACAAAAAAAAGTGCATTCTATGTGACAAATTTACCCATACAACACAATATCCCAGCGCCTTTAGTCATAATCCATCTCACATTGTCTTGCTTACTTCTACCAAACAGCAAACGTCCCCGAAACTCCAATAAAAACTTACAAATATGTAGTCTTTTACTTCCCAAAGTGCAATAGTTTGTTGATGCTCAAAATCCATTATCCAAAACCCTCGAGCAGCGCCAAACTATTTGGTTATTATTCTTTGAAAGTTCCGTTTGTCGGAACTTTACGGTTTTGAAATCGAACACAATGCGGAAGTCTCATGATAAATTTGCCATTCTGGTTGCGTTCAAAAACATCCTCACTATGTCTCTGTCCCATTATCCATTACCGGAAATTTATTACTTTTCGGCAAAATTGCCGTGTTTGCAAAAGTACAAAAGATTTTTCTCGATGGACGAGACACTCAGGATGTCCTTACCTCCACTTCAATTCACTTTTGCACTCTGAATTTGGATAGATTTCCAGATTGTGATCACATTGTTGCTTAAATGAGATAAAAAATTAACTGTATTTGATAGTCCATATGTTTTTATAAAGAAAATGCCTATCATGCTCTTCTCAATTATGAAAAATATTTCAAAGAGTTGATCACAAAATCAAATGATCGGGTGTGAGAGTCTCCAAACAGTCTCACTTTGCTTAGCAATTCAAACTGCCCAATTTGTGATTGTCAATAGAATCAAGCGAATTTCCTTAGATAAACAACATCGAGCTGGATGTAATTTCCCTTTGAGGGCATTGATTGAACGCCCATCCTCAAACTATCTCTAGCGATGATGACTTACGCCAATGTCGCTGACCAATGTCTGTTCCACATTCTAGAGTCTCATTGCCTAATGAGATTTGATCAGAAATTGTTGAATCAGACGTTAATCCCAAGAAAATGTGCTCCAATACATAACATTATTATATTCCCCATTGCCTGATTATTGAAATTATGAAAGTGCATGAAAATTAACACGGTCCAACAAATTGTACTCTTTATAATCTCGTTATACAAAGCCATTAATGTAAATGTACCTACTGAAAATATTGATGAGTAAAGTCAATAGATGTAGCAGTTTTGATAATATTTCCAGTTTTAATACTCTCTATTGTTCTGGAAGAGTTCCCAATAATTTACGTGTTCCAAATCCCTGTGTGCTTCACTGATGAGAACAACGAGTGGAAGGTAACAGAATAATTCTTGCTAATCTATTACAGATATTTAGATTTGATTGGGAGATGTTCTAGACATCAGTGAGTGGCGGACATCCACTTTCGACCTTTTTGGCCTGAAAAATTCGAATTAGCTTGATTTTGTAACCGTTGGAATGCCAAAGTAATAATGTCTAGTGCCCTTATTGCTGCACAATTCTGTCATGAAGCTCAGTTAACAACACCCAGTTTCAAAATTAGTTTTTGTAATTTTAATTTGAATCTGATTATCAAGCTTTGTAGGTGGATTTGTTTGATAGTGGAGAGTCCTTTGCGCGAAAATTTCATTCAATCGACTATATTCAAAGACGACTACTACACCAAAACACCTAAACAATGCAAAAGCTTTATGGATAAAACATGTCCGAATGATACACATGAAACGACCGAACCCTGGTAATTACTTTTGCCGATGTCCGATTTGATATTTTGTCGAGGTTTTGATCCAGTTTTGATCAACAGAATAATGAACTCGTGCATGGAATTTAGTGGTGTTACAGAACGCATTTTTGTTGCGGAATTTTGAAAATGTCTGTTCATTTTTTTGTCTTGGGTCCATTTTATGATTTTTGAGTAGTCAATTTAATGAATTTCGATACAAAAGTAGAGGACAAAATTCAATTACGTGTTCTCAAGCTGAATTTTAGTTCAAAATGTGGTTTGAAGATGGACCGCGAATGCTTCGTTACAGAGCTATAGGGTATAGATTCTTTTTTTCTTTTTTTTTTTTTTCTTTTTTTTTTTATAATATGTGTTTGAAAGTTGTAGCTCTGTAATGAAGCATGTTCCTTGAAAATTTTTGACTCGAATCTAGCTAGTGAAATTTTGTCCTTCACCAAGCAGAACACCCTGTATGTACTGCTCGATTATATACAAGGGGATTCAAGACACTACGTCAAGTTTCCATTCAAAAGTTTAAACTTTAAACTTCACCTGTGGAGCTGTCTCACTAGACTTTCATTTTCAAAATTTGAAAGCGAATAAGAGCTACAGCCTTCTTCAGTTATCCTACCAAAATTTTGCCTGGTCGATTATATACAGAGGGATCCATGACACTATGTTAAATATCCAATTGAGAAAATTAATTTTTTTAAAAAATCCTCCATATCTGTCATGATGATCCGATTTTCAAAATTTAAAGAACAAATCAAAGCCAGAGACTTTTTTATTCACTCTGTGTATTCAAAACTGTCAAACTTCATAGGTTCAATTATATACAGAGCGATTCATGAAATATGACAAATATTCAATTGAAAAAATTCAACATATTTAAAAATCCACTAGACCTGTCACAATGATCCGATCTTCAAAATTTAAAAAACAAACCATAACCACAACTTTTTCAAGTCATTCTGTGTACATAAACTTGCCAAAATCCACCCGCTCAGTTATATACAGGAAGATTCATGACATCATCTCAAGTATGTATAATAAAAAAATCTCTAACATTTTTCATCAGACCAATCATAATAAACCGATCTTCAAACTTCAAAAAACAAACCAAAGCCACAACGTTTTTTAGTCATTCTGTGTATTGCAACCAGCCAAACTTCATCGGCTCAATAATGCAGGGTGATTTTTGAGTTGGTATTTTCCTTTTAACACTAGGAAAATCTTAAACTGTTTCGTCAGTCTGACCATGACCAATACATGTACGTTTCGTCCTACTAGGACTCATCAGCATGGCATTAACTCCATCCTTGAGATTGACGAATTCTACCGATAGATGGCGTTAGGTACTACAACATTTCACACTGTATAGAATGGAAAAAAAAGAAAAAAAAATTAAAATAAAATTATGTCCGAAAATGCTTTGCTTCCAAGATACAGGGTGTTAAAGTTGAAAAAAAGAATATTATGAATAAAAATGAAAAATTCCTACAAATTAACTCCAAAGTGGATGAGTGAGTCAGTCAAAAAAAATCAAATTGATTCTATGTTCAGAAAATGCAGTGACGTACTATTTTTTTCCTTAAAAAAATTCAATACAAATCCCGTTCGAACGCCACTGGTGGAAATTTGTTTAAAATTTTTACATCATAAAATAATTTAATGGTCAAAACTGGTGTCCCAAATTTTGTGAAGATATCTGATGTGGTAGCGGTTACATAGCATTTTCGGACATAATTTTATTTTAATTTTTTTTTTATTTTTTTGCATTCTATACAGTGTTGTGAAAAATACCAACTTAAAAATCACCCTGTATACAGGGCGATTCATGAAACATGTGAAATATCCAATTGAAAAACTTGAACATTTTTAAAAAAACCACCAGACATGGCATAATGATCCGATTTTCAAAATTCAAAGAACAAAACAAAATCACAACCTTTTTAAGTTGATGTGTGTATTTGAACCTGTCAAACTTCACCTGCTCAATGTAAGGAGTGATTTCTGAGGTGAGTCTAAGAAAAAAAGTTCCTATGAACATCGTTTTTTTTAAACTAGTTGTTACCGCCCTCAACGCCCCTGGACACAATATTTTTTATCTATTAGTGTAAACATCAGGTCCTCATTACTTACAAAAACGCTGCCAAATTTCAGACAAATCGGTCAAAATTTAACCAAATTATCAAAAACAAAATATTTAAAAAAACTTCGCCACACTGTATCATAGAAACGATGCGTTTTCGGACCCACGTTTTTAAAAACTTTTTTCTAGGAATGACCTCAGAAATCAATCTTTTAATTTTTGCCCAATGTTTTTCAAACACCCTTTATACAAGGGGGATTCATGATACCATGTCAAATATTTATCAAAACATTTTTTGACAGTTTTGAAAATTCACCAAACAAAAAACAGACAGGGGTCACAACCTTCTTGAGTCACTCTGTATATTTAAACCTGTTAAATCTCACCTGCTCAATCATATACATGGTAAATCATGAAATATGTCAAATATCCAATTAAAAGAATTCAAAAAAATTAAAAATTCATCAGACTTGTCATAATGATCCGATCTTCAAAATTCAAAAAACAAAGCAAAGTCCAATCTGTCTTAGTTAATGTGTGAAGTTGAATCTGCCAAACCTTACCCGCTTGATTATATATAGGGCAATCAATAAAATATGGCAACTATCCAATCAAAAAATATTCAACATTTTTTAAAAACTCTTCAGGGCTGTCCAATTCTCAAAATTCGCAAAACAAATAAGAGCTTAAGCCTTTTTTTAGTCACCTTGTGTAGATAAATCTGCCGAAATTCACCTGCTCGATTATACACAGGGGGATTCATAACACTGTGTCAAATATCCATTTAAAAAAATCAACATTTTCAAAAATCTACCAGACCTGTCATGATGATCCGATCTCCAAAATTTAAAAAAAAAATCTTTTTTAGTGAATGTGTATTTTGAAACTTGTCAAACTTCACCCGCAACATAATATACAGGGAGATTCATAAAATATGTCAAATATCTTATATTTTTGAAAAATCACTGGATCTGTTATGATGAACCGCTATTGTTAAGATTTTTTCATTATGGAGAAGATAGTTAACAAATGATTCGAGTTACTTGACTTGATGGAAGGAGAACAGTGCGACCAACAACATTTCACCGGTTATTTCTCGAGATGATTGTCGAACCAAGAGAAGAAAAGGTGGAGAAATATCCCATAAATGATTGTTACTAAAGTAACCCATCTTCAAAATGAACTGAAGCTTTCTGACTATTGCCTAAACTGACCTCTCCACAATGCAAATCTACCCTACTCATAATTGAAGAGTGCATGATTCACATTTTATTGAATTCTCGTTTTAACACATCACCGTTATCAAGGCCCGTTAATTCACACTTCACATCACTAATCAAGCTTGACGACAGAGGGGGATGACGTGAAGATTCTTTCCGGACCGGAATTCTCCAAGGGGTTGGAGAGTTATTATTCCATTCTGAAACAATCATATCTTTGAGCCAGAAAATATATTGTGCTGCGATATTAGTAATGTATGAGATATTGCTTTGAACGTTTTTGGTCTTTTTTACGGGGTGCGACAGTATACAGGGTGTCCCAAAAAATCCCTCACTCTACTACCAAAAATGAGACAAAAATCACTCTTGTCAAAACTTCGACAAATGGCTCCTGAATTATGGTAATTGATGCTTGAATTTTTAATTATATAACTTTTAATGTATTTATTGCCGGTGTGAAAACGGACATGATCATGTGCGGTTGCGGCCTGTAGCTTTGATAATAATTGCTCATACTTTCATTGGTTTATTAGACATTTCCTGATTTTAAAATCAATAATGATCGATTAATCTGACTTAATAAACCTGCTTTGCGTTAATTGACGATCCAACGAGTTGAATCCAGGCAGGACTTCACTTTTTGTGGTTAGTGAATGATATCTTCTAGGAAGAAAGATTATTTTATATTTATTGAACCACGTGGGTCTCTACAATTACTCAATTTTACTCAGCCCCTCTACCATGAATAACCCGCTACCGATTATATTTTCCCCAAAAAAGCCTCTCGAAAGTTTGACGATTGTGTGAATTTATCATCAATACCTTCTTAAAAATTCAAAGTCGACCACTCAAAATTCCCATAGCTCTCAAATTAATTTTTACCTGAGGCCGGTCCCTAAACAGCTCATATTTATAATTCAAGCAAACCGTTAGACTAGATGCGCCTCTTGCGTGTGTTAACTGACTCCTCGATTCTTGTAGCTCATTAATTTGACTTGGGGTACGTTAAATTATTAACTCATATAACGTTGTGTAAGCAGTTAAGGTCTAGACAGCAACTGGCTGATTTACAGCTTTCACTCTCGTGTGTGCTTGCCTACTATTTTCTTTATAAACTTCCAGAGCCACCAAGAGGCCCCACAGGCCAACTTCTGCTGCTTAAGATACATTAAATTTGTGTGATGGAGCTCAATAAGTATGAAGACCACACTTTATATGAGCATATGGCTTATCTCATGATCAAACCAGACTAAACAACTCACTCGAATTTCTCCATTATCCATTATTTCACAAGCAACATGTTGTCTTTAGAAGATTTTGCGTCGTCATGGGCAAACAATCAATCTTTACTAGGAGGGTGGAACACTTTTGATGACGAGACGTTTATGTGATCTATTTTAGTGGATTAATTCATTACGTGAGGGAGATGTTTGTTTTCCATTGAAAACGGTATCAACAAAAAAAGAGACATTATGTTCTTCACTTCTCCAAAGCAAACACATTTCCCAACATAAATCAAGGATTTGAATGTTGGGGGATCAAAATCGTTTAACTCTGTTAGTCTCACCTTCTGCTGTATTGCCATGTTCCTGTCTATGTAAATACCATTTGGTCCCTCATGGAGATTTAGCGCGAGTGATGGACGTGGATGATATGGGAAGGGAGAATCGAGTGTTAAAGGCTCAACGATTTAACGAATTTGCCATGATTATGTTCTTTAATTGATATTGATTGATTCATGTTGTTATCGTCAACACTGTAACATCTCCAAGGGGCAGTTATCTACTTGCGCATTGAAAACCTGTCCACATCTCGAATCACTTACACTTAAATGTAATTTAATCGAGACTCCATATCCCGTTGGATATACGGGAGTATGCCAGAAGCTATTAGACGAAATCCGGGAATTTTGGAAAATCCTGGGATTCTGGAGGGATTAGCTTGCTCGGAGATTCGTGTTTGGATAGTTGGTCGTGATCTTGGAATATGCTTGGAGATAAACTTTGACTAGCTAACAGGGGTTTTTGTGTTTTTATAGACAAATTTATACAAATAAACCGTTTTTCTTCACACCAATTACACTGATAGTTTACCAGCCTCTTGGCCTGCATGACTAGAATTGACAAAGGTGAAGGAGTGCAAATATTGATTCACTCTGGCAACACAGCGGTGGCTTCTCAAATGTAGTTTATTGACATTTACATCATCATGATGGGGAACAAACGGGAACGTGGCCGAGCCCTTTATTTAACTTGCGATGCCCTTGGATGGTAATAGAAGGCGACATATAAACGAATCATTCGGTATAATAGTTTTCATTTGCAGTGTC
This sequence comes from Orchestes rusci, assembly GCA_958502075.1. NCBI lineage: Eukaryota > Metazoa > Arthropoda > Insecta > Coleoptera > Curculionidae > Orchestes > Orchestes rusci. The sequence continues at coordinate 4,830,313 of OY293305.1, forward strand.
CGCTCATTCAATTGAATTGACATAGAAAATTGAACTTTATGATTCCCATATTTTACGTTCTATACATATTGACCCAAGATTTTTTCCAAAATTATCTCATTCACAATGAGGTCGGAACTTAATAGGCTGTCATAGACATAATTTGAACGTGTTTGCTCAAAATTACGAGTGTTCTCACGCAATTTATCACATGTGTGATAATAAGCTCCAAATATATTTGGGGCTCAATCTTATTAAAATAAATTATCCTTGCGAGAACAGACACTGCCGAAGGGGGTGCGTGCTTTGTATGAAAACGGGGTATTACTTTCTCAATGCCATTTTTCATGGAACATGTAAAGGTGATGTATGTGTGTGTTTTTTTTTCAGAAAAATAACAACAAAAATTATAAAATATGTTCAATAGTTGAGTTGTGATACGGGTTGGACAAAAGGTAGCCAAATGGTTATTCTGAGTTCCTCATATATTTTTATACTCACAACATTGATGATGAACTGAATTCGTATTCTTTGATGAATCTCATGTTAAAAAAATTCTCTCAAGTTTCTCTAAACTCACATTCAAGAGTGCGAAATCCAATTCAACTGGACACTAAATTATTGCATCAGGTAATAGGCACCAAACAATACATTTTTCAAACATCAACACTGAGTTAGAATATATTGATTGACTAATATGTTCACATAACTTGTTAGTATATGATCAGCCTTTTCTCATGAGAGAAGTTCACCTGAGAAATTAGTTTATCACTACAACCATATAGAAAAAATAGCAGAATACGTCCATTTTTCATGTTATTCTTGAGATGACTGATGATACAAAACCATGATTTCATCCACAACATCTATCAGCATGGTCAGAACATGGTTGAGTACACCTAAAAAGATATTTAGTACAAAGGATTGTACCTATTAGTAACATAGACTGTATTTTGCTGTAGATAAGCACTGATAGTTTTTTTTCTAAATACTTTTGACATTTGGTTCATCATTAGATAGATTAGTCACGATGTAACAGCCGTTTTTGCGAAAGTTGCCAAGCTTGGCCGTGTAAATCAGGAACTAGAACCACTGTATGATAGACTGTCTCTGGACCTGAACTTCATCGTCCTTATGAACATCTTATCTTGGTCCACCATAAGAAAGGTTACAAATTTTAAGAAGTAAACAGATGATTACAGAATTTTATCTAGACGAAATAACCTTTAACAATAACCAAAATTTTGCGAGTTACACCTCGACCAAAGATTCAAAATTTGTCACAGACTAAATTTGATCAAAAAGAAATTGAACTCCCAGATCTTGGCCTTGAGGTCTTCATGGAAGCTGACCTTTTGAGCAGATACATCTCACATTTTGCGCTATTGGGATGGGGGGTTTTTGTTGAACAATGGATTCAAGAAATCGATCAAAGATCACAATCTGATCATATCCAAAGCAGACAAAGGTGTCCTGTCATTAGAGAGAGAAACGATTGACATCAAGAAGGTTCTTCTACTGAAATTTTCAAACAAAACAAAAACCTGTATCACATTTTACATAAGAAACTCTTACCCAGCAATCCATCAGTTACAAGATCATAATATGGATTGCCTAGGATGCATTAGACCGGTAGTTGGATTTCCATACATTCCAGTTCAAATGGTCTAAGTAAAGTTCATCTATCAAGGTACATTCACAACCCATTTTGAATCAGCATTCTGTAGTCAATTGTAAATTGCTAGTTGAGCTTATGGGTTTAGACAACTGGGTTCACATCCAATTCAACTTCAGCACGAGCTTAAAATCCACTTCGTCTACAGCGGCAAAGCTTGCAGATGGCAAATAATCGTGTCATCGTGTGAAGTGGAATTGTGGATAGGGCTCATTTGGGCCAACAACATCCACCCGTATATCCAATCAACTATCAAACCAAATAAGAATATCAAGAACAATTTCAGCTATGAAATCCATAGAAAACCTAGTTCATGGCAAGTTTCACAAACTTCAATGCTTCTCATTCGGACCACCTTTTCATTGGTTGTCGTTTTTTATAGTTTTTCCATAGCTGACATCACAACTGTCTCTTGACCACTAGTGCCAAGCGTTCTAATTAGCTTAATGGAAATGACATCACTGGGGTACGCTCATAAGGGAAGGACAGTCGCGTTGCAAATGGTAAGTCTGGAAGGCTTTTACTCTCCAGTCCGGATTACATCTACAAGTATTAGTAGAAGTACTTCACAATATAGTTGGACTAGGTTGATAACTGACATGCAAGCTACTATCCTGGTAACTAGTCTATTCACTATACCATTGTAAACTCGGATTTACGTTTTTTGATGGGATTAAATCGATCTACATTCTAAAAGAAATCAATCGTTATTTTCTCGATCACTGCTGAGGATGGGTTGAGAACATGGCACATGAAACTTTCTCAGAATTCGATTCGGAAATGAAAGAACTGACACTACTCTTCCCTCTCCCGAACCATTGTTGGGTGGCCGAATTTATATCCAAAAACTGTTGGGTCAGCATTGTAGGTCATGCGTCTTAATAATGGTCGTTTATAAAAATCATCATGACATAAATGAGTGGATCTATTCAGCGTTCTTCTCACCCCATTATGACGATGACATGTGCCTTTTCTCCGTGAGCATTGGCCCCCAATGCTAACTGACAACATGCTCCATCCCCTTACAAAACATGATTTGAAACTGATAACAATAACCAACTTGCTCCGGTCCTGTGTTACATTATGTCGATCTGCTGAGTATGGATTTGTCCCTGACCATTACCAAGAGCAAAACAACTACAGCTGCGATCTACTGTCACCGGTAACCGTGCCCCCAGCTCCTGATTTTCGCTGACGGTGCGAAGATTTGCTAGCCAGCAGTGGTGTTCCATAAGTACAGGACAACAGGGTGACACATGACACTCCTACTCAGTCTGAAGTGATCTGTATTCTCGATCATGGAACCATACTCTTCAGCTGGGTATCGGAGGACCGGAAGCAGACATTGAATGCCACAAGGAGGTTGGTTGTGTCAGTCCAGCTTTCTATCACTGTGGTTTCCCCCGGTGATATGGTACTTCTTGGAATTGAGACCCCTTCTGTTACAGCATCCTCAATTCTGGGCTGCCGTAGATCATCCTTTATGTCACAATAAGGACTTGTGGGGTCTTCAACTGTACCCTACCCTTATTGCGCGCTAGGGATGTAGCACTCAGACAGAAAGGAAACTCGTATCACTTCACAACATCTCTATTCTTTTCAAATACCAACGAATACAGCCGAAGGACGAGCAGCTGGCACGAGAGGGAGGATGGGAATTCTTATCAAGCTAGCTTCTTGACTGACACTACTCTCCTTTCTCCCGAACCATCGTTCCGTGGCCTTATCTATATCCAAAAACTGTGAGTCATCATAATACCATCATAACATAAATGAGTGGATTTATCCAGCGTACCTCTTACCCCATTATTTCCCGAAAGCGTGACCCACTTACAGAAAGAACCCTGTATAAGTCATTGACTCGGAGCATACGTTGAAGGTTCGTGTATCTTCGTTAGATTGATTGAACCCTGTCTAGAGAGCAAGATAGATACTAGATATAATGCAGGATATGTTGCAGAATTGGGGTTCATCAGAGTGGGAGTTTTGTGGGGTGAAAAGTTATTGCTTTGCCTGGATAGCTTATGTATGGACGAAGTAAATATGTTCATTTTGAGTATTGTGACTGCACAAAGTTCATTGCCGGTTAAAGAAAGAATTCTAACTTGATAGGGATTTTTGCACAGTAAAATTATGCTCCTGGCCATGACCAAATAAACATTAAGTGATTGGGGGTAACGATTCGATTTTTGAGAGCATATTCAATAAACAAAATTTGCTGATGTTTCATTTGAACCACGTTTTATATCGCAACTTTGGTCACTTGAGACATTTTGGGCTGAGAAGGAAAACCAGAAAAGCTCAAATTTTGTGTTTTGATATCTTTAGTAATTTTTTCGATAACTTGATTGCTTTTGAGGAACGGGTAGTGCTAAAGCTATCCCCTCGCACTCTCTGCTTCTCATCGTGGTCAATTACGCCAGACGGAGATCGTGCGGCGTCAGCATGACATTTTTTTACATGCATGGAGATGGTTACGTCTTTTGTGGACAATTAATTTGAACTATTGATACATTTCAATCAAGACACAAATCCTGTTGATCAATCACGTACCAATGCCCTAATGTGAGTAGAAAGCTTCTCCATAAATCCATAATTTCTGAAAACGTCATGAAAAACATCGATGATGTAATTTGAAATAAAATATTTTTCCCAAGACCTCTGACAATATATCACCACCTTCCCACTCGCGATTTGTATATTTATAAAGCAGCTTTTCTGATACGAATTTCTCCAGAGTACTCCAGTAAAATAAGCAAACCCTTGAAAGAGAACAATTTACGTGACTGGAGGAGGTCTAAAGACGTATTTAGTGCGATCAAAGGGCTCATACAAGCGAGTGTTAATATGTTTTCGATTTTTGTCTCCTGTTTGATTCTGTTGCTGTCCAGATTCTTATGCTTGACAATATTTTAATTAGCTGTGTACATTAATATTCAGGAGCACGCCTGTCGTCACCGCGATAAACTGATATTTATGTTCGTAATAGCACTGATTTCTTGTTGAATAATTTATGATCACTCACGCCCTATAATAATGCGACTCGTGTTGCACGTTTGGTGATACAAAGGGAGTATTGAGAAGAACTTCCATTTAATAAATAGATTTCAAGGATTTAGCTGATGCTCTTTTTTATATCTTTCCGAGAGCGCTTTTGCGAGTATTTGGAATCTTTTTAGATTTTCTTGAACTTGCTTGATAGAAAATGATCTTCAAATATCAAAATGTGGTTTTTGATGATTTGTTGTATGTTTAGTGAAACTCACAACAAACACATCCACAACAAATTGCTTTTTTGAATATTTTAAATTCCGCCCACTTGTTTCGATAACTAAATGAAATGTGTATTCACCAAAAACATCGTAAATATGTGACAATAGTGAAATTGATTGGAAAACATTTTCCACAGCCCTTTGTAAAAGAGTACATGGAAACTTTTCCCCTCGATTAAAAATCGAGAAACATATTTCAAATATTCATTTGCAGCTTCCAATAATATCCACGCGAAAATTTCATTAATTGAATTTTCAAATACAGGTTGCCGCTATTGCAATGTGAATATAATGATTAAAAAAAATTTAGATTTCAAATCAGGCTCTTTTCTAGAATGAAGTAACAGAGGGGCCTCAGGCTCTCTTATTGCTTTATCTACGACATTCAATTTATTGGAAAATGTATCATATACGGCTCATAAAAGCATCAAACGTATTTGACAGAATTCCGCTTTACGACTCAATCGAACGACCGGCTTTATTGGCTTTTATTTTCAGAGCGTGGGTCATGTGATGACTTTTGTGGAATCAACAAGACTTCACTTCGATACCTGCACAATAAAAGTGACTTTTCAGTGGATTTGATTACTTTTTAACGGCGTTCTTGAAAAATCTATGTTGAGAGAACTATGAAAGTTGGAAGCTGCTATTTTTCTTTAATTTCCACCTCCGTAACCATTATTTTGATTGAGAAGGCTTATAAATACAACAGGACGACAGGTTTCCTGACCCTTCAAGAAAGCGTCTACAATACTGGGTCAGGATATTTGGGCTCAAGTTGGCAACACTGTGCTTTTTCAATTTTGACAAGTGACACTTGTCCTCGTCATATTTTTACCAAACCATTTTCCATAAGACTTTTGTGGATGGAACTTGTGCTTCCAAAAGCCCTTTGGGCAACGTGTCGTGATCCAACAAAAATCTTCATGTCGTAGGTCACCAATAGATGGAGATGCTCCAAACCTTCGTAGGTCAAGGACACTTTTAGGTCAGTCCCCATAGCAGCCTTATCAAGATGGTGTTGATTTCCCCATTCCCTAAACGTTTTGGTTATTTTTAACGATTTGTGTTTGAATCATTAGATCTGTGACTACGTCACTAGAATTTTTTTTAAATCTCATTCTTCTGGGTCGTTGGGTTTCCAAAAAATGATAAACCACCCAGGGATGAAGGGAAAAATATTGTCACGTATGATGTCAGACTGAGCCTCTGTCTGGACTCACAACATCTGTCGTGCTCTAGGGGAACGTAGCTGGATTGAACAGTAGGTCTATAGTACAGTCTATCTCCACCATCATAACAATTGGACAAGCATGTTCTTTGAGGCTGAGTGGGGTTACACTACTCACAATGGAGAGTAGCATGTTCTTTGAGGCTGAGAGGGGTTACTCTACCCAGGGTAAGAGGGGTAACACTACTCACAATGGAGAGTAGTATGTTCTTTGAGGCTGAGAGGGGTTACTCTACTCAGGGTGAGAGGAGTTACACTACTCACAATGGAGAGTAGAATGTTCTTTGAGGCTGGGAGGGATTACACTACTCACAATAGAGAGTAGTTGGCCAGGCCAACCACTGAACATCATCCTACTGAACGTGTTCATTTATAGCAACAAAAATACTTACTAAGCGAATCCACTAGTGACAAATTGGGTGGATTCACAACAAGTATATTTGCCTCCAATGATGAATGCACTCACCCCATGATCATTCGGCCCCAATGCCAGTAGAAAACATGCTTCATCCCTTACAACAAATATTTTGAAACTATTCACAAATTTTGTGGTTGAAATCCCTTGCTTCGGTCCTGTCATCCATCTGTCTAGTTTTTCTAATTCTTGGCCTGTGGTATTGCATCGTTTTGTTACGTGTGTTCAACGCCTATTTACTACTAATAGTGCTTATGCTTGCGTTTGCAAAATTGTTGGCCGGCAACCTTCCCTGAAGTCGTTTATAGTCGACTGATGAAGACTCGCCAATTCCATTCCTTGGTTTTTACATATGTGTAGAAAATAAGTTGTTATTAAATAAAAACGAAGAGAAATACCAATATAGTGTATATAACAATAATTGGTCTCACTATCTCTGTCCCCCATGTACATTCGACAGTATGTGCGTATCCAATTGCTCTCTATCCTAATCCCTGCTTGAATGGACCGCGTGCGTAGCGAGTTTAATGAGCTGACATCCATACTGTCTCTTGGTCTCCTGTACGGCTATCGTCAGCAAGGAGAATTTTCTTTTCTTGGCTCTGTTCACCGTCTCGTGGGTAACGCAACCATAACACTGGAGGTACGGACTATCGATCCTTTTGAACGAATTCAATACCTCGCCCGCATATTTCAAACAGTGGACATATCTGGACTAGGGACAGTGCTACACACTTTGACACAACACTTTTAACGTGTCGACGCTGATCTGGGACGTCTTGTGCCAATGAAGGCTGGACGGTGGCCAGAGGCATCCATTGGTTTCTGTGGAGCAACAGGTGAATGAGGGCGATTGAAAGTACTATGCTCCAGATCATTATCTAGACCCGACTCTTATCATGCCAACTACGACCACCGATGAAGGCTTGGGCTTGACGGACACTTCCTCAAGGAACTGGCCAATCGATCTTCAAATATTTCTGGACGATTGTAGGCTATCAAAGAACAACTGGTGAACAATTTAGCCCTAACCGAATCATATTATGAAAAGTTCAATATTTCCGTGACATGTTAGGGTTGATCCGCCACCCTTAACGAACTGGACAATCGATCCGCCAATTTTTCTGGATGATTGTAGGCTATCAAAGAATAACTGGTGAGTGATTCAGCCTTGACCAAATGAAATTATGGAAAGTTCAATGTTTCCGTGAGATGTTAGGGGTAATTTGCCACCCTCAAGGAACTGACCAATCGATCCGCCAATTTTTCTGGATGATTGTAGGTCACCAAAGAACAACTGGTGAAAAATTCAGCCTTAACTGGATCCTATTATCAAATGTTAATTGATCCCACGACATGTTGGGGGTGATCCGCCACCCTAAGGAACCGGCCTATCGATCCGCTAATTTTTCTGGATGATTGTGCACTACCAAAGAACAACTGGTAGCCTCAACTAAATCATAGAAAGATAAAAAATTTTTACATGTTGGGCGCGTTCCGCCTTCCCCTTGGAACCGCGATCAGGGCGAACCCTCTCGAATGACACTCCATTAGGGTCCGTACAACATTTTCTCAACAAAAGGCTCTCCTGGGGATCAATATGGAAATATTTGAATTAATGTTTGATCATCGACGAGGTGAGGGATATGATGAAAAAAACAGATCAATTGTATGTAATGTATGTAATGATACGAAGAAAATTGATTTTTCATAAGAAAGTCTGCATATCGAAAAATTATGAGCTACGATGAGAAGTTTGATTTTATTATACAGGACGTTTCGAAATTGTAAATACAATAAATGAAACAAGAGCACAAAGTGATTTTATGATCTTCTGGCGTGAAATAATACATAGAAACGTTGCTCAAAATTCAGTCTCAAACTCACTGAGGAAGAATCTAATTTATAAAAATCAGAGATTTTTGCGCAAAAGATAAGGTGATTTTGATTATTGACAAGTCAAATATAGCAATCAAATTTAACGAATATTTCCTGGAAAGTGTCAACAAGATTGTGTCGTTCCCAATCCTTGAAGTTTGTGATACGATGAAGTATCTTGGTTTCATATTCGAGCCAAAACTCAGCTTTCGAGGTCATATTAGATGTTTTTACAACATCCCAAATTTAATGATGAATAATATGATCAGTTCCAGATGATTCAAAATTGTCACAGGCAAACCAGCGATCAAAGAAGATGATGATAAAGAGCCATCGTTTGACAGTGAAGAGGATTTCGTAAAACTGATATTCATAGAGGTTGATCAAAATTAAACGTTTTGAAGACTATGTCTTGATAGTGGAGTGATGTGTTGATCTAGTGAAACCTTCGAAGAAGCTCTAAAGAGCAAGAGTTCAACAGAGTGGAAGAATGAGAATGTTCCGTTTAAAGAAATTGAAACCTGGATTTTGACAATTTTTTCCTGGAGCAAAGGTGATTGCTTGCATGTGTGTTCTTTGGCTCAAGAAAAATATCTTCGGAACTATTAAGAAATATCTAAGGTAGATTTGTAAGGGGTTTAAAAAGAAGTACGGCGTCGAATACAGTGAAACTTTGAGTTCAGTGAAAACAGTTAGATCGATTCTTAGTGTCGGCACAAGTGAAATGAGGTATCTCATACAATTCGACGTATAAAAAAATTTTTTTGTATGGAAAGCTTAAAAACATAGTGTTCATGAAACACCACAAGGATATAAAGACGTAACCAGCAAAGATTGTGAGTGAAAGAGGTTTTTATGGTCTTAAGAAAAGACCTAGACGCTCCAACCATGTACGTGTTCTCGAAGAATTGGTCAAAGACCACCCGAGAACAGCTACTCAAAATCGTCTCGAGAACATCGAGGTTTTGAATTTGGGTAAATATGTCCATGTAGCAAGCAACTTTCCAGCACTTTGTCATCGATGTAAAACTTTTATACGAATGAATAATGATTTCAGCAATCACAAAATCTAGCCAATCAGTGATGGAATGATGAAGTACATAAACACTATGTCCAACAACATAAACCACCTAGAGCCAATATTATCAGGGATTGGTTTACCACAAGCTTTATACAATACAATCGTTCGTCAAAGAAATACTGGTTGAAAACATACATACACTATTGATACAATGAGCAACATCAAGTTGATGAAATCAGAATTCTGTTTATATGAGTGAAATGATGATGAGTTTCTACATGAATGAACGGAGTTGAGGTGACACAATCAAACAATTTTTTCGCAGAAAGACCCCTATCAACATTAGTCAAATTTGAAATAAAACAACTCCACTGAGCAGCAAGAGTGAGAACAAATGACCGGAATACATCGACAGACCCTTAGCTAACTGTCAAACTTATCTTGCAAACAATGAGGCTACTGTTTTGTTAGAATTTCGCAATTTTCGTATACAAATACAAAAGAAGAGAAACAGTGACCGCCATTAATAAGAGACTACGAAAATTGAATGGGAAAGAGACCACGGAATAATGTCATTCAAACCATCTATTGTCGCTGTGCCTAATTGGGATCGCCATAAGTCGTAATAGACAAACAAAAAAGTTGTTAAGGGTCAAATCATGTTTCAACTCAATTTGGCCCACAGTGTATATGGATCCACACCCAATCTCCTGCTTAAAATATGATGATGAGAAACTTGCATTCTGTACACAATAACCTCGTCGCAAAATTCAATTAGCAACATCGTTGTAGAGTATTCATTATAAATTCTGAACTAATCTTCCAATTAGGAAGCGATTTCAATTAAAATTTTCACGCAGAGAAAACGAACGCACCTGTTTGCTAGAATTAAATTATCTCTCCCTTCGCCATTGTATCAAATATCATAGACTAGTTCTGGTAATTGCAAAAACTCTAATTGGTTTGTTTCCATTTACTTGCCATTGTTGAGAACGATAATTGATCGACAACAATTTATATGTTTGCGTCCATCAAATGCAAAATTCATTTTTGTACAACGTACAATGAAAATCTTCGATAAACAATCAAAATGGTTTCTCTTGTTTCAAATCTGCTCAAATCGATAACGCTGAGGAAAGTTTGCCAGAGGAACATTGGATAAAGGAATGTTGGAAGCAATATAATTTTAAGTAAATAAAATATCAGTTTCGGAACAGACAGGACAAATATTTGCGTTCCCATCGAACATGGAGTAGTTCCCGCAGGCAGCGGCATGTCGAAAAACAGGAATTTGCCACTTTTGCCAAAAGCAAATCAAACAGATAAAATTTTGCTTTAAACGAAGAGATTATGGAAACTTTTCGATGTTTACCTGGGAATAGTTTTGAAGAATCGAATTAGTTTTAGCCAACGACTGAAAAGTAAGGTGATATCAATATAAAACTTATTGTCAGCAGGCAAATATTTTGAGTGTTTCTATAAAACTACCGAACAAAATACATCTCCAAGGCAGCCACCAATAAGAGTCAAATAACATCCAATTCCATACATAAATCCATCAACACGTCAAAGGTGTTTTTCCCTCAAAGTGCAAACATGTCGAGATATAAGTTATAAGCGAAATGTGCAAGCTGCAAAAGCAACACATTCACATTAATCGAGTGCACAAACAAGTTTATGTGTGCGGATTCAAGAAGCGGGACAAGATATGCCGTGCTGATAATGGCGAGATTTCAGACATTTTAGGGATGTTGACTGGAAAGTTTTTTGTCAAAAGTATGTTTACGCTGTACCGAAGCTTTGAAGCAAAAAATATAGTTTTTATCATTGACGTGTTGATGCAATATATTCTCAACCATGGTAATTTTCCTGTCCTACACGATTTTCCATAATCCTTGAGGATACGATCAGCAGTTTTTCATTTGTTGAGAAACGGCTGATCGTATCCTTAAAGATTGTGAAAAAATGTAACGAGACACTATTGAATAGACTTGCCTTTGTTTTCCCGACAAATATATTTCTCTTCAGCTACGCATCAAAAGTATTGCTTGAAACATTTCCGCACACGAGCAAAATCTATCCGACCTTTTTCTCTTTATTCGCCTGTTTATAAATCAACTTTGTGAATTTATATTCTCGCTCTCTCGCGACTTGTCGCTCTGTGATATACTGATGCGAATTGATCACGCAAAGATGGAAATAAGCGGATGAGACGATTGGGGCTTGTTTTGACTAGAATTCGGATTTCTCCTGAGTTGCCCCAGGATGAAAGATCGAAAATGAAATCAACTTGCAACATTTTCCATGGTCGATATTCAATAATGCGATCCGTCAACTCATATTGAACATGCATCGAAATTTGAGCGAACACAAGAAATCAAATCAGCTTTAGCAGCAGCTGCGATCCAAACCCAATTAGGATGACTGATGTGACGAGATACGATGCAATTTTACTAATTCACTAAATAAATTTACTTCGAATTACTGGCTGGTATCATTTTAATGACTTTTGTATGGGAGAGCATGATGATATCCAATGAAATATCAACAACGAAAACACATTTCACAAAATAGTTTCTTTGCCGCGTCAATAATTCCAAACCTTCCATCGAGTTAAGCCTTTTATCACGTGCTGGTTTCAATTTACGTCCCGTCCGTCTGTTCGTTTGTGTGTCTGTGAGTGTCCGAGCCAATAATTCGTCCGTTTGTGAGTAGAGTTGATGCGCACAATGGGCGCCAAATGAAGCGTCATTTTGTAACCAATAAATTTAACCGAGCAGGACATCTCGGTCGGCTCCATTTTCTAGGATTATTACTGATTGTTTTCACGTTCCAATCACACGATGATATTTCATCAGAGCTCGATGGATATTGTTCGAAATGTCTGCGGGCTATGATCAATATCACGTTCAGATTGATAAGTCTTTACTAGTAAGAATTTTGTTTGGTTGAATGAGCATATGCTAAATTTATGGATCATCCGCAGGCCATTATGGAAATCTTGACCACGACGTGCATAATTAACATAACTGCCCCAGAGCATAACAATATTATTTCCCATTTATAGTCTGGTAAGCTTTTCAACAGAGAAAAATCCATGTTGTTCCACCTATTCCGTTAATTAAGAAACTACTTCAGCCCAAGGAGACTTGTCTAATTTATAGGGTCATTTATGCTTGTCCAAACAGCACCTTGTGGCATATTGGGCGCCGCAATATCGAGGCGCGTCTCGACGCTGGCGTCAAGAAGTGTCTGGAGCAGGTGTGCCGCCAACACAGACCACTTTCTAATTATTATCAGATAAATTACATTAAAACTCTGTGTACACGATCACTCGTTACGGATGCTGTTTTGGACCCAATTTGTGACAGTTTTGGGATAGTTTAGGGCTTTTAGCAATTTGTTGATGAAATTGGACAAGAATTAAAGTAGGGAAAAAAGCAATCCCTCATTTCGTCAGGATCCAATCTGCTTCTTAGTGATAACAAACTCATTTGAAGCTGCCACAACTATGGCTACAATTTTTTTTTAAACTCGGCAAACTAATACAACATCATAAATTGAAACAGCAATAAAACGAGCCATCAAACTTAATAATTCTTCAATTCGTTGGGGAGATGAAGTCCTCCAAAAATTTCTGAAGGATTGACAAATCAATTTGGAGCTGCAGCAACTATGGCTACAATTATTTTGGAAACTCAGCAATTGAAATAGCTACAGAATTAGACAGCAAACTCTTAAATCCTTCCCAACGTTTATGAGATGTATACCTCCAAAGATCCCTTGGTGATTAACAAACTCATTGGGAGCTGCCGAAACTATAGATACAATTTTGTTAAAAACTCAGCAACCTACTATAACATCATCGATAAAAGCAGCTACAGAATGAGCCAGCCAACCTGAAAGCTTCATAGTAATTTGAAGTCCACAGCTACAACGTTCTATAGACATAAAGTCAACCCCCTCTATACAGAATCAAAACTAAATGCTCAACCATATTCGTTATTCACCGGACTTACAGCACGGTCCCTCGTTTCACGTATTGCGCCAAGGCAACGGATCACGTGAGCACCTGTCAAACGTTAGTCCAGTAAAGTGTATACTGATTGGAATATTTCTATGGGTTTAAGTCTAGAGGATGGTACAAGTGGTTCATAGAAGATCAATAATGGGGGTATCTCTGGGACAAATTTCATGTTTATATTTCAAAATACAAGGGAGATATGAATTTCTGAAAATTGCTCACAAAAATCTGTTTTTTTTTATGATTATTCACCCTGTATACGCGAAATTGGAATTTTTAATAAAGAAAGTGGTTCATGAAACAAAAGTTGATGTATGTGTGCATTTTGTCCAAATTTCAAGTTGATATAGATACAAGCTAGTTATGATTTTTTTTGAAAAATTGTCATCAATTTATAAATCACCCTGTATATGCGAAATAAGAAGTTTTGATGGATCAAGTGATTTTTTTTTAAAAACTATCTTTAATTTATGAATCACCCTGTATATAACAAATTCGAGATCTTGAGGACTCAGGTGATTGATAAAACGATGGTGGATAATAATGAGAGAGTACATCCAATCCAAATTTCAAGTTGATATCTCAAAAACCAAGAGTTATTGTAAACCGCTTACGACATCTATTTGTACTACTTTTCCATCTACCCCAACAGTAGGAAACTAGTTGCCACCACTAGAGCAGAAGAGCAAATATTTTGCTTTCGTGTAATCAAGTTCATAAGCATGTGGTAGATTATTTCTGGATATCAGGGCAATTTTATGAAGTGTAACTTCAAACCTTTTGTGTCTTTGTGTTAATAAAATAACCGTCAATTACCGTCAGTACCTATGAAACTCTAATCAAACATATTGCAAAAAAAATTGAGCTCATAAAAGCACCCATTTTCAGCACTGTCCATAAAATTGATATCAAAACTTTTCCAGTTAACGAGCCTTGAATTAAGAAGGGACAATAAAAAGTAATTTTTATTAGGGTTTGTTTTTATGACGGCTCTGGAAAATTCTGATCAGTTTTATCTGACTCTGCTCGTGAAGTGAAATAATAGTTCTTCTTCAGCGAAAATATCAATAAGTCGGTGGGGCGTCAGGGTTGATTGAAAAGCGAGCAACTGGAAAGACACATAGAAGACAAATGATGGCAAGTCGAGAATGGAAAAACCATTTGAAGGATTCCATTAAATATAGTTAGTCTGCAAGAACGCTTCGAATTTTCCTGAAGCAGGCACATATGCTGCCTTGCTGAGTCATTGATTTGGTGTAGTTTCTTGAAGGACATTTGATACAAAAAGCTGATACTTATATAATTCAAGACTTAATTTCAAGCAGGATGCCCAATTCAAAAAGTGAGAGTCATATCCACTAAGATTGTGAAATTCAGTATCTATTTTATTTCCTGATAAACTTATTTAATTTTGTTGAAATGCTGCAGACAAATTAGCATTTTTGAGGCTGATTATTTCACGAATAAAGAAACACAAAGTCCTTGTTATAATCCATAATCCAGACAGGCAGAAATTTGCGTTACCCAAGGGGTTTCCGGGATCATCAGTGGAGCAGCACCAAATCAGTATTTCAAATCTGATCGACATTTGCATAACAAATAGGCGTTGGCCTCTGTGTTTTCTGATTTTGATCCAGTTCATTGAGTTAATGGGACTTGCAGCTGATGACAGCTAATTTCGAACTGTAAATTCACCTCGCTCACGCACGTCTATACATATACAGCAGCAAACGAACAGGAGGAATATGGTGCAGGATGGAATGCGGTCTGTGAATTTTCCATTGTGTGAAATTGTCATGTATCCGTTTCGGTGACAGTGATTTCAATATATCAGAAGATAATACAAGTTATCGACAAACTGAAATTGTAACGAATTTATCTGATGGCATCTTACATTTATTAAACTAGTCCCCAAAGCCCTAAAACAACAGTTGTCCTCACTACCATCACCATCTCTTACATAAAATATGGATGGTAAAGACAAGATTGGTCCCGATTCGGGCTTTCAGAAACATTCACCGTTTTAGGACCGAATAATATATTTCAAGGAGCGCGTCCCTTGTTTACCGTTTATTGGACCCTCTCGGAGGGACTACATTTAACTGCCTCCGTTTCAAGGTTTTATTAAGATTTCAAAAGATTATTGATAGAGATGATGAGCTTGGGTAAAGTGTGATGACCTAATTTGATTGGTTGTTTCAAATTTTATGATATACAAAGGATTGTCTGCTTTCTCGATCTAGAATCATAATTATTGTCAAGCTTCCAGAATCAGACATTGTTCAAAGCTGGAATTTAATTTCGACGATCATGAAGTGCTGAATATCTAGAATTCCATAATGTAGAGCGTTCCTCAAATACCAGTATAATTTCCTAATTTATATATTTTCTTGGAATCCCATGTTAAATCACTTATTTTTCCATCTTCTCAATCTGTGAATCATGTTAATAGAGATTTGATTTTGCTGACTAGACCGAGTTTTACCCAAGATTTTATAAGATAATCGGAATCATTTTTTAAATCAAGGAATCGCAAACTTTCACCTCAAGAAATGAAAAAAACTGGTGCTGAATCATAACATCTACTCTACTAACAAATACCCTATTAAAATATCAAATCAGAACAATAATCTACAACTCAATAACCGAACTGGAATCTGAATCAACCTCAACTCACGTTCCATGCTAATTAAGAACTTGGACAATCCAGGACGTTGCCATATTGTCTATCCGGATAAATCCCTCTCGTTCTCGGAACAATACGAGTATAAATTCCTCGGCACCGTTCATTCGAAAACACTCTAGCTTTGTCACGTTCCTGTGTTTGTGTCGTTTTATGGTGCACTCTCATCAATTTGGAGAAGACATTATTTGAGTTTTCTTGGATTAGCACCACCGTTGAAAGGATCAACTTGATGAATTCTATAATTTGAAGCAACAAAACCATCAATAATGGTGCTGATGATTTTGTCCAAATATAAAGTGGATATCATGACACCCACGGTTATGAAGATGATAACGGCAGTCGATATCCAAGAATATCAATCTAATCATGATGGGACACTGAAGCAGATCATCGGAACAAGCAGAAGATGTTTGGTAATGATTGGAGAAACGAACAATTATAGTTCAGTCAGTTATATAAAATAAAAAGACCCCTCTTAATTTTGAAATACAATATTCTGATCGTTTATATAAGCCAGATGAATTCGAATGAAGCGGTCCAGTTTTATTCAAGCACCTGGGGCGATTCAAAAAGGCATTTAGGTAATTGCGCTCCGGACCGCTTTGCTTTGCTCTGGACTTCATATGGAAACGATTACAGTCGAAAAAGATAAAGTTGTATTTAACAGACCGGGTTTCGGATTCTGGATTTGTTTTCTTAAAAGGAACGTGTCTGGATTCAACCAATCTTGATACCAAGTAAAAAGTTTATTCTAAAGGAAATTTGCGATGTTTTCTAGAGGTATCCCACTACATCATTGTCGTTGTGTAGACTATGTTACGAAAGAGGAAAACAGAAGCAGGAAGAAGGATAATATAAAGGGTTTTTCAGTACAATCAGAGGATTGTAGAGATTGGTGAATGTTGCTAACTTGTGCGGTGATCAGCAATGGCCAGGAACACTTTCAAGAAAAGTTGTTGAGTACACCAAAGTCTGGAATTGCCCAGAAAATACCAATAATTTACAGTCTAGGAAATATGTACAAAATTTTCACTTGTCGATATCGACCTCTAAACCATATCGATATATCAGGCCAGCTTTTTTAAAATAATCAAACCTCACACGTCATGTTCTAGTATTAACTCAGTTAAGAATACATCAAATTGATGTTTAATACCGCTAAGTGATCACTAGGCGTTTACAGAATTGAGTGCAATGATAATGTGCCGGTTATGTTTTGACTGTGACATTGAAACGAAAGTGAATTAGAATCAAAATCACCCCAATAGCTTGGGACGTTAGACTCATATTCACAATATCACACCAACTAGGGTACCGGACAATAGCTATATCCATTGATGATCGTGATGTAGCTTGTCCTCTTAACGTTTCAATGAAAAGGACTCAACAAAAAGGGTTGTTTTGGTGACGTCAGCAAGTTAGTCCAGGGCCTTCAATGTACTTTCCAATTGTCCATAGTTTCGTTAGGGTTAGGCTGGGTGGAGGAAAGTGAACCTACCATTGGAGTACTCGAACTCTTCAAAGATAGGATTGTCCAAATTTGGTGCAGACGTCAGTGGGAGAGAGTTTTGAATGAAAAATGAGATATCTACAGTGAATGGACAGTACGTAACAGGCAGTACACTACCCAACAGCACGTGATGCAGTTTGTGACGGTACATAAAGGAAATCAGTAATAGGCCTGAAAATCAGAAATAACACTGAGGCAAGGGAATTCGTAGTTTGTACAATCTAGTCACAGATGTGAGGGGGCGTTAGCACGAGTTTTAACGATCCAATACAACAATGGTCACTTTCACTTTTCTGCTTATGAAACTTCTCATACTCTCAAACAACATTGAATATCCTGGAATTGATCAATTTATGTCTTTCTTCTAAAAGCTGATTTAGTAACAATAAAAAAAAACATTTAAATTGGAACGAAATTAAATTGATTGCGATTTTATGACTTGGATCTTCTCTTTGGGGATTTAAAAGTCTCCCGCATTAATGTTTTATTGGTTTCTGATTTTTTTTCTCTCCCTAATATGATTATCATGTCATTGCAATTCTTCTTATCAATTCAAGTGAACATGATACGATAAAATCAAAACAGAGAAACAAGGAATAATTTTATTAGATGTGAGTCCAGTATTTTTTCCCACATCAAACTGTTAAGTCCAATTTTGCACCGATTCAACACCACAATCTTATTATGCTGAAAAATTGACGAAATACGAAAAAGGGACGCCCGTCTTGGACCCAAAAGTTAATCGTCACAAGAAAGGATATAAACTCGATTTTGAAAAGTTTCTTGTGAGGCTCAAATGGGAGTCCAGGCAGTCCAGATTTTCTCATTTGTTGTTTCTGTAACGTTTTGACGAATCATTGTTGTCAATTCGATGTGACATGGAAAGGAATGTCAATTTGTTTTTGAAGGGTCTTCGTCCACTGTGAGTGATACGAATTGTTAGGAATTAGAATGGAAATAAAATTTCAAATAAATAACTATTTTTGTGCTCTATATGTCCATGGTACTCAATACAAAAATAGCAAAATCAATTTGGAGGGCGTCTGTTATGACCTAAGCACCAATTAATATGGAAAAGTACATAATCCACGCGCGCTCTCCATTAAACGGACTGGGCCATCATCCATTAGAAAGTCCATTGTTTTTTTCATGTCATGCCTGTCGAAAGCTACTGCTCGCATTCATGCCTAACCAGTTTCTGCTTTGTTTTGTTCAGGTGAGGTTTTGATCCTTTTTTACGGAGTCAATTCACGAAATCCCAAAATGAAATGCCAACAAAAAATGTGTCAGAACTTTCTTCCTTTTCTTCTCCTCTTTGGACAGATATGCCGATCAAGCGTGAAACACACTCACGGACTTATTCCTATCAAATCCCGCGCGCTTGGTCGCATTTCTGCGGCATCAGACGATTCGAATTTATATCGAAAAATGCCGGCCAAAAGGAACACACGCCCTGATTTTCTCCTTTTTCCACTTTGAACTCAAATCGGCGACTATACATCCATCGAGGATTTTTTGATTGCAAGAGGGAGAAGCAGGTCTTTGATAGAGAAATATCAATTCAATACTTCATATTGAGGGTAGTTGATGAAGTTGTCAGGCGATATATTGAATAAGCTCTCCACAGCTTGTTAATAGAACTGCCGCAAATTTTCTTAATAACATTAAATCCACTTAGTTATTCCATGAGTTCTGAAAGCAAATGTCTCCACTAACCCCCTTTTCTATTAATTCCAGGTAAGCATCACGCATTTGGATAAACATTCCTTGAAAGGGACGAGGACAAATTTATTCGCACAAATATCAATAATTACTCCAAGTTGGGGCAGAATTTTGAAGGATGGAATGGTTGGAGAGACTGCGTCGTATTGAATTAGGTAGTTTGAAGAAGTATTTTGCGTTACGATGAGGCTCCCTTTCAGTAAATGTGAAACTTTTGCACGATTATTCCATCAATATTGTATGAGCTCTAGTTTGATTAACATTGCGTTGGTCTCTTTTGCCATAGGGAGAAAATCAGTCCATCAAAAGCAACCTTGGTTTTAACACATTTCAACAGTCAAGAAGTCTCTTTTATCTGATCTCGAGGAATCTGCGTTAGAGAATGACTTTCCAAATATGTAGATTGAGATGGTCCAAGCAGTCAGGTACAGTGGAAAACATTTGGATTAGCATACTTTATTTAGAAAAGTTGTTTTCTGACAACCCCCGTATTATGCCGTAGGGTGAAATAAAACAACATACACATGTGATCTGTTATGTGCTAAATCGTTTTACTGTCTCTAATCACGTGTAGTCTGCTTACTTTGATGATTTTTGGTTTCAAACCATGGATAACTTAAAACCACGAGGTAGGACTCTTCGCCATTTTTACTTTCGAGATTCTCTCAAGTCTACCGCGTAAAAGTCTTCCAATGCACAGGGCAGTATCATATAGGGATTTCCAATCATATCCTATCCCAGTGTATTTTTTGAGAAAAGATGAGAAATCAGTAATATTTCTGGAAATTTGTTCTCTTCATCACTGGCAACATCAGAGTTATATTTTCTCTAATTTTTTTTCGTTTTTGGGCTTCGTTTTTGAGTTGTAGTATTCAGGAGACTGTTGTGTTCCCCGGAAGAAGATCATTTTCAATCGCCGTTCTTGGAAAGGTTCCGGAAAAATATTCAAGAGTGCTCTGGAGTTGCACCGTTTTCTTTTCTTTCAGAATACCGCACCGTTTCCTTCCATTTTCGTTTTTATTTTCACGCCATTATTCCCGCGTTATTTGATCCAAGGGCAATTTATTTTCAACCTTCAACATAGTATCCTTTGGAATCATTCGCTATAAGTTGACGTAGAAACAAGTTTGGAGATAATAAGTTTTGACAATTGGTGATTTTGTTCATTTTTTATTTTTTGATTTTAGTATTTTTTTCGTTGACCTCCATTTTGCGTCAATCTATAGGTTGAATAGATTTTTTTGCCATTTTAAATCAATTTTATCACGTCTGGAAGATTTATTTTTATAAAAAATCAATTTTGTGACGATTATGATGATTTTGGCATCATTTTCAATCCTTTTCAAATTAAATAAATATTTTCAATACATGTTTGGCTCTCAGGGATTTTGTTTTTGTTTGAAATCAATTTTATGATGGTTTTAGGATTCTATAACTGTTTTAAAGTGTTTTAAAAAAAATCTATTGGATCTCAGAAATCATTTTTTGATTAAAAATTATTTGAATAACCTGAATAAATTGATGACGTTTTTGATGATTTTAAAACCTATTTCAGAGTATTATTTTTAAAAAAAATTTTTGAACACCACAATCTTTAGGTTTTTCTTTGTTTAAAATCAATTTTATCACGTCTCTTGCAGATTTTTCTCAATTTTTTTATATTGACTTGAATGGAGTCTTTCAAGAGTCTCCCTGACTCTGGCCTTTCTTCTAGACATCAGGACCTCTAGTATGTTCAATAACCAACAACTTTCTGGTTGGAAAATAACCAACATTTTTATAATTTTTGGAAAGAAAATCACAATGAAGTAACATTGATCGCATTTTTTAATTAATCAATGGATACCAGAACAATATCATTTTGTTTTCTGAAATATTGCAACCTGCAATTCTTTTGATCCACTTTAAATCTCGATCCACTCTTTGATAGCATCATTTCAAAGGCTACATTGTCTCCACGACCAAAGGTCTGCACTTTTAATTTGAAGATTTCTAATAAGGTTTGCTCTCGCATGCCCAGAGCAGAAAGGAACACACACACACAGATAAATTTAATTAGTACAAGAGCCGCCATTTGTTGGGGGCTTTATTGTGAAAACAAATATAGTTTGTTCACTTTTATTCCATGTTTCAGCGCATATACAAAATAAATACAAACTGTTTGTGGGGGATAATAAAATTATGAATACTTGTATGTGGATGAGTTCAATGGAAAATATTTTTTCTGTCAGACTTAAACAAGGGAATAATTTGAATAGCACAATTCCAGCAAGCCCCCCCTGGCAAACTCCGATTTTCCGCGAGAGGAAACAAGCAGCTTGAATTTTAATTAGTATTTTGTATGGGCTTGGCAGATGAAGGAAACTAGGATATTAGAGAACGATGAGTTGAACCTAAAGCGGAACTGGATTTTTTTATCAATTGTTTGTCGGTGTTCCTGCAGCTTCAGGCCATGCAAAATGACAACGCGTTTTAGTCTTTTTCAGATTCAGAATATCCGAGAATGTCATTAAAGCGGAGTGAATATATCGACAAGGAGAGGGTCGAATCTGAACAGGTTTAATCAAAATAAGTGCACGGCTTGGAATATAAATACTCGTTCCCGGACAGGTACAATATATATTTCCATCGATCCACGGTTGTTTGTCAATTTCTTTATTATGTTGAAGTTTGTCTACATCTTGTGCTTCAGTGTGTACTTAGACGAGAACGTTTGTTTTTCTTTTACAAAGCATACATAGAAACCTTGAGAAGGAGAACATTCTCTTAATTGAGAGCTTTTGTATAGATGACTGAAGAGTTCCAGTTCAGTGAAAATGGCCAGGAACAAAAAATGGACTATTTTTCAAAATACAGTAAAATGTTGTTCTTTGCCAATCAACAGTTCAATGAAAAGTTTCCGGTAAAGTAAATAATGGAATAATTAAATTTTTATTGAGTTTCCATAACCTGAGGGTACACGATTCTCATTTTTTTGAAACTTTTTCTAGTGCACAGCAGGATATTCTATCAAACAGTTCTCTTTGAAGAAACACAAAAAAGAGCCTGGATCCTTCGATTGATTATAATAAGATTTATGGTATAGATCTAGGTGGCTTAACCAAACCTGACCTGGATTTTGAAGAGTGGATGAAAACAGCAGCAGTAGCGTAGGTTTAAACATCATACTTGAAAATAATGACAGAGGCGTATGAATCACTCTCTTATCTATAAAATAATCATATTGATATTTTTTTGGATAAATTGTGAGTCATAAGGTGATATCTTTTTGAGATTTGAAGGTCGGACCAAAATTGAAAGCAATGTTGATGAAAAAATGTTAAGAGTACCCTGTATAATTTTTTCCAAAGCACTTTCTGACATCACTATCACAAATTCACATCGCTGAAGAATCACTTACCACTCATTTGTTTGCATTTTGAAGATCAGACTGAAATTAAATGAGTGGCGTGGGCTAGAATGTCAATGTATGGAAAAAAGCACTCTTCATAACTTCTAATTTTCTGTTGTTTTTGTGACAAGTTCTGAGAGTGACCCTACGAATTCTTTTCCAAATTTTGAACATCACAGAAGAATTGAAGGAGTGGCGTGAGTTTCAAGACCAACGTTGAAAAAAAACATTATATAACATTTTTCAGAGGTGTTTCGGACATTTTTATAACAAATTCCGGCTCTCAAAAAATCACTTTTCAGTTATCTTTGTGTATTCCAAAGGTTAAACTAAAGTTGTAACAGGGGCGTAGGATTGAATATAAATGTTGAGAAGGCACACTACCTCATAAATCATCCTGTAGAAAATCATTCACTTTCTGATGTTTTCATGATAAATTTCAAGTCTTGAGTTTTTCTTTGAGTTTTGAAGTTTGGAAAAAATTGAAGCAGTGGCGTATGCTTAGAGGGCAATGACGGTCAAGATTGACCTTTTTTGCGAGGTTCTTCAAGGATTTTTTTTACATTTCTATATAACATTCCGCTTGTTTTTCCACTTATTTTAATGAATTTTGAAAGATGGACTGGAATTCAAGCAGTGGTTTAGGCTTCAAGATCAAAATTGGTGAAAATGAGACCAAGAACCCTCTGTAAAAAATCACGCGGATAACTATTTGACCTTGAAACAGTGGTAAGGGCTTTAGCCAGGCAACAACTTTTATTAAAGGAGTTTGCTTATTGGCGCCATGGTTGGTGATTCAACCGCTAGCAAAGTTGTCTGACGTTGGGATTTTCGTTAAGCCCTCTAGACTAGACTTTTGAAAATATCTGGAGAGAATTACCTTGAAGAGAAAAATTGCAGTGAACAACTTCTTTTCAAGGTTTTTTTTGATTGGAGCCATGGTTGCTGATTAAACCGCCATCAAACTTTGTCAGGCGTAATCATTACCCTTGAGGCCTCTAGTCTAGACTTTTGAAAATATCTGTAGAGTAGTACCTTGAAGTGAAAAATTGTTCGGACAAATCTTGTAGACTATCAACCAAAAAACAACTTTTAAACAGAAAGTTTTTTGATTGGACCCAGGGTTGCTGACTCTACCTTCGTGAGCCCTCAAGTCTAGACTCAAAAATATCTGGAAAGAAGTACTTTTGAGAGAAAAATTGTTCAGACCAAACTTTTAGACTATCAACTAGAACACAACTTTCATATTAGGAGTTTTCTGATTGAAGTCACGGTTGCTGATTTAATCACCATCAAAGTTTGTCTGACGTTATCAATCTCCATAAGCCCTCTAGTCTAGACTTTTGAAAATATCTGGAAAGTAGTACCTTTGAGAAAAAAATTTTTTTGACAAATCTTGTAGACTATCAACCAGAAAACAACTTTCATCCAAAGAGTTTTTTGATTGAGGTAGAGGTTGCTGATTTAACCACCATCAAAGTTTGTCTGACGTTATCATTCTCCCTAATCTCTTTAGTCTAGACTTTTAAGAATATCTGGAAAGCAGTACCTTTTACAAAAAAATTCATTGGACAAATCTTGTAGACTATCAATGAGAAAACAACTTTCATTCGAAGAGTTCTTTGATTGAAGTCAAGGTTGCTGATTAAACCACCATCAAAGTTTGTCTGACGTTATCATTCTCCTTAAGGTCTCTAGTCTAGACTTTTAGAAATATCTGGAAAGTAGTATCTTTGAGAGAAAAATTGTTTGAACAAATCTTGTAGACTATCAACCAAAAAACAACTTTTATCCCAAGAGTTCTTTGATTGAAGTCAAGGTTGCTGATTAAACCACCATCACAGTTTGTCTGACGTTATCATTCTCCTCAAGCTCTCTAGTCTAGACTTTCAAAAATATCTGGAAAGTAGTACCTTTGAGAAAAAAATTGTTCAGACAAATCTTGTAGACTATCAATCAGGAAACAACTTTTACCTCAAGAGTTTTCTCATTGGAGTTGAGGTTGCTGATTTAACCTCCATCAGAGTTTGTCTGACGTTATCAATCTCCTTGAGGCCTCTAGTCTAGACTTTCAAAAATATCTGGGGAGTAGTACCTTTTAGAAAAAAATTTATTGGAAAAATCTTGTAGACTATCAACCAGAAAACAACTTTCATCTTAAGAGTTTTCTGATTGGACTTAAGGTTGCTGATTCAACCTCCATCAAAGTTTGTCTGACATTATCAATCTCCTTGAGGCCTCTAGTCTAGACTTTTGAAAATATCTGGAAAGTAGTACGTTTAAGAGAAAACTAGTTTGAACAAATCCTGTAGACTATCAACCAAAGAACAAGTTTTATCCCAAGAGTTTTTGATTGGAATCGAGGTTGCTTAGTTAACCACCATCACAGTTTGTCTGACGTTATCATTCTCCTCAAGCCCTCTAGTCTAGACTTTAAGAAATATCTGGAAAGTAGTACCTTTGAGAGAAAAACTGTTCTAACAAATCTTGTAGGCTATCAACCAGGAAACAACTTTCACCCCAAGAGTTTTCCTATTGGAGTTGAGGTTGCTGATTTAATCTCCATCAAAGTTTGTCTGACGTCATCAATCTCCTTGATGCCTCTAGTCTAGACTTTTAAAAATATCTCGAAAGAAGTCCCTTTGAGAGAAACATTGTTTGGACAAATCTTGTAGATTATTGACCAGTTAACAACTTTGATGCTGAAAGTTTTTTTATTGGAGTTGAGGTTGCTGATTTAAACTCTATCAAAGTTTGTCTGACGTTATCAATCTCCTTGAGGCCTCTTGTCTAGACTTTTGAAAATATCTGGAAAGCAGTACCTTGAAACGAAAAACTCCTCGAACAGATGCTCTAGACTATAATCTATTTTATGGATAGAAATGATTGATACTCGCATATTATTCAAAATTTTGACACCATAAAAGCATTATTATAGTCGAAACGAACAGGTTTCAACTGAATGATCAAAATTAAGTTCAACTCAAGTTCTTTTTTTTATTTATGACAGGAACTGTTTAAAGAATCATTCTTCTTCACAAAGCCGACAATGGAAATCGATTAAGATCACATATATTTTTACCATTTTCTTACCATATTATTGGCATTGTTCACCGGACTCACCTGTAAAAAGAAAATCAAAATTAGTCATCCGCACCACGGAAAAAGCAATGTCAACACTCGAGTCAATAATTTGGCTGCGAAACTTCATTTTGTAGCAACAGGGAACATAAAAGGCCGTCTAATAAGGCTCAAAAACAAGAGTCGGGAGCATTCTGTTAATTGCTTTTTCTTCCCATCGATTCCCGAGTGGTGTACTTCCGCGCTTTCGCTCCAAAACAGGATATGGAGGAAATATCGCTCGTTCACTTCTTGCCACAAATGGAAAGTATTAGCGGAAATTGGTTGTTGTCTGTGTGAAAAAAGATTTTGCTTCTCAACCCACACGCATGAAAATACATAAACCGAAAGCTATTGAAAATCTCAATTCACTTTTTTCCAGTATTTAAATGCATTCCATCCAGCGTGCTGAAGAAGTTATGCAAATTTAAAAAGGTTTTCGAGTTGCCACATTCTAAATGAACTTACTACTCAAGGCTTTTTGCTCTTAAGAGCGGTTCAAGTCCCTTTAAAAGCCAATTTCGGCTTTTTGGATCACTATTAAATGGAACAGAGATTAAATTCTAGAGATAAATGACTGTCAAACATTGCCCTTCACGACACTCACTAATGACGGAATTCTTTGATAATTATTGGAATGCTGAGGTCATAACATTTTTGATAAAGTTCAAGGTAAATGCACGTCAGACCCGTTCGATTTATAAATTATGCAAAAATCATCAACCGTCTCGAACAGTCTTGTCGATTAACAGGCCACCGCAAGTTTTAATGGAAACGACAACAACGACAACATCGACCAGCCTTCGATAATCACTTTTATTAAACACTCTCTGGTTTTAAACACGTCATGCTGTCACTCGAGTTGTGTATGGTTGTGAGTTTCGTATAGTTAGTTAGTTACTTGTTTAACCAACATTCTGATGATTTGACTTTATTTATAAAATTGTGAAACTTTTCAACAACTTGTGTTACAAACTACGGGACAAAATGTCATTATCATTGTTAATAAAAAAAAACTGGTATTTTCATATCATTGTGGATTCACGGTGCCAGAAGTCTCTATGACAAGTCCGGTAAACAAATTTTAGTGTGAATCTTCACTTAAGACATTGTGAAGACTGGTGCGGAGTGTGGAACAATTGTTTAATTTGGACTTGACTACCAGATTTGTTATGGAAATTGAGATAACGTAATTTTAGAAAAAAGTAACGGTAAAAATACATCATTTATCAAACTTATCACCTGGTTACTCAATTTATCGAACTATTTACTGTACTTTGGTGGACAATCACTTCTTTTGCTTCAAACCACTTGAGGTTACTAAAAAAGATATACTAAACCTCGTGGTTAGCGGATGATCCATTTCTCTTAATCATCTGGAGAGTTGGAATTTGATAAATCACGTGAGGCTCCAGATAGAATGTTAAACCCTACCCGCCTTCACTGGTGAGCCAGCTCTTACTCTTCAGGATTTCCTGGAGTGGTCGATTTGAGGTACATTGGTTGTCATTATTCTTTAGTTTGTTTTCAATTACTTTTTAGTTCTCTTTTAACAAGGCTTTGGACTTCAAAGAAGACCATATAGGAAGAATTCCAAGCAGATTCAAGAACATTTTACTTTATTTTTGTTGCTGAAATGAAACAGTTGAACCAGATACCATCGAATTTTATGGAAAAATTTCAGTCACAAGAAGAACAACGAATGAGAGCTTAACAAGAAAAGAAAGAACGCTGGCACCACAGTATAACTACTTCTTCACCACATCTACGGAATTTTTGTCAGCTTATAGATCCTGAAAAAGTGGATAATGGGAAGTGGATGATTGAGTTTCCATAACCGTAGGATATACGACTCTCATTCTTTTGAAACTTTTCCAAGCGAAAGGGGTAATCGATCTAGAGCACAGCGAAGAATTTTTCAAAGCTATAGAACAGACGACTAGATAAAAAACAGGAAGACAAAAACACAAACAAATTCTCCAAGTATATATTCAGAATATTCTGGGCAATGAAAACCCTATAAAAAGTTCAAGACAAAGACAAGAAAAGACTGAGCAGCCTTGGAGTCACTATATAGACAGTGCCAGCTATACATCAAGAAATCTTTGGTACATTGATGATTGTCCAGGGTGAGCTTGCAGCCCATGTTTAGTTAATGGAAAAGAGGCCAGGATATCCATAGATTGGTTCGAGTTTGAGAATAGTATCAAGCCATGAACGGAGCACTGGAGATTGAAGCGGCATACGATCGATGAGACGATGAGGACACAAACGATGAGTCTGCAAAATATGATAATACAAGATCCTCTTGCATGACGAATCAATCCATACTACACAGTCGTCAAGGCAACGGACATATCAAGCCTGTCTTCCAGACACAGCTACGGTATAGATCACCATCCCTAGCCTGCCAGGATTTTTGAATTAATCAGGAAAACCAAGATCACTGAATACCAAGTGAAGACAAAGGCGCCAGCATCGTATCCATCAAGAGCCTAGAAAAACATGTCAGAGGCCTTGTTATTGGAGGAAAAGTCAATGAACGACTTCACCATTACGGTCTATACAGGAGCAGAGGAGTCCCCAATACCAAAGTCTGCATGTACTGAAGATTCAGCCTTTATCTGAAGGAGAATTTTTGCGTATGATAACTGGATGTCAGCGGTGAAATGGAGGCTCATATTCATCTTGGGAGACTAAAATTGCATCACAAGGTTTTGGTGGCTGACATAGAAGACAGATTTACATCGAGCATAGACCTCATACGTCAACATGGATTCTCACTGGAGCATAACCTCAATATTCTCATGTTTGCTTTGTTTTGTATAGCGTCATCGACTCGAGCTATGAGAGCATTGGTAGTAGAAGTAAGTATAACTGGAAATTCCGAATGGCAAATTAGAAAAAAAAGCTGGTGACGCGTGGGGCTTGTAAAAAACCAGGACAACACTAGAAAATACCTGGTTGCTAGAGCATTAGTGACGATCAAGCTCACATTCCTATAAGCATTTCCAATGTTTTCCAGAATAGTGTCAAAATTAACAAAGGTAACATATTTCCTAAATATGAATGAAATGGGTGGCCAGATGAAGAGCATGAAAAAGCACCCAGGACAATAACACTTAACAGGAGTATAAATGACTCATTTTTCCGTCTTTGATCGAGTGATTCACTTTTTCACGTCACTCGCCAATTTATCTGACACCGTATTTTCTTGGACTTAACGTTGGCCGTGTAAGAATTGATAATTTACTGTTTAATTTCTGACCGAAACAATCAAACTTTGTTTTCCGGCAATCAATCCTACAATTTTTTTAAATTCTCCAGATGCGCATCACCGGTAATAATTGTGCGCAATTTAGCCGAACCAAGTTCCCTACCTTGAAATATATTGAGGCGGAGATTAGCTTAGCTTCTTTCAAGGCCCGTTTTTCGGTTTCGAATTCCTTTCACATTTTAAACCACGAGGTAGGACGTTTTCACTCGTTATAATGTCTAATTTTGGCTGAAATTCTCTCAAGTAGAACCGCGTTGTAATAAAGTGACTAGCCGGGTGGAAAAGAATGATTTTTCAAGTCATAAGTTGCTGGTGAGTGTTCTTTCTTTTTATCAATATTTTTGAGATAGTCCTGAGTAACATGACGGAGAAGCCTTTGGACTAACTATCCGTATTTGTACCGTTTTATTCAATTTTCTCGCAGCCGAGATCTGAGCGAGTTTCCTTTAACAAATTTTCCGTGCCCCCCTCGCCTTATCCCGTCAGGACGCAAACTGACCCCGTCGCGTCGGTTTTTCCGTTACATTTTCATTCTTTGCCATCGGAAAATTCTTCTTTTGAATTTCCGCTGTTTTTCTGTTGAAATTCCAGCGTAAAAAACGCCACATGTTTCATGTACTGATATGTCACTGCTGCTGAATTGCGTTTTTCTTAGCTGCTATTTTGACTGATTGCTCTACTGTTTTCGTTACGTTATTTTTATCCTATTTGCTGGTTAGTAACCAGTCAAAACACAACACTGGGACTTTCTCCACTGTTTCAATGCTACCCTATAGGCATTTTGGGCTCTCTACCACGTGAAATATAGAGAGTGGCGCCCAAGTTTTGTGGAAATGACCGATTTTTTCCATTTCTGTTGAAAATTGATCCCGGAAAATCTCCGCGGGTGTCACAAGACTATTATCATTTCTCTGTGGAAGAATTCAAAAAGGCTCAGCAGTTCAACTACGAACACCCAGATCTTTTTGGTCATGAGGAATGAAATAAATACTGGTAAAACTTACCAATACACCAACCGTCCAGAAGATCACATCACTCATGGCAAAACAGCAGGAGGTAGAATCATCTATGAAGAGTGTAGCCTTTTGAATTTGAACTTTTTGAACTAGATTTTGTATGGATTATAGGAAGCTCAATGATGTGGATAAATCAGTCTATTTCATTTAACAATGTTTCAACAACCATTTTTATAAAATGAGAATCATACATTCTCAAGTTATGAAAACCCATCAGTTATTGAATTTTTCAATACTACCACAAAGTCATTATTATCTGGAATATTTTCTGATTAAGTGGCCGTCATCTACATCAATGGATCTTCTCATAAGCCTGTAACTAATATTCTTAATTGAAATCTGATATTCCAAACAACAAACTTTCATGTATTCAAGATATCAAGATATTTTTTGTCGCGATTGATTTGAGGTGCTTGTGATCGGCAAACTAAATATAGCTTGGGTGTATGCTTGAAAATATTGAATCCAATTCAGCTGACTGCAACATTTAAAAAAATTGCAAATGTGACTCCACTCTGAATCAACAACTATACTACTCAAATCCAACTCATTCGTATAACAGTAAAAAGTTACTCGAGTTGGATTCCTCAACTAAGTTGGGGCAAGTCATTCCGGATAACTATCAAAGTTGTGTCTAAGTTCCAAATTTTACAGTTGAATACACAAAATGCACTTCTTTCAAGAACTTTTGTACAATTTAGATGTTTGGCAAGGGATTGAAAATTATTTTGAATGTATTATCAATCATATATTCGATGTCCTATGAGACTGTTGTATGAGGAGGCATCCATCGCCGTTTCCTCAATATAGTCGGATCTAAGGACCTCAATATACTCCTCAGCAGCTGATTTTTTGAGTAAGGGAGAAAAAAGTCATTGGTTTATTTTTCTGGGTGCTGTTTAGCCATTAGAAAAATTTGCGTTTGTTCTCTTTTTTCTCCTAGTTTCTACCTCAAGTTATGTCCTCACTTTGCCTGTAGTGGAATTCAAGTTGTTGATTTTTCACCATCCGAAACTTGAGTATTTAGGAGTGATTCTGATGGAAATGGTGATTGTGGTCCATCAACTCCTTTATCAATCAAGTTTGATTACCATCAGAAAATCGAACAACAGTGAATTTTATTCTACTTCCAGTTCCAAACAAAAGATTTTAAACAGCAGATGTTTAGTTTTCCGAATAAATTTGATAGCCATGAGCTAATCTCTCTAAAGCGCTTAGTTTGTCATTGAAACTGATGTTATCATTTAATTCGCATTCACGTCATTAGAGTTTATCTGGTTGATATTTATTCGTGATTTACATTATTTATTCGCGTTTGTAAGCGCGCATATTAATTGGGAGATTGATATTTTCAAAACAAATACTCATATTGAAGACCAAAGGATTAGTTTGGTACAGATTATAGATATTTTTGATCATCTCAATCCGGTTGGACTATACACATTTCATTGTCCGTGGGACGAAAAAAGTCTGTTTTTGCTATCGAAACAAATATAATTTAGATTTTTTTTTGCGGAGGATCGTAGTGACACAATTTGACAGCTGCGAACTTCAATTTTTATTGTTCAGAAAGACAGTCAAAATGATACGAGAAAGGCCACTTCAAGTCTGATTCATTCTGTTTCAAGCTTTCGGGAAACTATTTTCAATTCATCAGGAAAAAATTCGGAGAAACCCAACAACTTCAACCACCAACAATAAAAAAGGTACAGTTCATTGCTGAAAATTGACTTAAATCACATAAGATTATTAAAACCAGTTCGTTTCATACTGCAATCTTTCAACAACATTTTGTATAAAATGAGAATCATACATTCTCAAGTTATGGAATCTCACTTGTATCTGCATACAATGATTCCCATACAGTCGATAACTTGTTTTTGGACTGGGACTTTTTTTTCGGACATTTCCTGACTCCACAGCAATGATAACGAACAAAAAAAACGATCACAACAGAAATATCAAAACGTTAAAAAGCTTCACCAAAAAAGTAAAAAACAACTAAAACAACAATAACTCTCCAATTTTTCCTATGAAGAATTATCTAGAAAATTCACTAGTGAAACGTTAATAAATACAAATGTTTGGAACTAATTTATTTAACGTCAATATTCATGTACACTCACCATCTATATCACAACCTATTTATGTTTTAAACTGTTCGTTCACAATTCATAGAACACGGATCATTATCAAATGAGGATTGTCAGATAATTGAGGTTATACATTATATCCATATCGACAGACTGTACGTGAGCTATTTAGGTTTTTCTGCTTGTAAGATGCAGATTGCGGGATTCTTCATTTGGTGTACACTTGCCTTTGTAGATGTTGCACCTGAGTTTTTTGCCCATTCAGTTGTTTGGTTCTTTCATGTATTTGTTTTTTTATCTGTCACTGTAATTTTGTCTATCAAACCTGTAAAATGGGTCCCTTCCACTGTTTTAAACATTTTAATGATATGTGTTATCTAATAATATGTGTGTTTAATAATTTGTGATTTTTTTGATACTGTTGTGGTGCCTTTCGATATTGTACTTCATATTTGGTGGGTCCATTTTTGTTATCAACTTGTTTAGATAGTGTTGTAATCCTCCAGCACCCAATGTAGTTTTTATTGATGACTTGACTACCTCCGAAGAGTTTCACTCCAGTCAATAGACTATTGTGACGAGACATCATTTTGTCGCCGATATTTGCCCTGCAACGTCTCTGTGTGCTGCGCGAACGCGGTTGAAGCTTATAGACATTTCTAGAAAGAGCTGGGGTATTCTTGCATTTTTAGCGAAGGAGCCCTAGTATATAGAAGCCCGCTATTCAGTTTAGTTCAGTGAGTTATTGATTTGTCGCGAAATATAAATCAAAAAACATAAATATGCTACGGTTGTGAACATAAATATTTCTGATGTTGTGATAGTGCTGTAGTGACTTTGAATAAATAAATTGAAACTGAACAGTATTTCTTTGGCGAAAAATATCATACTAGCGATAGTAACTTGAGGGGTTGCTGATCTTTCTTCGGATCTTTCATTATTATTTATTTGTTTGTGTTCTGTGGCTTGTGCCCTTGAACAAATGTCAATACTGTGTTTTATTGAAACTATGATTTCCAAATAGGCTAGTTTGATTGGTATTTTATCTGATCAAACATTATGATCGAAGCTTTTATGCTTAACTCTGGACTATTTCCTCTGCACCAGTTTCCTTCGAACCACATCTTGCTCTTGACAAATCGATTCGAGCTTCTCAACATAGCCAAAACACTTTCCCACTTCCAATGCAGAACTAATTATCCCATAATCCCCGCGACATATACAAATCCATGTTGGAACCGAAAGGGAGATTGTACTACGTGCGAATTAATTTACAAAATAAATCACACCGATAAAATGGAGGAGAGATTGAGGTAATACATTAATTTGGTGGCTCCGATGATGAAAACGATGCTTCAAAATGTAGGTGCAATTTTTCACTGGGAGTTCATCAATATGCCTGTCTGTTACCTTCTTGGCATGGTTGATAAATCAATTAGTGTCTTGATTGCTAGTTTCTGTCGGAAATATAAGTGTCTTGTGTCTCAATTATAAATTTGCCCCTATTCAAACTGAATAAGCGCGTTCGTAGGTAACCAATTACCACGAAAACAGGCCTGCGAGATCCATTTAGAGACTTTGGACCTCTTACGAGCAGTTTCACAAAGTTTGTAGACGTATAACTAGTTCCTTGTGTCGGTGGCGGTGAATAAGCGGTTTTTGGAAATGGAGGTTGATATCTTTATTTTGATGGTTCTTTCGTCTGTTCATCATATTATTCATATGAAATTTGATTTCATGCACGGATTCTGAGCATTCTCGTGTGGAAAAGAGCATTGAGAGGTAGAAAGTGGAACAAGCTTGTGGAAAAAGATCTCAACACAGTCAAACATTCATCAGACCGATTTTCCATAACCTGCGAATGTATGATTCTCATTTTTTATATAAATTGATTGCATAAAGACAACATAAAACGGACTTGCCACGTGTGAACTTTGGGTATCCACGTATTTTGTACTTTTCAAAGAAGAATTTGGAAAATTATTTTTCCGTTTTACTATTCTAAAGAGAAAAGATGCTGGATAAATCACATTTTCAAAAAAAATTGTCAAGGCATATTGAATTTTCAAATTCGACTGCACAATTTTCAGTTTCTCAAGTACTACGCTTGCTAACGTCACTAACTAAAAGAAATATTTAAACAAGAAAAAAAATTAAAATTCAATTTTCAACTAAGTTTAGCTTATTTGGGTCAGTTTCGTCTAGTTTGATTTGGTTTGCGTTAGCTTTGATTTGATTTGTGCTGACATGAGACATTTTTGGTTCAATTGGTTCAGTTTGGGTTAGTTTCAGTTGATATTGAAATACAGCCTTCGAAACTCTCATCCAGACATTATGGTCTTCTAGTGTTTGGTGTTTTTTTATTTTATAGTGTTTTTTTTTTCAAAATGAAATGACGTATAAACAAAAAAAATATCGCAGTCCTGGTTTTCAAGAAGTTTGGGTAAGTTTGACAACATTGCATGTAAGCTTGAGGTATTCGGAACTCAAAGCAAAAATAATATTTTTTATGTATGCGCACCCGGATCCGTAAACGTATCGACTCGCGTTAACCATATAAATACTCACTCTAGCAGCGATTCATTCTGCGTATATAAAACGGAATGATGAAACTTCAAAGTTGTCGAACCTTGCGTATCGTAACCTAAGATTTTGCTATTTGTTTATATTTTTGATTTGGTTCACTCATAATTATTAATGTTAAGTGACAATCGATAAGTTGAGATGCGTTCGATACGTTCAACGGAACGAATCGAAATTTCCGCATCTATTCTGAGCATGCGCAGATCAATGCATATAAGGATACGTTTGAAATTTGAGACGTACTTGAAGTGTCTAATGTGACAAAGCTGTTGGTTCATGAACTATTTTTTCGAGTTTTAATAATTGTCCCATAATTCCAAAACTTTGCTCCAAACTTGAAAAAAAATCATCAATGTGTGGATACCTCATATGGTTTTGATCAATTACCAAAAATGAACTGTATGTACATCCTCTATAAGAAAAGTTTGTCTAAAAACCAATCATTTCTATCACCGAAATAAAATGAATCAAGAGGTTTTTGTGGTGGGGATTTGAGTACTTATAAAAAGGCTTCGTCATTTTGAAAACAATCAGCTGGTATCGATTCGTGTCTTATGGATTGTAAGAAGATAGTTGAAAACATAAATAAGTTGTGATATAAATTATTGTAAAAAGTGAGTGTACATAAATAATTACTTTAAATAAATCAGTCAAAACTGGATAAATGATTTCTATAGCTGAAAAATGCTTCTTTGATCTGTTATCTGAACATTCGTATTTAAGTTGTTCAAGGTGTGTCTTAGGTGATCTCAGGTGTCTTTTGGGTATCTCCCCATTTATAAAGTGACTTTTTGAAATAGGATTACACAAATATTAAGCACGACACTTGAAAAATTAGAGACTTGACTTCCAAATAACAGAAAGTAAGGCCAGGCAAATTGACAGGAATGTTAAAATGTGGTTATATACAAGTTTTGAGCCGGAACTTCCTTTGATTATCTCCTGACATCGAACATCAATCAACATCATTGATAGTTTAGCGTATAAGAAACTTCATCTGCGTGATAATTAATAGGCTACACTGAAAACTTTGAAACAAAGTACAATATGAATTTTATTTAAGTTCTGTGTAATTACATTTTGTGAATCAATTTACAATGAAGTTTGTGGAAATATTGGAAAATCGTCCATTTCATAACTAATCAGGCCATCCATTTCAATATTCATGCAAAATCAATTGGTTGGCTTCAGAAGCCTATAATGTTATTGACAAAATTTGAGTATTTATTGTGAATATTATGGTTGAGTTACAGTCTGCTATCTTTATCAGTAACATGATGATGAATTTAGTAAGAATGAGAAAACCAATCAGCAACAAATGCTTATGACAAGTTCTCCTGAATTTTTTAGGCTTTTGAGACGGACTGGTGTGTTTCTGGAGGTATATATAAACCGATATAATGATGTCATTGACCATGGAAAATGTGGAAAATGCATTACAAATTGATTATAAATAGTTTTTCAATCACTGAGTTGATGTTAAAATACATGAACAATCAATTTGCCTATGAAGTTCTAGTTTCCGGCGTCATATCTGAGAAACTGCTTATAATAAAAAAAAGTAGAGCATATGAAATAGAAGATCATTACAAATTGATTAAAAATAATATTTGAATCACGACTATATGATACAAGAATCCATATTGATTGATATCAGGATCGCACTGTACTCAAATCTATCAATATTCATGTACAATCAATTAAAAAAGTATGATTCAATCCTACAATTAGCTGCATAAATTAGCTAAGGCAACACCAGTTTTCCGCAGTGTTTTTACTTTCAATCTTTCCAGTTATCAATTAATATTCGAAAAAACTTGTTTTGAAATTAGAAATGTAAAGCTGCAATTTGGTTTGCAAATGTCGGAACGTCTTAGAAAAGTTTTTGGCAAGAATAACAGGACTGAAAGTTTTCCATATCCGAAATATCATTTTGATTAGATTTTTTAAAGCCGATGAATTTTATTAATGATTGTATTGATGGCATGCAATCAAATCGACTGTTTATAAACGGCTGATCATACCCCACAAGATTATGAAATGTTTTAATGAGCGACTACATCATTATATGTGGGGTCAACATGCATTCATTCTATAAGAAAATAAGCATCAAATTGTAGTCTAACCTGACGAATCTCATCGGCAACATTTACACTAGGGCGGGCAAAATGAAATCGCGATGTTATTTTAAAATGAACGGGCGCTGTTTGTCCGCAATCCGTTTTAGAACTAGCAACAGGCTGAAGTGTGGAGAGCTATAGACAAGGAGGAGTGTCGATGCCGTGACGTCACGTGGCTTGGAGGCGGTGCAACGTTGCGCGGCGTCCACCACGTTGTCCGTGGTTACGAAAAAGCCCACCGTCGTCACTGGTTACCTGTTCCGATCTGAATATAGCTTTGTATGAAATGTCGTTTCTCGTTACCCTGTCACCATGCGTTGTTGCTCGAAAATTATCTAACACACTGGTTAATAGGACATTTTCAATTTTGGTTATTAGTCTGATATTACATAAAACTCATCAATGTTGTCAACAGATCTAATTTCATGAAGACGAAAAGAGGGATTCTTTACATTACAACGTATCTTCGTTGGATTGAGATCGAGGGCCCTGAGATGCGTCACATCGGCCATTATTTATTGATGACAGAAAATAGTCCAAAATCAAACTTGCCGGGTGTGGGTTGGAGCTTCGCTTATTCAAATAAAGGAAAAAAATAAGATAAAGCCGGTTGTCATGAAACTATAAAAAATCCTACATTATGACCAGATATTGAAAGAGTTAAGGTTTGCAGCTAAGAATTTTGTAGATGTATGAAGACACCTCTAGAAAGTAAGCCTCTAGGGGTAAGAGCATGGTGAAGAAATACGTGATCTTGACATTTTAATAGTCCGATGTGGTTTTGGATTTTGAATTCCGGATATGGATTGAATCTTCTTTATAAGAAAAGTTTTTCAGAAAATAATTTCAACACTGTGATTATATGAATCAAGAGGTCTTCGTGGTAGGGATTTGAGTGGCGTACTTATATAATGGCTCCGTCATTTTAAGAAGAGTCAGTCGGTATTGTTCGTGTTTTTTGAATTGTGAGCGGACAGTTGAAAAAATAAAGAAGTTGTGATATAAATAGGTCTAAATTGTGAGTGTACATAAATATTGACTTCAAATAAATTGGCTAAAACTAGACAAGTGATATCTATAGCTAAAAAACGCTACAATACATTCATGTTTATCTTTGTTTCACCAGTGAATTTTCTTTATACGAGTAATTGAAGGATTATTTTAGTTTTGGTTTTGTAGTTTTGTCACTGGGAACTCATTGCAGTGTTCAAAAATACCTGGGTTAGGGATCGACTTTTTGATTTTTTCTTTATTGTCGGCACAGCTTTTTATGTTGTAATAATTCCGTTATGATTGGTCTTGACTTTTTTTGAACTTTTTGGACATTTTTCATTTTTGTTTGTTGGTTTATCACTGCAGTGGAGTCAGAAAGTGTCCGAAAAAGAAATCTCAATTCAAACACAAATTATCGACAACATGGAAGTTTTTCTATGCATATTCAAGCAAGTTTTCATAACTTGAGAAGATATGATTCTGATTTTATAAATATATTGTTATCATCAGTCTAATATTACATAAATTTATCAATGTTGTGACAAATTTGATTTCATAAGGATGAAAAAAGTTTTTTTTACATTATTATGTATCTTTTTTAAATCAGGATAACGGGCCTTAACATGCGTAACATCAGTCAATATTTAATAAATGATAGAAAATCATCCCACTTCCCAGGTTTAACATCAAAATCTATATCAAAATCAAACATGTGGATTTGAGTTGGAGCTCAGCTTTTTTTGGCCATAAAACTATATAGAATCCCACATCATGATCAGATAATATGCTGAGAAATAAGGGTGGTGCAAAGATTATGTTCAGGGTTCAGCGCTGACAAAATCAACTCATTGTCATATTAGGATTGGAGGCTAATAATTTGGTGTAAATCCACCCAATTTGCCACCAGTGTAATCGCTGAGCAAGCAGTTTTGTTGCTATAAATAGACACGTTCATCAAGATGATGGTCAGTGGTTGGCCTAGTAAACTACTCTTTGTGTAGTGTAACACCTCTCACCCTGATCAGTGTAACCCCTTTCAGCCTCAAAGAACATGCTTGTGTTATTGTTATGGTAGTGGAGATAGACTGTACCATGAACGATAATAAACTGGAGTTTCCATTACCTAGCCTTCCTACTGTTCAACCCAGCTACGTTTCCTTAGAGCACGACAGGTGTTGTGAGTCCAGACGAAGACCCAGTCGAACACCTCACAAGGGGTCAAGGGGAAAATCAATATATTGATATCTACAAAAACACCACATACATCAGCTGGATGCGACGGAAGATCTCGAAACTTAAGAAAGGAGTACAATTGGAAGAACCTGAAAATGCTGGCAAACTTCAGAGAACATCTTGACAAGAAATACCAAGCCATGAACGAAGACAATAAAATGTTCATAGAAGCTCATCAAATCAGAAGACACCACTCCAGAATGAATTTGGACAAGCAAACATCATTGATCCTCAGAACTATTAGGTAAGGTTTAAGGGAAGTTGTTACAGCGGTCTAGAACAGTCCCGACTCAGAGCGACCCGAGACAGTGATGGCTTTACCTGAGTCCCTTTGTTGAAGTATCGAAGGGTAACTGAATTCCAAGAAGGACAAAAGGTAGAGGAGCTCTACTGTGCTGACCGTTGAGCATACCGGTACGATAAGTATTTATAGGAATCCAAATTCTAGTAATGAATTGGTGTGAACCAATCGATTCTAAGGGTTCAAGAAAGTATAAACTCTATCTGTAAACCAGAACTTAATGAAGCAACTGAGGGAACGAGAAAGTAACGCATGGATTCAAAGAAGGAAACTTGAGCGCCACCTGAAAAATAATTGCCAGCAAAGCCTGCAAAAGGAACTCTTGACCAGTCCATGCGATCGGTGCAAAGCTCTGAGGACAATGGAGAAGCCTCTTTGAGTTTTCCTGAGAAACCAAAAAATAAAATAGAGGGTCTTGAAAAAAGTTGAAACGGAATAACCCGCTGGGTCATATGGAAAACCAGCGGAAGGATTCATAAAAGATCAAAATACCATATGAGTCAATAATATAACCCAAAAAACTTCACTTAAAAACAATAAGACTTTATATTCAACTTTTTTTCGTAGACAAAAGGGTAGGAGCTCTTATTTGGGACACCCTGAACATAGTTATTAAAACTTCGAGGACCGATATTCTTGATAGCCCAAAAAAATATAGATCGTTCTGACAAGTTTCACTTCAGTAAGTTTATTCAGTCACTTACAAAGTGAATTGAGTTAAACTTGCTCTCAACAAGCCAAATTGCCAGCACCAAAACCCCACTTTCCTTGCCACAAATCATTCCCATCACAACAATGTTTAATAAAATACAACATAAATCCGCAGTTTGTCTATCAGGAAGTTCTAGTAACCACTCAAATATCACTCAATCGAAAGTTTCCCCACTTTGAAACGAAGAGACCTTAACGTGCAGGTTCGACGTAAACAAACCTATAAAATCCTGTACGTTAAGGTGAAACTTTTCCAATAATCTTCCGTAAATTTCTTATTCTGAGATTGGGGTAAACATATCGTTCTGCATGCAATGGGAACTTATAAGTAAGTAATAAAGTTTGTTGTTGGGCTTATCATTGGAGTTTTTCCGAATTTTCTAGGTCTAAGTGATTACGTGTGCTTCTGGACGTATGTTTGGAATTATGTGTTTTCTGGATCAAGAAATATTTTGATGTTTTCCAAGACAGATTGACAGAAAACTTTCGTAATTCTACTCGATATATTGGGAAGAACTTTATGTCAGTTTATACATATAGGGAGAATCCAGTGCATTCATCATCATAAAACTCCAATGTGTATCCTCCATACATATAGAACACCGCGCCGTTTCCATCCGTTTCTGCACCATTTTTACATCATCCGCCTCTTGTGCCGTATCCGTATTCTACAGCTTCAGCCATCTTATCTAAACCGTCCTCCATCACCTTCGAATAACACTTTACACTGCTTTACTGGATATTTTCATGATTCTCTGTTTAAAACTGGGCACCTTCACCTCTCAACCATTCAAAATGTATTATTTTGGGGCTGTATTTCACAACCATATGATGTGGTTTGTTATCCATTTATCTCCTGGCTTTCGACCAATCAATACATTTTTCTGAACTTGATGTTTTATGGATCTTATTTAGGAGCCAATGTTCAGTTGTTGCGCCTGGAATCTTTCTCTTCATCAATCCAGAGGGTGGCGCCCGAGTTATGAAAAAAATATATAATCCATCTCTGTCAAACATCGCCATGAATCATTTTTTAGTTGTTTTCGCCACATTTATTTTCAGTTTTTTTCGTTTTATTTGCGTTTTTGTAGGTTTCCTGTAAATGTTTTGTTGTCATCATTTTTCAGTTACTTGTTTATTTAGAAAAGTTGATTTATTTTTTGTATGAAGGTATCTGGTTTTTATTTTCTTCTTTGTTTGCGTTTTTGTGGGTTTGCAAACTTCAATGAAGTTTTGTTTTTGTTGTTTCATTTTGATGACTTTTGAATTTTTGGAGACTTTTTTTTAACTTTAATCACAGATTTTTCGTTCTTCAGTTGGAAAAACATTTTTGTTTGGTAGTTTAACTTCTTTTCAAAATTCATTTTGGATTTTTATAGTTATTTAAATTCTGAAAGTGTATTATTTGTCCAATTTTGAGCTACACTTTGTGTTTTTTTTATAATAATAAATGTTTTTATCGACTCATTTTCATTTTTTTTAGTTCTACTTATAATAGAAAAAAGTCGTTCATCCTTCTCAAAAAGACTGGAAAATACTTTAATCAAGTTTAACTTGATTTTCTTTTGATTTCAATTTCCATTGCGTTCTTGTAGATTTTCAAATTTTAAAGATGTATTTTTCGTCAATTTTTTTGATTTTTCGAGAAAAGTCAACACATTTTTGTGAATTTTTCTTTCTTGTTATTGTTTCTTTCTTGTTTTTTGGGAACTTTAAGCCTCAATCACAGTTTTTTTTTTAATTTGTTCTACTTTGCGAAGTAATTCATGTTGGTTTGAAAGTAGTTTCAAACATCTTCTGTTACTTTCGCGATGTTGTTAGAATTGGAATTTGCTTTGTTCAATTTATTTGGAGTCAAAATTCCATTTTTCTGGACTTTTTTTAAAATTCAGTTACTTCTCTTGATCTTTTCATACACAATAAAAATGTTTCCACCTTTAAAAGATTTTTATTTTCAAGGAATTTTATTACATTTTTTCAAATTCTCCTCTTTGATTGTTTTTATTTCAAAAATACTTATTTCTTATTTTGAGCAAATTTTGAGGACTTTTTTTGATTTTTCCATCAATATAACAATGTTTTCATTAGTTAAAGTGAACATTTTATTTCTAACTCGTTTTTATAGATTTTTTTTGTGTTCCGAATTATTTTTAGCTCCAAGATATGTTATTTATCTTATTTTAATTTACTCTTCTTTGAGAAATTTTTTCTAATCTCAGTGAAACTCAAAAAAGAACTCAAAAAGGTTTTTTGATTTAAAAGAATGTTTTTTTGTTTTCAACTAGTTCTTGCGACGTTTTTCTTCAGTTTTCATTTTTTATCATTTCTCTCGCGTTTTTGTGGATTTCAAAATTTTACACGTTTTCTCATTCTGACATACTTTCTCGAGTGAAAAAATAATGCAGAGTGATTTATTCTCGTTTTAAAATATTTTTATGATTTTTTTACGATCATGTTGGTTTGAAAAAAAAATTGTTCTATTTATTTTGAGCTATTTTTTCATTTTTCTTGTTTTTTTTTTAGTTTTAGTCAAAAGTTTTTCATTTATAAAAAAAAGTTTGCACCTCTAAAAGTAGTTTATTGTTTGTTTTTGAGTAGTTTTTACCTCATGTTCTGAGCTTTCTGTGTTTTTAGTGTTTTCAGGATTCAAAAGTTTTTTGTTCTTTTTATCTTTTTCATTTTCAAGACCAATTTCTTTGACTCAGTCACTGTTTGTGATTTTTACATCAATAAACATAACATTGTTTGCATTTTTAAGTCTGAACTTTTTCTATTCTCAACTCCTATTTACA
This sequence comes from Orchestes rusci, assembly GCA_958502075.1. Lineage (NCBI taxonomy): Eukaryota > Metazoa > Arthropoda > Insecta > Coleoptera > Curculionidae > Orchestes > Orchestes rusci. The sequence goes on from OY293305.1 coordinate 4,873,356, forward strand.
TATTTCGAATATATCTAATTGGTTTACTACTTTTATCATTTGAGTAATTTCAGTCATTGTAGTTGAATTTTTTAATATAAGAAAAAATGTTTTTAGTTTGAAAAATTATAACTTTTTTTTGTTTTTAGGTAGTCTCTGCTACGTTTTTTTTGCAGATTTCTTTTTTTTCGTTTTTTTCCTCATTTTCCAAAAGTTTGACCCAACATTATTTAATCGTGCAACCCCACACTGGAACGATATTTTTCGTAGTAAATGTCTAAGTTTGTGTTGCCTGAGACATGAAACAACATTGCTGGGAGACAGGGAAAGGTATACTTTGACCATAGTTTAATTTTTTTCTCTCTTGAGGGACAAAAACTCATTTGTATGAGTCCCACAATAACAAACAGAATAATGAGAGGAAATTTGCATTGCCCAAATCAAGTCAAAAATCCAATCATGAAACTCATTCTCGATCGAAAACATGAAAAGCGTATATACATATTTATAGACAACAAATTTCGTGTCGCATCCGACTAATCCAATTCCAGTACGTCAAAAAAACTGTAATTTGATCTCCATAGAATTCATATTTTCAGTGATGATTTCATGCAAAATTAGTTTCGCTATGCGATTTATTATTTGACACAGTTCATGTGAGACACGACACGAATCGGTATTAAAATTGATGTTCCAGGGGGAAATGCGAGTTGAATAATTATTTGACTAATGCATCAACATCGAATAAATATATTTCCAAGTTGAGTAGAATTGGAACGGCAAAATCTAATCTTATAGCTTGATCGCAATTATTGTTCGATGACCGGGAGTGGCAACGTAACAACTCCACAAAACTCCATAATCCGGAACGGAAGTAAAACTCTATATTAAGTTCGAATGATTTTCCATTGGAAGTTGAGTTATTGTGAAATGGACGCTTTTGGACAGTTGCGGCGAATTGTGGAGAATGCTTTTGAAGATTTCCAAATTGGTGAACATTGAAGATAAATCAGTTTATGGTATGCTGAAAATATATATGTTTTCGTTCGTGCTTATTTAGTTCATGTTTTCTCCAACCGTTTAAAAGGTAGAGGGAGTTTTTTTCACGGCCATCAAGACCTCAGAAATATGCGCCCAGCTTATCTTGCTTGTTGATGATTCTTCAACTTGGGAGCGCTGCACTGTTTCCTGAAGATGCATAGGGATGAAACGTTTACTGGTAGTCTGGTTTTAACGGAATTATTTCTATTTTCAATACTCTTTCGTCTCATACACACAGTGTGTTTCATTTTGATTGGCGAAAACTCGCTATTTAACTAAAAATGGAACGATTTGATAAAAAAATTTTTCTTAGCTTATAGAACTCAAAAGCTTAATCTTTTTATTAAAAATAAGACATATGTCATTTCCATGGCCTAATATGATTGATAGAAGGGCCCGAAAAACGCGAAAAGTTATTAGGCATTTTTTTTTTATTGAAAACGGATAGCGTTTCTTAGTTTGACATACCAATTTTGGCATACCAAAAAATCCCTCGAACGATATTTTTGGAATGAAATATTATACGGGATGTTCAAAAAGTAAGGTCAGATTTGCAAAAAAATAATTTTTTCCAACCATGATGTATATATACAGGGTGTCTCACGGTGACGGTCCATTAGAATATTTCGGGAAATAAAGCAATTGGGATTCTGAAAATTTGTGTGATGAGATATTCATAGATGTTCTTCTCAAATGAAATAAAAGCAACGTTGCACGACTTCTGGTTATACCGGAAGTAGGTGTCAAGTCGCTTATTTTAAATCGAACACCCTAAATATTAATACATTTTAGGATTCTACGTAAAATTCTAGGCAGAATTCACGTATCATGTCCTATACCTAAGTATGAGCGTTTTTGAAATATTTTAGTTTTTATGTCAAAAATGACGTTTGAAGGCTCCTATTTAAATGCGAATTCCACCTATAAGAAAGCCTTCATTATTTAATTTGTATTGGATTTCTTGTTGAAAAGGACATACTTTAATAGATTTTTCACAGCAATATGAAAACTATTATTACAGGGTGGGCCAAAAATAAGATCAAAAATTAAATTCAGAAAACGGGCAAAAATAAATTTTTTCAAATGGAAACATCTAATTTTTATAATTTTATCTTATTGTGCATTAAAAATAAGGGTGAGTTCACCTAATATTGTTCATTCCAAAAATTTGGAAAAAAAAGAATTTTTGGAGAGGACAATCTTCTACAAACCCACCTTTATTTTTAATGCACAATAAGATAAAATTATATAAATTAGGGGTTTCCATTTGAAAAAATTGATTCTTGACCGTTTTCTAAATTTAATTTTTGATCTTATTTTTGTCCCACTTTGTAATGATAGTTTTCATATTGCTGTGAAAAATCTATCAAAGTAGGTCCTTTTCAACAAGAAATCCAAGACAAATTAAATGATGAAGGCTTTCTTATAGGTGAAATTCACAATTAAATAGAAGCCTTCAAACGTCATTTTTGACATAAAAACTAAAATGTTTCAAAAACGCTCATACTTAGGTATAGGACATGATGCATGGAATCTGCCTAGAATTTTACGTAGAATCCAAAAATGTAATAATATATAGGGTGTTCCATTCAAAATAAGCGAGTTGACACCTACTTCCGGTATAACCGGAAGTCGTGCAACGTTGCTTTCATTTCATTTGAGAAGAACATCTATGAATATCCCACCATACAAATTTTCAGAATCCCAATTGCTTTATTTCCCGAGATATTTTAAAGGACGGTCACCGTGAGACACACTGTATATATATGTCAATTTTTTTTTTCATGAAATGATAGACCTTTTTGAGTACTATAAGCTTAACAATTTTTATTTTGAATCGGTCTATTTTTAGTTAAATAGCGAATTGTCGCCAATCAAAATGAATCACACTGTTTACATGAATTGTGAATAATTAACTTAGTAGACAGTATCATTTTTTCAAGGACCGGTCAACACTCCCGATTTAAGTCCAATGGAGTTGATTTGGCAGCGGTAAACGGATGTCTTGAAGAAATTTAACATAGTGAGTAAGATAAAAAGACAAATCAGAAAAAAAAAAATGTTTTATTTGCGATTCTTCATTATATCACAACAACTCCTCCAAATAGGAAACGGATAATATGAAAAAAACAAAATAAGAGTGGTTAAGGACTACAAGTGCAAAAAAATCGTAAATAAACTACTACATAGCAATGAAAAAATTCTGAATGAACAAATAGATAAATTAATAAAAAACAGAAAAACAAAAATAATAAAATTATTAATGTTGTACAAACGCTATGAAAAAAGTAGTGGAAAGGCGATGATGAAATATATAGTTTTTAATAGTATCTAAAATAACAGTGGTTGAAAGTTGAACAAGCTAGGTGCCAAAAATGTAAGATTGCGATTGTGAACAACACAACCAAATCAATTTTCCATGCACTCTCCTGAACAACACATTTGACTGAATGAAAATGTTCAACAAAATGCTGATTTAGACAAAAATAAGCTTATTCGTTGGTCATTTTCTATATTATTATTGTCAAATATATCAAGGTTTTTTGGTTTTCATAACGGAACCCAAACGCAACCATCACGTTGCTCAAACCCTTATCAGAGTGCAAACCAAAAAGCAAGATAAGCCTCATCTCCTTCTCCACATACCGCCGAAAGTGGTTTGTTTGAATAAATCTTGAAAAGCCATGAAAATATTAAAAAAATTATTATAATTTTTTTCATGATATCAGAAATATTAAACACTTCAATGATATCATATTAGCATTAACGCTAGAGAGGGGACATTTTAAATGCTCAACAGTAACTGGAACTGACTAATACCATAATGGAAAACAAACTTAAGAATTGATTAAAAAAACTATAGAACTTAGTCTTCCACTCTTGAATATGAATAGAACGTAAACACAGTAATATGACGAAGGTTGACAAAAATACTGCAGTTGTTAAAAGGTGTCACCACGATGGGACTTGAATTCAAGTCACCCTGTACATGCATATTGAACAAAATTGCTAGAAAGTATAAATTTTAATCATTTGCTAACCAACCCAGGCAATCAACCTTCTTTAACCAACACAAAAAATGGTGATCCATTAAAATATTGAGCTTTCAAATTGATGAATATTTTCATATGGTCATTTTTTTCAATATTGGTTGATAGTGGTAATGATAGTAATAATAAGAAAATTTCCCAGTTTTCATAACGGAACCCACGCGCAACCATCACGTGGCTCGAACCCTTATCAGTGCGCTAATTAAGTAGCAAAAAAACCTCGTTTGCACGGAAATGAATCAATTTCTTATGAAAGTTTGTTGAATGAACGAGTTCGTGAATTGTCCAGATGTTCAACAATTATTGCTAATCGTGGTGTAAAGTGCTGGATGTATTGATAAGTGAGAATAAAAGAAATAATGGAAAAACTCGACAAGTGCTATCCGGGTCTGATAATACTGTGGTTCAAAAGGTATAAAGGAAGTGAAAAAAGAAAACGAACATGTCTTGTCGCATATTTTTTGATTTAACAGCGACTGGTACAGTAAGAGTCCCAAACACAGCACACCTATCGGAGCAGCAAAGCTTTCGAGGAAGGTACTCAGATACGTCAGAGAAGAAAAGAATTTCAAATTTCATTTTGCTACAGTGACTGACTCACGTGAAGGAGTTGGAGTTCTATGAGTACTATTTACCGGTCGATCGTCTTTTGACGACTCACTGGAAAAGTGATAGGCTCGCTGACAAGTTCAATTGTCTGAGCCTGTATTTTCCCCATCTTGGCTCAAATTCTGAATTGAAATTGAGCAAGATCACCAGAACATCATTTTCTATTGTTGTTAAACGGACAGGATCATGTTCAGTAAACACGACGTGCGAGTCAGTTGGCGTCTTGCCCAAGACTTAGATGAAACTCCAATAAGCTCAGATCTCAAAGCATAGAAAAATATTGAAATTTGCCACCGCTTAGAGCTTGAAATATTGTTAAAAATAATCTTGGGCCAATCAGTTTTAAAAAACTATTAATATCAAATTGGAAAACCAGTCTTGATATTTAGCACAAAATTGATACAATCCCAGGTTGTTGTTGTTGAAACTCTGAGGGTGCTGGAATGTTGAAATCTCAAACTCAAGACTGGTGTGCAATGGAAGCAGTAAAACCCTTTACAGTGAAAGGAACTTCACAACAATGTTATCATTTGCATAATAGGCAGTATTGCTAAGAATAGTCACACAACACCTACAAGACTTCCTCTTTCGTAAATAACAAATAATTATAGAGTCAATTCATGAATTGACTGTAGTTGCATCGCAGCCATTCAACTATGCGCCTCCGAAACAATATTGGAAGTCTGACGAAATATCTTTGAGAAACTAATTATATTCGGATGCCCAAATTGATGAACCTTGATTGAGTCAACCAACCGTAAGTTCTGTTAAGTGGTCCCAGAAGTATCAGTATAATTTGATTCATTGTTGTGATGCCTTTGTGTAGTTGCGGTAGACTGAATATGAATTATCAAAATATGAATTAAGAGTAACCCATTACCATCTTTTTTCCAAGACACCTTAAACAAGCCCAAGCAACTAGCACAAGCCATTAAAGTAATTTATTTCCATATGCCGTAAAATATACACAAAAATGAGCAAATAATCCAATAAATAATTTATATTTATGCAAGCAGGGCGGCGTCGGGCCTTAGCCGTAAATATATTTGCAAAATTAACCTCTGCCGGTGTTTGCAGTGAGCGAGTTGGTTCAGAAACATCCCGCGATGATAAATGTCCGGAAAGTTACGTATGAAAGTCGTTAATAATGCTCAAAACTGGCTTATAATAACTCACTTTTACTTCGTCTTGGAACTTTTGCCGTGTTAACTGGAGAGAGAAATTTGTCCATGTCACCTTCTGGAGGAAAATTAAGGAAGTACCATGAAAATGTTTCTATTGGGGATTACAAAATGACAGTCATATTTTCTCAAATTGTGGAGGATATATGATGCGATTCTTTAATTCCAACTTTTGAACCGTTTGATATATTAGAACAAAATTTGGACACAACATATACATTTTTTGACACTTTGATACAAATTGAACCAGAGCAAATTCAGTAATAAAAATAATAATGAAAAAGCCTTTTTTTCTTGAAATTTAACACCCGGAACCTCGGAAACGAAGCATTTCCGGACATGATCTTATTTGAAAAATTTTCTTATTCAGAGTATTTAAAGGAAAGTACGAATTTAAAAATCAGCCTGTATAATATTTTGCTTTGTCAGTGTGTTTTTGTGCTTGGACAGTAAAGCTTAAACATAAGAATATGATTTTTTTCTAGTGAGAGCTAAATTGTTAAATTCATGACGTTCCAAGAAGAAATAATGCATTATCACAAAATGACAGTCATATTCTATCAAATTGTGAAGGATTTGGAATTCACACCATAAACGAGAAAAATTATCGAAAACCTTTTTGATGAAAATAATTGTCTCAACTTTCGCTACACCAAAATCAGTTTTATGAGAATGTTTTGTTTATTTATATTTATGTCTGTATATCTCTAGAAACACAATTTTATCAGAAATTTGCTGCGGAAATGCATTTATTTTATTATTCCAACTTCAGAAAACCCGGAATCACTTACATGAAAAATCGTCTGTTCATCGTATTCTTAATTATTTGCCTAAAATATTGAAATAATTCAAAAATCGCGAGCATGGGTCATTTTATTTTTTCATTTGATTGGAAAATTAAAATACCGAATATGGTAATTTACGTTACTAAGGCGGTGAATGACTTTTCAAATCACGAGCCAAGATGTTTATGGACAAGGCGACGAAGGAGCCGAGTCTGGAATTTCTAGACGAGTAGTGCAGAGTTGGCAAACAGTACACTTGAGAGAGTGGCAGTCCGCCGCACATTCTTACCATGATATGGCGCCAGCCAAACCATGTCACCACTTGGGTAATAGATAGGTTAATCATATGTCAATTAATCAATCAATTATATTATACATCAATGCAATTTCACAGTCTTTGATGATGCGAAATGTCATTTTTGGAGTAGTCAAGTAATATAATTTTTGTTTACAGTCTTGCATTATATTTTATTGGTTTAGTTTGAGCTAGTTCTTGTTAGTTTGTGCTAATTTGGGTTGGTTTAGATTAGTTCAGGTTAGTTTTGGTTGGTTTGTGTTAGTTTGAGTTAGTTTGAGCTGGTTCGAATTAGTTTGGGATACTTCAATAAAAATGGCACATTTCCGCAAAAACTTTTGCATACTTATGTTTCTCAAAATATTTGCAGTGCAAAAAAGTCCAATGATTCTGAATTTTCTAAAAACAAGAAAATGAAAATGATGCATTTTCGCAAAAAAAAATTTAAGTTGTGTAAATAGATACTCAACAATATAGAAAACATTCATAACTGGTTTTGGCTAAAGAAATTTCCACCCACATTATCGAAACATCTTGAAAACGTGTCTACATATCGCGTTATAGTAAAACGAACGTCCTATTCTCACAAATCATGAAAGATGAAAATTCTGTCAATAATCGAAAGTCAATCTTTTGTTTTGCATGTTGACTCTTGCCATGACAAAGACATTGGCCATGACACTTTTTGAAGTTGAAGATATCTAAATTCATTTTCTCGATGTCTTATTTTTCTAAATTGCGGAGAAGTGACAACATAAACAACGCTCACAGTAATCGAAAGTCAAATGTCTGTTTTGCTTGTTGAAAATCAAATTTGCCCGTGACTAAGACATCATGAAGACGTTTTTCAAAGAATACGTTATTTGTTCATGTCACTATCTGAAGGAAAATTGAACGCTCTTGACGTAGAGCGTAAAATCATTTAATTACAGTCCGACAATCGTTGGTACTGTACCAAATTGTGAAGAATTCAAAACTACCCAATCATGCCCTATTAACGCGATGCAAGTACTTGATCAATGTAGACTGCTTTCCATGTAATTTCTCAAAAGATAATCCAAAAAAAGGTTTCTTGAAATTTTAGTTGATCAAAAGTCTTCTTTTTCGCGTGCTAGAACTTGTGTATTATCAAATCCCATATACTTTCTCTTGTTGAGCTAGCCAAGAATAACAAGAGTAAAAGTCTGTAACAAAATGCAATAATATATCAAGAAAAGTATGAATGTCGAATGTTGTAGACCGTCAGATAATGTCATATTCTGCTGACTGATTTTCTCGTTGAGCTCAAAAATGCAAATGGAAAATTTACTGGTCGGACAATATTTTGGACCTAGCACACGTCCAGTCGCTAAATGTTCATTTTTTGAGCTCAACAATCATGTTATTTCCAGTGGTCAAATTGTCCGTGACAAGAAAATCAGTCAAAAAATATGTTCACCTACATTTTTTCAAAATTTTGTTTTTTGCAGCAAAATGCGTGATTCTTTACAAAGAGTATAAAATATCTACACCAAGAACGATAATCCCAACAGCGTCCATATCTAAGGATATTTTGGATAAAACTCTCGTACAATCGCATAGTGTGAACGTTTTCATACAGAATTTCCAAAGACTCACAAAATGACAGTCACATTCTCTGAAGTTGTGGAAGATCAACACAAAATGACAGTCGTATTCTCTAAAATTGTGTAATATATGCATCTGACGATAATCGAAAGCCAAAAGAAATGTTCTGAAAAAAATAGAGTTTCCATTGAGAACTGCTAGACGACTATACAATAAAAGTCATAATCTCTCGATCTATGGAAGATATCAAATTCACACCATGGCCGTGTCTGATAATCGAAAGCCAGACTTTTGTTGTGTGAGAAAAATGTTGAAACCAATCCTACAAGTTAAATGAGGTGGCAGAAACACAACACGAATCCTGCTAAGCCTGCTGCCTAATCCGAAAATCCAATGCGAGTTTAGTTTAGTGCATGTAGAAAGTTGCCTTCCAAGCCGCCTGCTGGTTTGACGACATGTATCACGTTAGTGTTGAAAACAAGAGTTTATAACATTCTCTAACTAGTGTTTTTTGAGGCAATATGTTTCAAATAATTCAGATATTATCTTTTTGTAAATAAACCAACAAAGTTCTCCGTTCAAATATATTTCTACCGCGAACATAATTCTCTTCTCTGATTCTCTATTTTCCGCAAAGCTTTCAACGTTTCAAGCTAGAGCTTTTGGCATATTCCTAATGTATAAATGCGTTTTTGAAAATGTGTGCGACTGAGTGTATATGTTCATAATTAATAGTAAAGTTTTGCCGCTGCATGAATAAACCAAATTTGTAACTTTGAACGTTTCATAAACGTTGAAGTACTTTTGGTGAAAAGGTTATTACCGGCAAGATTCAACTTGATTTTGGTTGAATTATTTTTCACTTTGCACGAAATATTGTTGCCGATAAACGGCCTCAATGGAGTTTTTTCGTTTCTGTTTAAATCATCAGCTCGTAATGAAAATAGTTAATTACAGTTTTCCATAAGCCAAAGTATTTGATCCACTATGTAAAGCAAAAATCTCCATGTGCTCGTCTATACGACCGGAATTATATGTCCCGAATGGAAAATCCAGTCCCACTCTGAAAAGGGATATTTCGGATATTGTTGAATACTGAATGTGGGACCTGTGACTGTCAAAGTCCCCCAGCGGCTTCGGAGCTTTATGACAAAGCCCACTATTATGGCTAACCAGCGGATAAGTGGAAGGAGCAGTTTTTTGATGTAATTGGACAAGGGTTTACGGATAAAGACGGACATAGTCCAATCAAATTTGAGGTTTCATATATTTCCACCTTAATAAACGGCGTCCTTTTTTCGGATAAAACGTGCCTGTGGATGCAGATTATAATGTGGTTATAGCACGTAGAGCGTCTTTGGCAAAATCCAGAAAGTGGGCTTCGTCGCACGCCTGTTATATTTGCTGTTTGCATTTTAGGTATCACGCAAAAAGTTTCGTGATTTATTTTTTACCGGTGTGTGATGATGGATTACCTTTGACAACTAGGAAATGTAATTTATATCAGTGTACATTTTTTGTCTATGGAAAATGGAGAAAGAAGAAAAAGAGTGAAAAGAAGGATTGGTTCAACGTTACACTTTCTCAACAACTTTTTGAAGATCACTATTCGAACAGTGGAATGGACTCACAGGGACTTTGGAAACACCAAGGTCAAATTGTAGATCAAGGGTTTCGAGTAAGATATTTTCTCAATGTTTTGATGAGTATAGACTATACTTCAAATACAGTCTCTGATGATATAACCCTTCTCGAAATTTCATTGTTTTCTGATAATTCATCGTTCGCAAAATCAGAACCAGCTGGTTTATTTGACCTTTTCTATATTATCTCCTCGGCATTTTTCATTGATCAATATCGGATTTTTCCAGTTTTGTTATAGAAGCTGCTTTGAACAGTTCATAAAATCAACATGATGACTTCCCTTCAGCGTTTGTAATACAATATGTATGCCGTCTATTCATATACATGTAATTTCTCTATCAAATTCAATATGAAGTAGATATGGAATATATCCTGATTGCTATCTATTGAGGAAGTAAAAGGGGAATTGAATTCATGAGAATTATCATCTGCTTCAGCTGAGTATTTGCTTTAAGGCAGTCAAACTACTCACAAAAGATACAGGATAAAATAATGAAGATAAGATTGATGTTATTGGAGATGTTGTATTATGAACGACTATTTCTGACCAATGGTGGGGCGCGGTTGTTTCTAATGTTGGACTTAGTGAGAGCTAACTCACGGAAGATTCAAGTCAGTGGAGTCCAAAACTAGAAAAAAAGGATATGACTGTCATTTTTCAATCCCTTGGAATTTTATAGTCGCGATGAAGAGTATAAATTGTCTTGACTTCATTTTTAGAAACAGGGACACCGATGTCCACAAATTCAGTCGTTGAAAAAAATTATTGCCATATGAGAAGAAGTTTGGCATTCAGGCGGCGGTTACACTGATCGAGTTGTGTCGATCGATTGCCATCGAGTGAAAAACAAACACACGATACGTTATGAGACTGGTTACACTGATCGATCAATCGTTGTCAAGTGCTATCGAGTTTTTTGATTTTCAATCAAGCTCTAATTTTACTTGACGCTTGATAGGGCAGCGCATGCGTATAGATGTCTTTCTTCCACTGAAGTGGCATTTCTACCTCTCGTTCAGACTTTTTTGACAATAACAATGTAAATAAATTGTTGACACATTCACATTTATCAAAAAAAAGTTTTTTTTTTTGCGTACACGGAAGGTTAATTCGTTCTGTTACGTCAGGACACTTGTCGCTCATCAAAGAGAACCCACAACCCGTCAGCATCAGACAGACATGTGATGTTAAGACTAGGAAGATCAAAATTCACAACAAATTGATCAAATGATGATAATCAGTGAAGCGAGGTTAAAACAACGACGATTTGATTGTCAAATTCCTTCTTGATGCTCGATTGCTTGATCGGTGCAACCGGCACTTCAAATTTCACTTGACGCGACAAGACACGACTTGATTTCACTTGATCAGTGTAACCGCCACCTCACTGATCAGGATATCATAGAAAAGAAAAAGAAGAAAGAAAAATTGTCATGGTTCTTTCTTGATTCTTTTTCATTGCAGATGTATCCACACTAAACAAAATTTTGGCTTTTACGTCTATTGTGTGGAATTGAAATTTTTCACAATTTGAGATGATATGACTGTCAATTTGTTATCCTGTGGAATTTTATGAAGTCGAGATAAAAGGTATAGATTTTATCAACTTTATTTGAAGAATCTGGGACACTCATGGCCGCCAATTCAAGTGTTTGAAAAAAAATGATTGCTTCACTAAGAGGAGTTTGAAATCATTGTTTACAAGAAAACATTGAACCAAGAGATCTAGTTCCAATATTTTCTCCCTAACTAGCCCAAAATATGATTACGGGATCCGCCAATTGCCAAGAACAAGAAGAATGTCTTTTCTTGCCTACTTCCTTTATAAGTGTCAGAGAGTTTACATTTACTTTTTGACTCTTTCTCCAGATTTTTTTACTCTCCAAACTCAAGAATACAGTGGCAGATGTTTCTTATGCATTTCACCCCAGTTTGCAAACAGCAAGCTGAGAGTTTTCGTAGCATCGATACCAATATCTTGGAAGATGTCAAAGAGACGGAATTTTGAACTGAATCAGGTGACATATCTTTCCAATTCAGACTTATGAACTAAGAACTACTACGCAGAAATATCTTTTATCTTATTGGACCAATCAGAAAATGTATATGATTTGTTTTGTAAGACAAGCAGGAATCCTCCATCTATCAAGATCAACACCAAGAATGTCATGAGTTATACTTATCTTTCATGAAGCCCCGAGTAGGCACTTAAACAGCAGAAGATGTGATGTTGATCAGGTCTATGGGGAAAAATAAATACACTTCAATCTATATTTTGACGACGATACTGTACAAGTGACCAAATTTGACAGCAATGCTTACTGACACCATCATGATTCACTTGGTCCGTAATTTTCTATAAGCATCAGATTAAGACCTTCAACTTGACCTTACCTTATCAGACTAGTGAGATTGTCTTCTATATCTATATCTTTGTGAATTTTGAATCTTTCACAATTTGAGAGAATATGACTGTCATTTTGTATTTCTATAGAGTTTTCCAAAGTCGAGAAAAAGAGTACTGGGTATTCCAATAAGAAGTGTCATTTTGAATGGCCCACTATTTTGGTGGATGTCACTCTTGATACTTGTCGAGAAAAAACTACGTCATCGATAAAAATGGAACGATACATGCTTCAACAACGCATTGAAATCATACAAATCCAAAATTTCAATGAGGCTGTATCAACAGTCACAGTGAATAGATTGCGCTATCGAGAGATGACTATTAATATCACAATTGGCAGCCGAGATCTTGTGTTCCAACTCCTTGCGACTTCCTTTGAGACCACGTGCAAGATAAGGTCCACGCCAACAGCCTAGCGTCGATTCAAGACCTCAAAGATGGAACTCGTGAGGCTTTCGAGGACATAGGAAATCCACTTTGCGATCTGGTTATGGAAGATTTCATGAAAAAGATATGATCTGTAGGCTTGGTAGTGGTGGTCATTTTACAGTTGTTGTTTTCCATTATTCACGGCATACCTTCCTCTTTATAATTGATCATATATCCGACCATTTATCTTGAAAAATGGCATTTTTCTTTGAATATCAAAATAATACCTCTTATTGAAAAACTCATTAAACATTTTCTCGTTTTCTTTTCTTCTTAAGAACTTTTTTTCACTGGGACACCCACGGCCACCAATCCAAGTGGTTGGAAAAAAGATGAGTTGCGTTATGAGAAGTGATTTGGCATCCATGCTTACAATGATACGTTAAACCAAGAGACGCAGTTCCAAAAATTAAGCCTAAAAAGAATGGGAACAATTTTCAAGATTAAAAAAATTATCAATTTAATTTCAAGTCTTGGGTCATCAGACACTGCCAAAATTGGATACATAACGCCGCCAATAATCCTTTCGACAAAACGGATACGTGAAGTAACGGATTGCGAGTGCATCATCTATATTTATGATATCGTTTGAAGATTGAGATAAAATTGTAGAGTCTTCAAACATGAGTCGTTCAGATGTCAAACCAGATACAATACCTTGCAAAGAGGATATAGATTCACTGCTCAATGAGAAAGTTCCATATTTACACTCTATAAGTTGGAACTGACCAGGTTTGAAAGTCGCGTAGATGGAAGTTTAGTATGGGTTGTCCCCGTACAGCTCATATAACCAGTAATCAAATTTGTGATTTGTCATTACACTACTTACTTTCTCTGGAGAGGGTACGAATTTTTTTGGGTAAGATTACGTCAATATACTCAAGGAAAATCCAATTACTCTGAAGTTTGCAAATCGAGATACCTCAATCTGATTAGAAAACTTCTCGTCCCCTTAAAGCACCATCAAAAATTCCTTCGTCTCTATTTGCTCGGCGCGAATCGATATTCAATCAAATAGATGTGTGTATACCATTTTGTCAGCAACATGTCGCGTCGTCAAATAAATACGAAGACATGCCAACTGCTTCTGCTGTTTATTTGACTGGTGCATTTTCCCCTCTGTTGAATATTCATTTCTAAGTATAAGTGATGATTATTGAGATCTTTCAGAATAGAAGTTTTGACAGCACTTAAAAAGTTTCTGATAACAAGCAGAGTTATTCGAGTTGCTGGAAAAATAGGAGCACACGTACCATATTCCAGGTATTTACCAATCCCATGTTCAATTATCTCCCACGCGGATATCCAACCAAGCGACAAGATGTCTACTTATGATATTATTATAATCCAATATTAGTGTAAACACTAACATGAGGCCCTGTTGCGGAGATTGAACTATCGGATGTTAGCAGAGGGATGTTAACCTGGCTAGGGACATGATATTATATCGAAGTGCTTGCCACAGATTATCGCTTAATAGACATAATCTTACAAGTGGACGGTGATAAAGCGCACAGCACGAAACTAGTTTTTCCCAGTCATAACAAAGTCCAAATTTTCCAACTCCAGGGACGTGAATAAAAATGACTAATTCTTTCAAAAGTCTTACCGAGACCCTGAAGTTGGCTTTGACAAACGGCGGGAAAACGCACGTCATTTGTTATACCTGCTTTATTATGAGCACGAATCACAATTCTCATGTTCCGAGATTTATTTCCCGCGACACGCCTGTCAATTTTCGGCGTAGGGTGATTCTTTTTGGTCATGAGGTTGCATACTTTTTTAACATTGTAGCTGGAAAACGAATGCATGAATATATGTGACTTATAACACACCTTCGCTTTGATACGATGTGAAAACGGACATCTGTTTGCTTGTGTTGCTTCAGAATTTACTAGGGTCACTCCCAATATTGTAAGTTATGAGAAATTACCTGTAGTTACAGTAACAAGTTTGAAAAAAAAACAGGTGAAAAATACTCAAGGCAATCTACATCAATTATTAGCAGAAAGACGGATGACGACAATCGATGTCGATAAACATGGCAGGCGTCCTCTTCAGACAAGTCGTTTATGCATGTAATTTCATTTTGAACTAAGGCTTTTAAAATCAATTATTGGGAAGTCTGTGACATAATCTTACTATGAGGAATCTTTCCGAATAGGATTCCGATTGAAAGGCTTTACACGTGATGTATTTAAGTCTTTGAAATCGATGTCCACTCTTCCACAAAACACAATTTGATTTGACTAACAGTCAAGACTTCACAAAAGGGCTGTAAGTAGTACTGTGAACTGGAGTGGCAGATCTCCACCATTGTGACATCAATCGATCTCATAACAATTTTGCGGACTAGTCCTTCCTAATTGAAAAGCAAAAGAAAATCATTTCGAAATATTTCCCCAGTTAGACCAATCTACGGACGTTTCTGACAACTAGGCTTCATCAGCGCACGTTGAGTCTGAGTAAAAAGAAATTCACTTGTCGTATAGGCGACAATATTTATTTCGAGTTGCTTCTTTGGTCAGACCCAAGCTGCGCTGATGAAGCCTAGTAGGCGGAAACGTTCGTTGATTTGTCTGACTGAGGAAATAGCTCAAAATCATTTTCTTTTGAGAAGTACTGACCAAAATCAGTATAG
Source organism: Orchestes rusci (assembly GCA_958502075.1). Classification (NCBI taxonomy): domain Eukaryota; kingdom Metazoa; phylum Arthropoda; class Insecta; order Coleoptera; family Curculionidae; genus Orchestes; species Orchestes rusci. The sequence goes on from OY293305.1 coordinate 4,888,984, forward strand.
CTGTCTCAACAAGCATTTGTATTTGTAAAATAACTGTCATTGCTTCAGAAACAGAATTCTAATTGGCCAACGGGTATGACTGGAGAGGGTATCAATCCCTCACAGGCTTCTCCTCTAATCCTGAGAAGATACAGCAAGCAAGGTCGACACCGATGAATCCATCAAGTGGACCCTCAGTGAGTTTAGGGCCGATTCAGGCCCTTCTAGGCAGCAGGATCTGATGAAATTTTTCCGTGATGATGGAGTAGGCTATTTCTGCTCGTACATAAACTGGACTCCATCTTCTGGGCCAGAATCTCCTTGAGATACGTCCCAGATGAGTGGAGAACTGCCAAGGTAGTTTCCATACCGGAAGATCGTAAGGAAGACTACGGATGATGACCTCAAAGAGGTTCTGAGGTACATCTTCCTTCCAAGGACGAGTGGCGGATGACTGCGACAGAACCAACCAAGGAAACATACAAAGCTGGTTCATTGATGGCTCAAAGATTAATACAAACTAGACAAGAATGCAGGAAAAGCTTTTTCTTTCGGACATCCTACAATATTCTCCAAGCAGCCTCTTCTCCTGCCATCCACTGGAAGCGTATGAAAGAAAGAAACCATACATCGAGAGGCTTTGGTAGACCTGAGCTGGAATGATCTGCTCCGCTTCATAATGGAGACGGGTCGGTTCGAGGATCAGTCAGGGTTGGCAATTAAGGATTCACGAAAAGGACCACTAAGGTCTAGGCTAGGCTTCAGCTTTAGTCGTTGAGATCAGTACCTGATTTTTTAGAAACATAATCAATATTTAGGAAGGACTTTAGGGCTCCAAGTAGTTCTGACTAACCGAGTATTTAAGTATTCAAGATCCGCAAGATGCTCTCCAAGAAAGACTATCAGTTTGACCAGAAGGGTTGCAACGCTTAAATAGAACCGCCAGCTTATTTAGAGTAGAGGAGCTGGGTTAGAGTGAATAATTGTAGGACGCCACGTGGTTCAGGTGAAACAAAATAGTCCACCTGCCTGAAAGGAGCTTATCACGAAATGTGAAAGTCCTACCTGGATTCATCAAGTTTACAAATCGAAGTACAAATAAAATTAAGCAAAATGGTTGGAAGTCGTTGAATTGTCCATCAACGCAATTTGGAAAATACTTCAAGCGTTTTCATGAAGCATGGCATCATGAGACCATTTTAGTTTGGTCTCATGATACCATACTTCATTAAAACGCTACAATATTCATAATCAAAATCGTAAACGTCGAGTAGGTTATTCAAAATTGAATTTAACGTAGGTAGAGTCAGGAACTGACTGATTGATCGTTGAAAGAATACGCAAAAATGAGAACTACCGCACCTGATCATGTCAGCCTTAACATTTGGGTGGTTCAGGATGGTGGATTTATTTCAAATCTGAATCATATATTTGAAAAAATTTGAAAACAGAAACAGATATGCTAAGCTCTCATCTTCAAACAGCATAAGTTGTTAGTCATGAAGAAAGTGAATTTCATGTGTATCCATGAATAATGGAACTCTAAAACTTCAAACACATCTTATTACGATGAATATTTCCAAATTAAATTCGATGTTTCACGTTCACAATTTATTTGCAAGTCCCCTCATGCCATTCCAGCCTCAACGATGCGTATGCCTTGGCACTGAGCAAATTTGTTTGGGCCATCGATTTTGTCCTAAAAACGACTTTGGAGTTGATTTTTTGAAGAAAAAGAATGTCTTTAATTAAAAATTTGTAATTACGGCTCAAAGCAGGCAATTTTATCAAATATTTGCTGTAATTACAAAGTAAACTTTTGTTGTAATGCTCATTAAAAATGATCAAAACTTATGTTTGCACATAAATCGCTGACATAAAATTGGACTTGAATAGAAGATTGGATGAATCACCTATATGTTCACGAACGGTAATTTCTAATAAAGGAAGATTTGTGTCGAGTCAGCTGAACAACATGAATACTTAATGCTCCAAAATACGACAACGTCACGTTTGATAAACATAGCAGGAGAAATTCATGCGTGACCCCGTATCGGGGATTTTCGTTTTCGTAAATCTTGTTCACACAAAATAGAGATGCTGGATTTAGTTAAACGCTTTGATATTTTTCTCGATTCTGTTGTGGGATGGAAGCAATATTCAATTATCTATGTAGCCAACATGCTTCTATGCAACAATTCAACTTGATCCTATCCGGACTAGTACATGTTGTGTATTATGCAAATCGGATTGCTTTATTAACGGGCTCTGGTGCAGCATGTTTCTTGGATAATGGAAGTTAATTAAGAGCAGGGACAGGGCAGATCGGTGTGGACATGGAATGTTGACACCACTGGGTGTCAAGAGCTCATTTGGGAAATTCCCGGAATGATTCCTAAATGGAGAATAGTTTGTGTTGCAGGAAAATAACAACAATCAAGATTCAATTGAATAATTGAACCAAAATATTCATAGGCTTATTTTTGCACAAACTCGATATACAGCGAGCCAAATTGACTGATATGGGACACTGGGGATTGTTCGACAACTGCAATACATTCCGGAAAGCGGTGTGATTTCAACGCGGTCAAAAGCAATCAAACACTGGAATAGTTCCACACAATTACACTTCCAAATGGGAAAACTTCCAGATGAAGATTTCACACCAATCATTGTGCTGGAAGTTTGTGATGATTTGTGCTTTCTCAAGTTGTATATTGTGCGGAGGTGGTGTTGAAAATCTATCAAGAAGCTGAAAAATACTTGCTTTTTCCTACGACTTGTTTGATAAAGATGACTGAGTCATAGACCTCTCAAGCTGAATTGAAATTATGGAAACAATATTTATCAGTTATGCTTTCATAACTTATGAGTATATGATCAGCCGTTTTTCTATTTTTCTATTTTCGTGCGATCATTGGAATGGTGTGAAAAAATTGAGCGAAGAATTGGTTGTCAACCCATCAGAGACAATTTGCCTTTAATCTGCTCAAAAACCATTGCTCTGGGCGATGTGCAATGAAGGAACTTGTCAAAAAATGGATCCTCAAAAAAATTATCCACGAAACCACCCCCTGCCATCACAAAAACCAACCTTTCCGATTTTTCGAATGATTTTCAGTATCACCATTTATTTTAGGGTCAAAATTTTGAGACGATATTTTTCTGGTAATTTTTTCTTGTTTTTCAAGCCTGAGATTTCAAAGAAACCGTTTTTCAAATCCACCTTTTCAGTGCCTTCGACTCCCTTGATTTTTAGGGATGACCGAGTGACAAAAAAGTGGATTTGATTTACACTGCAGCCTGTTTCGAGGTGTCTTGAGGTCTTAACAATCAATCCTAATCATTTTCAGTCTAGCAAAATAAAATTCCAAAAACTAGTTTCGTTGATGTAAAACTGTCCTTGATATAGTTTACTTTGATTCTTTCATAACTTATGAGTACACGATCAGCTGTTTGTGTGATGTTTTTTTTCAAACGATTTATTTGAGAAATTTCTTTGTGATAATAATGGCTATCTGATAAACATCAAAACTGCTTTTGAATACCACAACATGTAGTAAGATGTCCTGAATTCTGATCAATCAATACACATCTTTTTGAAATCTACTTCTATTGATGTGAAACAGTCTTAAACCTAGTCCACTCCAGGTCCCACATAACTCATGAGCATATGATCAGCCATTTGTGTGTATTTTATATTTGTCACGATCAAGTTGACTGAGTGATGATCATGGTGCTTTGATTTATACTGCAACTTTTTTCGAAGAGTCTTGAAGGTCTAACCTACATCCACATCCTTTTCACTCATAAATCTCCAAAAACCAGTTTTGTTGATGTAAAACTGTCCTAAATATAGTTTACTTTGATTCTTTCATAACTTATGAGTACATGATCAGCCGTTTGCACAAAGTTTTTTTTTCAAACGATTTATTTCAGAAATCACTTGTGATAATGATGGTGGTCTGATGTACATTGAAACTTGTCTTGAATACCACAACATGTAGTGAGATGTCTTGAATTCTGATCAATCAAATCACATCTTTTTGAAATCCACTTCTATTGATGTGAAACAGTCTTAAACATAGTCTACTCCAGATCCCACATAACTCATGAGCATATGATCAGCCATTTGTGTTTATTTTATTTTTCTCACGAACAAGTGCAACTTCTTTCGAGGAGTCTTGAAGGTCTAATCAACATTCACATCCTTTTCAGTCTATAAAATTCCAAAAACCAGTTTTGTTGATGGGAAACTGTCCTAAATATAGTTTACTTTGATTCTTTCATAACTTATGAGTACATGATCAGCCGTTTGTGTACAGTGGTTTTTATAATCAATTTATTTGAGAAATTACTTTGTAATAATAATGGTGATCGGTTGTACATTGAGACTTGTTTTGAACACTACAACTCGTTTCGAGAGGTCTTGAGGTCTAATCAATCAATCCACATCTTTTTGAAATCCACCTCTATCGATGTGAAACAGTCTTGAACATAGTCTACTCCAGATCTTTCATAACTCATAAGCATATGATCAGCCGTTTGTTTTTTTTTCTTACGATCAAGTTGACTGGGTGATGATCATGATGATTTGATTTATACTGCAACTTGTTTCGATCAGTCTTGAAGGTTAACCAACATCCTCACATCCCTGAAACTGTCTTGAACATGGTTTGCTTAGGTTTTTTCATAATTTATGAGCATATTATGACGAGCATTTATGACGTTTGTACATATTTTTCTCCAACGATTCATTTGCTAGAAATGAGTGATAAATATGGTGATTTGTTGTTCAATTGAACTTGTTTTGAACACTACAACTTGTTTTGAGGTGTCTTTTGTTGATGTGAAACAGCCAGATCTTCCATAACTCATGAACATTATGATCAGCCATTTGTACTTATTTTATTTATTTCACTATCAATTTGCCAGAAATGACTGAGTCTCAGGAGTCTGGAGGTCTTACTGTCTGTACAAAAAAAAATATTTAAAAATCGTCGGAACAGCTGACAAAAGGATACCACCTTCAACACCTTTTGCGAGTCTTTATTCTCAAGACCCTTGACAGAATTTATTTGTTTTCTTACTAAGCCAGTTGTTTTTCCTTCACTTTAATCATTCAACTTTTGAGAACATGATGAGCAATTTATGGAGAGACATACCGTAATGGTTAACATCAAGGTGAGATTGGTGAATTGTGAGTAAGTAAGATATAATTTCTAGGGAATCCTGCAGAATCGTCGATGATCAATCTTGTCTGTGTAGAAACATACTTTTGTTAACGTTACGGTTCCATTTTTGTCTAAATCTTTCTTATTTTGAATTCCCCAACTGCTATTTTATAAATGCAATTTCAAAATAGTTTGCATCGTCTATTTGTCCAGTATTGTTCCGGGTGTTTCCTCTACCCAAAATAAGTTGCAAATCTAATCTGCTGGGGTCGCCAAACAAAGTGCTCAAGTTTTGTTTAGGAAGGCGTTTAGAGGGAAATAAATTCATAGAAATAATATGAACAATTTAAGGACCTGGCTGTTGGGTTGATATATGAAGTGATGTCATTATAATGTCAACCACAGATTTCCTGATAAAAATCGAGAATAATGATGGTACAACACTTGTGAAACCGCTTTCGTAATAGTGTAACACCAGGCAATAACGAAATCGCACAGCAATTCATGCTTGAAGGCAGAAAGCGGACGGCATATTGCATTATCGAAATGCCGTAATTAATCACCAACTTCATGGCTATTTGCCCATATTGATGAACTCCGCCGTTCGACATGGAAACGTGAAATCTCACACCAACGCAAAATATAATTTCGCACCCTCCAAAGCCCTTATAGGAACAATCGGATCGAACATCAGAGAGAGATCACGTTGTGGTTTTTGATCAGTGAAATAGGATCACTTGATGGCAAGCTTTTACATTCATATGCTTATAGTTGCCGACTTGGATCGTTATTCTGGAAAGGAATTTTGGATACCATCACTGAACCTGATGTCAAACTAAAATGTTGGATCTCTTCAACAGATATTGCCGACAAATTCAGTTTCAAAGTGGTTGGAAAATTTTCATGTCCCTTACAAGTGATATTGAAAATGCTCTTCTTATATAATATATAACATATGAATTTCCGTCAAATCGGTCCCCTTCTGCAAAATTCTCATTGTGATGAAATTTTAATAGACGTTCACGAGACGGAGTTTTGGATAAGAGCTGCGATGTTGGAAGTATGTAGATACTAAGAACTTATTCAGGAGTAAGGGTGAACTATTAATGTTAGATAGAAGGGGGCGTGCGAATAGTGTGTCTCTTTTGATCAGTTTCTGATAGACCTTATCTTGTTCCTTGGCCATTTTACTAGCTAAAAGGAGTTCTATCCAGACAAAATATTCAGACATCTTAGAATAAAGTTGACTCCATCAAAAACTTTTTTCTGATAAAAGCTGTATTGAATCCTCACTTGAAAAAAGTATAATGCCGACAAGAGTTTTGAATTCCCTAAAGATAAGTTTACCTTGAATTATTAATGAGAAGCTGCGAACAAAAAGTTCGTTAAGGACAATTTTATGAAAAATTTGTTTTTAGTTGTCGCGGTACAAAAAAATCTCTATATTTTCTCATATCAACAGTGTCATCTAGATAAAATTTCGTGATCACGAATACGGTCAAAATTATTATCCACTAAATATTAAAAAATTTATTGGCATAAACATATAATTTCAAAGGTATCCTGAATGAATCGGTTATCATATCGTTCATCATATTGAGTTAGTGATTATTGTGAAAATACCATTGGTCGTACATCTTGCAACGCCGCCTTTGTTTCATGCAGCTAACGCTGGCTATGCTACCCGCTTCTAGTGCCGTTATTTCAAATTTAACTGCTTCATATGTCGAATAACAGTTTAAACAAACCTTGATTTAACGTTTACGCAAAACCGTCTTTTATCAATGAATGTCTGGAATTCTTTTTCCACTGACCAGAGTCTTTCCTATAGGCACTGTGAGTACTCCACTATATGAATCTGGAGGGTGGCGCCCGAGTTATGTTAGATTCAATTTTCCAACTGCGTCAGATGACGTCATAAAAACTCGTCAATATGGAGTATCTGCGTTCAAATGCTGTGAAACAAAGAAGATTAAACCCTCAAAAAAATAAAAATGATAAGTGAAACAACACTTGAAAAGTAACTGATCAAGAATATTTCAAATATTTTGGCACATGTCAATAAGCCGTTAAAAATTATGATGAATAAAAAAATCAAAATGATGCATGTACTGCTGCTATTCAGCAAGCGCAATTGATGAGCAATCAACTTGGAGGTTTGGTATAAGTCGCAGATGATGGTTGCCTAAAATTCCTTGAGTGAACTGTAGCATGAAACCTTGTTATGTTATTGATTAGAGTGTCATCATATTTTTCAATGTTGAGTTTCACTTTCTGAATTGCCTGTTTTGATGAAATAGAATTGATTATCTGAACAGCAAACCAGACAAAAGCAATAAAACAGACTTCTTCTCTCCAGTGCGTTTATTGTAGTGCCGCGTATTTTGGCAATAATTCTCGAACCACAATAAATCATACTTGAAAGAAAATTTGGGCACGCAGGCAAATTCACTGATTTATTACGTTAACCTGTAATATTAAAGTTGAATGCAAGTTGGAGATTTATGGGTTTCGGCACAACCCGGGTATTTAGCAATATTGGTTATATTGCGCCTTCGCTTTTCTTAATTAGATTGTCAATCAGCGTTGCAAAGCAAATTGCATATATTTTCCACGAACGGAAAAATTCTATTGTACAGACTAAAGGGGAGATACGAATAAGGGATGAGTAGGTGGGTAGCGCAAAAGGACAAAATTATCTTTCGGTAAGCGATCAGGCAAGCCTTCGCATCTTTTATCTTTTATATAGAAGCATCGAAAAGACAAAGGTTTTCCAAGTATCATATACTGACGAAACGAAAACCAATTTGTGGTATTTATTAAAGAGACACTAGAATTGTTTTTGTCTTCTTGAGATTGGCAAAGGTCTTTCTGATTGTCCTGGAAAATAATTAGTTGATTGGCTGACAGTTTCTGTTGTGTATTCGAGATATATTTCAACCCTACTTCGGGCATTCAATATAAACATCACCGATATCTATAGAAATATTATGTGCAAGATCTTCACAACTCATTAGTATATGATGCTCAAGTTATTATCATCTATCTAAATCACGTTATGGTTATGATTCGAGAATTTGCAAACCTAATTTATCAAAAGCTGCTGAAGAGCTTAACTTAAGCCTCGTCTGTGCACAAAAAAGTTGCTTTCAGAAACCTTGTGTTTGGGACAGTCATATGTTATATTATCAAAAATATTCTACACTACAATAGAATGTTTGATAACAAAGATATTTTTCACAACTACAGAAAGCTTTGAACTTCACAAGCATCTCTGCATCGCAGCAAAACAAACTGCAGCAACCAATTTGATCCGCCAATTTGAGAGAGGAAAATTGTAATAATGCTTCTATTGACTTCTACAAACATCACAAATATACTCGACAAAGAATACTCTTTTTAGAAAACTATTCAAGCAAAACATCCCGTCTGACAAGGTAGAAATGCCGCCAAAAAGAGGCGGCCAATTACTGGAAGAAGAGCGGCTTTCAAAGAATCAGATCCCCTCCTATTCATACATTTTCTCGTTCTTTCTTGTTAGCGAAATTCGTTTCAAATTATTTCGACTAAAAATTAGCATCGATTTTATTATGTGGTGAATACTGATAGAAAGGGATGTTAGTTTTCAGTATGATCACAGAATACCCACTAGATACGATCGTTTATCACTTTTGAGGATCAAATTTGTGTTGTGAGAAGGAAAGAGATATGACGAGTCTTCTTAGAGATGTTTGATTGTTTGATTATGAGATGGTATTCTGGAGGTTTAGGTGGAGATGAATAATAATATAATGAACGCCAAACTTGGTCGAAAATAATCGTTAATTATCAGTTATGAAGTTGTTCCAAAGAAAACATAAATAAGTGCAGATATAAATTAGTATTAGTATTGAGAGTAAGTGTGTGTGAATAAGTTAGTTCAAATCGTACAAGTGATTCCTACAGCCAAATATTGTTACAATATTGTATTGTCTGTGAGGAGCAGACCATCAAAAAAAGTAAAAAGCTTCGAGGTGGATCATATCAGTGAAAATCATCGAGCCGGAAAATGTTGTTTTGAATGAAGTTCCTGAAGAGAAGGTTGGAGGGGTTGGACCGTCTTTCCTAATCCTGACCGAAGTACTTGTTGATCACAAAAACTCGGGTGATAAAGAATCCGAAGATTCTGATAAGGAAGACAAAAACAAAAGTGGCGAAGAAGAATTAGTGGAAGAGCTGCTTGGAGAACTTGATGTGGTTCGCAAAAGTTGATTTGGTTTGGGTTCTCCTTCATACTTATTTTAAGCGGTTCTTGTTGAAGCTTGCAGCTGCTGCCAAATTGTCTTTAAGAAGGGTTCTCCAAATTTTGTGAATTTTCTTCGCTGTAGCAGCCATTGTTCCTATAGCGATAGCTTCAAGGGTCTCAACATTTCTTTTGTGATATTTTTGGGTAAGTGGGGTTCTGTGGAGACGATGTTTATTTATTGGGTTTCCTATTGTGATGGTTTGCTAGAAACATGTGACCGATTTTTATAGGTTGTTGTTGTTGTTCTTTTTATTGTTGATGTTGTTATTGTTGTTCTTTTTGTTGTTGATGTTGTTGTTGTTGTTGTTGTTGTTTTGAAGCTTCTTTTTTGTATCTGCTGTGTTTATAAAAAGTAGCGTCAGAGCCTCATATCATCTATGACAACTTATCAATATGTCGCTCATTTGTTAAACCAACTCATCCTTAAACTCACCCAACATCAAAACTGAATAAACTCCCAAAATCACTCAAACCATGCCAAAATGATAAAAACATTTTAATAAATTGAAAAATCAAAACAACCTGAATAAAAAGAAAAAAATAATTCAATGACCACCAGGACCTGATCAAGAGATTTTATTAAAAATGTTTTGACAGCATTTTCGCTTGGAGTTTACATGGGATGTCTTATTGATACTGATGTTATTCATTCATTTATTTATTTTATCATACACTACACTACAGAGATTTATGCTCTCCAACTGGTAGACACTATAAAATAGTATATACAAAAATCAATATTATGCTTAATAATGTTGTTTAACAGTGATGATAATTTGAATCTAGAGCCAAAACCTACTCTTTACATATAGATACATATTGTTTGCTTGACGGAACAAAAAACAAAAAACAAAAATACTACTATCATGTATCACTGTCGTCCCGTTCAATTTACCTGACGGCTTTTATGGTTACTAATGCACAAATAGTCTAGTTTTATCACATTAGTTGATAAGTATGTCCATCGTATTATTTGTTAAAATGGTAAAAGTATATTGAAAAATGACTGTGAATGATGATTAATACAAACCAAACATTTGTGGTTTGACTGATTTGTGTCGAAGTCAACTACAAAAACACATAAAAGAAAGACCTAAAATTCTCTTTATCTTAGTTTAAATGCACACAATTTAAAAAGCACTAAAATTAAGCTCAGATTGAGTGCAAGGCCGTTGCATAGATGCGGCTCCGCCTCGCAACATTGCGAACAGGTCAATAACGACAAACTGGGTCACTTCTCTTATCCAACGAAATAACTGCCTAAAGTCGAGAACCGCCCGTGCCGCTCAAAACCACATTCATTGGTTATTATTATGCCCAATGGTAAAAATTTTCTAGTCCTCAACACAATTTTGGAATAGTCGAATAGAGTCTGTGGAGTGTTGGCGCGTCAAAGGAACTAAGTTCTCAGAACTAGAAAACTGGTTTTTGTGTGGTTACGCTCAAAAAGAACAGATCTTCAAAGATGATTCTGTATAGCTGTGGGTCTCATTTTGTTGAATATGAAAATGATTTTATTTATGTGAAGTTGAAATTTTTGTTTCTTAAATTATCATTCATAACTGTAAAGGATACGATATACACTTTATTGTGTCCGATATTGTTGTCGATATTCTATTCACCCGATTAGAATTTGAATGGCCTTTTAGATGATCATTCGATGTAGATTTTTTTTTCAGTTCATCCGTTGTTTTATGAATATGGATTGTTATGAATGGCGCGTGTTTTTCCGTTTTCTACCAAAGATGAGTAGACTTGAACTATCACTGAAGAATGGATATGACCAAGCATGACAAAAGAATAATTTGATTACACAAAATGTTTTTATCCTTGACTCCTGACATACAGGCTTTTGTATGAAAAAAATCTTCAGAGAATATATTTTCTTTGTAATCCGGAAATGGGGTAACAACAAAAAACATATTGGCCAAGGGCTACACAAAAAATGAAACAACGATCCCATGGGAATATCAGTATCCCTCTTCCGCAGATTATCTCAAAATGACGACAAAATCCTTGATATTGATCTGAGTAGATGTTGCGGCATCATTGTCATGTTGAATTTTCAAGTTTTTTTTCGCCATATATAGATTGAAGTCATCCAAGTTGAAGTGCGGAGAATCAAAAGTTGATTACCAGTGCCGCTAACAAATTTGGCGCCCAACGTGGGGCCCTTCAAATTATATCTAGTTAAAACCATGCTTGTTTATTAAATCCTGTTTCTCCTCCAGTAGCCTAGTTAATTGATAGATTTTGAACATCTTCATAATCTGTGAATGGATGATTCTCACATTTCCAACCCTACTTATCCGTGTTTATAATTAATTTCCTGATACTAGGCAATAACAATGAAGATGTAAAAACCAAAAAACTCCAGTGAAACGGAACAGGGAAACGCTCACTTGTGTCATGTTCAGCAACTTCAATAGCCATCGACACAGATGAACAAACGAATAATTATCAAATATCCGGGGGCAACACGTGTGCGAAACCCAGTCGACGAGCGCATTTTGTCTCGATTCATAAAATGTCATACGACTCGGAGATGGAATGGCAAAAAAGGTGCAAAACGGCCCCTTTATAACATGTAATATGAGACATGTCGCGAGCACACGCCATCATGCAGCGGCGCCCTCACCAGGGATCAGCTTCTACTGTGGATTATTATGAACCGTTTATAAATAAATGCAGGCCAGATGTTTCTTGAATACTTGAATGTAGATCTTCTAATGCTCAATGATCTTTTGAGAAAAGTTGTTCATAATATAATATTAATGATATGACAAATTAATTTGAAATATATCTCACAAAACAATCGAATCAATATGAACTATTTTTTTGTCTTTAAATGCTATCTTTTGGCATAGTGGGCCTGAGATTTCTCATTCTCCATTTTGCGTTAAAACTTAGAGCACGCAATTTCCTTTCGAGCTCGTAACGTTGTCGTAGCCGACACAAGCACCCATTGAGGTTCAATTATGTTTGAAATTGCCAAATTTATTACGCGAGCTTTGGCCACAGAAAATTTTTAATGAAGTGTTTTCGGCAATTGTGATAACTTGGCATTGAACGGAATACCAGATTACATTTATTCACTGGGTGAGAATCTGACAAGAGAAAAACAGAAAACGTCTTGTTGTTCTGTGAATCTTAAAACCAGTGGACAAATAAAGACTGTCCTGTGATGATAAAAGACCACATCGATTGAAAGTACCCTCAAAACCAAAAATTTTCCCAGAATGTTAAAAAAATTGTATGAGAAAAATGATTTCCAGGAAGTGACAAAATCCCGAAATATAGAGACGATTTGTGAAATTCCACAACTTTTCCGCTCATCAATCAAGCCGATTTGTGCAAGTGTAATCTTCTGTAGACAAAACCAAGTTTACCAGCTCATAAACACGTGATTTTCAGCAAACTATCCACTATCTTACGTTTTGAATGAGGATTCAGTTCTTGCGGCCGTTTATTTATTTAGACAATTGGGTAGAGTAACAGGAGCTCATTTGATGTCTGGCGTGTCACTTTGGGTGGTTTGCTGTGTCACCGCAACCTCATCAGCAAATGAAGACACATTTGGAGGTAGCCTATGCCTGATATGCAAAAACTCCACTAGGTACTTAGAGTCAATAACAATAGATGCTTCTGAGAATATACCAGTCCATCATCTTTTCTTCACCTTGTATATTTATTTATTCTTTATTATTTGTAATCAACGCTTTTTCACTGATTTCTTCCCTTCCCCAAATATATTTAGGTTTCTTTTTTCTGCTTTTTTAACTATTTTTTATTCTAAATTGTTTTTTTTTTGGATCAATTGAACTATTTTATTCTCTTATTTACTATGTTTCCAATTCTCATCCACTTGTTCATTTCCTTTATCCAATAATTTATTAGATTTCATTCATTATCATTTTATTTGTAATCTACTTTCCAATGTTCAGCATATTATTATTTCTCTTATCACCTGCCAATTCATCAGTGTGTCTCTATATTTGTTTTGCATTTATTTCACATATCTCAATCATTATTATGGTAAAGTGTATTCATTTATTTTGTCCTTTTTTTATTGTCTTCTTATTTTGGATAAACTTCAACCTCACAACATTGAACTACTAGAATAAGCATAGCACCCCGAACGTACACGATTTGTTTGAGTCGATAACATTCTGTTTTTGTTTGTATTTATGTAATGTTAACTTGACATATTTGGGATTGGATTCCAACCGTCCATGAAGAACCTCCACAAACACAGCACTTTTTGGGTATAATTGCCACACTAAATCCTTTTCTCGAGCATAAATAAATCATTTTCAACTGGAAAATGACAACAACCGTCACTTTGACGAATCTATCAAAGTCATGGCAACACATTTCAAATAGCTCGATTGATGCCCAACGTTGCCGTTTCTGAGAAAAATTCCTCTTATCAACTTTTTAGTGTGAAAGATCAAGGAAAATCGTTCGATCATTCAAGGACAAGTAGTAATAGCGATTGAAAAAAGGCTACACACTTCTTGCATATCTAAGAGAAATTCATTTATTTGATGAAAGTGAACATCAAGTCATTGTTATGGAATTGGTGTCAGAAAATCTGATGAAAGGAAGTGAATATGACAAACAAGGAGCTTGCCTTTTCCCTTTCCCCCCATGTTTACATTGACATGTTGTTTATGCTTCTGGTGGTTCAATATTCGAAGACTTCAACAACAACAATTTTTTTTTCCAATCTAAGTCTTTATTTCTCACTAACTAAAGTGAGTACGCGTAGATAGGAACAAATTCACTTAAACTTCAACAGCCATAGAAGGAGCCGCATACAGAAATGGAGACATTTTATTTCTGTAATTAATATTTCACTGTTAATAGAGCTAGCTGATTTTTGAACGGAATTTGATGAGCTCATAGACCTAAAAAGATAAAACATACAAGATGACAATTTTAAAACTTGAAATTTCCATATCTTGGGAAAAAAACTGAATCAAAAAATGGTCAATACAAATTCTATTAAACGAAGGGGGAACAAAAAAAAGCCTATAATCCCACCCTTATCTGTAACCCCTAAGACAAGGTGAGATACACCCCTGAAATGTCAAATAGAAAGGGAGTCGAATAATACCACATTTTAGAGGGTTTTCGAAACTGAAGTATCTGCTGTCATTCCTGTTGATATGAAAGCCAGTCAAAAATTTTATTTTTTCATTTTAATTTATTCAATAAATTACTCGCAAGAGTAAACTTCTCCTTTCTAAGAGGATATGATGAAGGACTGAAGAATTCTAAAACGAGCTATCAGTCAGGCCTTTTGACGGGGATTTTTTTTTTTTTTTTTTTTTTTTTTTTTTTCAAATAATTGTATAACTTGTTTTGTATGTATTCAGTCCCTCATCATATCCCTTTGATAAAGAGGAGTTTACTCTTGAGATGAATCATTTATTGAATGAAATAAAATAAAAAAATAAAATTTTGTCAAGCTGTTATATCAACAGGAATGACAGCAGAGGCTTGAAACTTGGCATTTGTACTCAGGGTCGAAGGGCCTTTAGAATGAGATCGACTCCTCTTTTGGTTCAAGATTTTAAGGGTGTATCCACCCCGTCTTAGAGGTAACAGATAAGGGTGGGTTAATAGGTTTTTTTTTGTTTCCCCTCCGTTTTATAAAATCTGTTTTGAGCGTTTTTTGATTCAGTTTTTCGTTCCCAAGATATGGAAGTATTGAAATTGTCAGCCGTGCTAACCAAGAGGAGTTGACCAGGAAATCCGTTGAATCCTGAGCCGGGTTCAGGAACTCAATAGACAGGAAATTTAAGCAGCCTGTAGTTGGTGCCTATGCACAGAAAGGGGCTCACCGATGGGCCTGAAAGAGGAGGAGAAAGATCCTCTATGAATGCAAATGATCTAGACAATGGCTGTGATCAGTCTTTTCAAAGGACTAGGCCTCATGGGTGAATATTCTGGCAATCTCTTGAGCCACAATAGACCCACCAGTGGTAGCGATGGAATAGCCACCCACTCATTATAAAAATCACGAATAGTTACCTGAATTGGTCTTTGCGACCTTCGAATATTGAACCACTAGAAGCATGAACAAACAATATCGTGTGAGTCAAACATGTCAATGTAAACATGGGAGAAAAGGGAAAAAGCGAGCTCCTTGTTTGCCATATTCAATTCGTTGAAATACCTTTCACCAGATTTCCTGTCATCAATTCAATAACAATGACTTGGACTTCACTATCATCAAATAAATGTATTTCTCTTCAATATCCGAGAAGAGTGTAGCCTTTTTTTCATCGCTATTACTATTTGTCGTTGAATAATCAAACGATTTTTCTTGATCTTTAACACTAAAAAGTTTATAAGAGGAATTTTTCTCAGAAACGGCAACGTTGGGCATCAATCGAGCTATTTGAAATGCGTTGCCATGACGGTGATAGATGCTCCAAAGTGACGGTTGATGTCATTTTTCAGTTGAAAATTATTCATTTGTGCCCGAAAAGAAGATTTGGTGTGACAATTATACTAAAAACAGTGCTGTGTTTGTGGAGCTTCTTCATGGACGGTTGGATTGTAGAGATCTTATAGCAATTGTGTCAAAATAACATTACATGAATATGAACAAAAACAGAATGTTATCGACTCGAACAAATCGTGTACGTTCGGGCTGCTATGCTTGTTCTAGTGGTTCAATGTTCTAAGTTTGCTCTGATATTTAGGAAGGTTTGGATGTTCGTAGTGCAGATCTACAAATATCAAACCATTTTGATATCCTCTATCAAAACTTTTCGCGTTCAAGTATGTTTGTACAAAGCAGCAAACAGTCTGTTGTTTCTTGATCGTGATAAGTATAACACCAACTCACCTTAACCCTGCATAATAAAAGCATAAAACGAGCACCGTTTTGATAAAGTCCAGATTAAAATGAAAAAATTATCTTTTCCTCTGCCCTTGCCGTCTTCAAAGTGGTTGCGTGTCGTATTTTGACGCTACATATTTTGCAGAAACGAGACAACGAGCCGCTTGAAAGTGACACGGGCCGTATCTATTCTTGTAATTAGGTGTCACCGCGCGATAATAAATGAGACTAAGCGTAAATACATGCCGGAGTTGACAGGGTCCTAAGAATCCGTCGTCACCCCGTCACCTCTCTGGACCCAAACCATCTGATTAATGACCAACAACAATGTTTTGTTGTCTTAACAGCACAACAATTGCAGACAAGGGCTGTTTAGTGGCTTGAATTGGGTTCATTTTGATGACATGTTGGAACCAGATGCTGATTAACTTTGAAAATTATTCTCTAGAGTTTTCATGTCATTGTTGTCTTCTTGTTTCAATCTTACCCAATGGCATGTGAATGATACGTACCTGAAATAAAGAAAAAACATCATTTAATAAGACATTATTCATCAATAGTCATCTGGTTATCAAAATATGACTACAGCAAATGCCAAACAACTTTTGATTCACGCCATAATTGCCACCAAGAGAGTTACAATAAGATTTGCAGGTGACCAAATCTGGCCACCAGCAAACTTCATAACAACGACTGCCTGGTAGCAACCTCTATAAATTTCCCATATTGATTATTTTTAGCAAAACTCAATTTTGGTAGGCTGCCAAAAAGTGACCAGAATTGAAGCAAAGTGAAGATGATTCAAAATACTTATCAACAATGTAATACAGCTTTTTTTGAAAATTTCCACGAATTCTTGTTGCAAATTTCCAAAAGTTGATGGATTGATAACAAAAAATAAATCAAATTTCTCAAAAACTATCCAAAATATGATTTTTTCATGAGTGAAAGTGTCCACATAAACGTGACCTTGATACTGTTAGTGATAGAAAAGCGAACATATGTTTTGATCTTCAATTGTCAGGTGGTTGAGCATAAAAAAAATCAGTAAAAGTTTTCCTAGTTAACCAAATTTGAAAACCCCAAGAAATAATAAAATATGCCAGACTGTAATTGTCAAACAGATTGAAAAAATTAATCAAATTTCCATACAGCATACTTCAAACTCTTTTCCATCGACTATTTTATAAGTAGATTGAAAAATTCAACTGCACAAAAAATTATGATTTTTTTACAGTTTTTAAGAATAGGACATTTGACTAGACTGTAGTTTTCTAACTGATTGAAAAAATTGATTGAAACGTGTGAACAAAATACTTCAAACTATTTTTCATCAACAATTTTTGACGCGGATTGAAAATTTCAACAGCACAAAAAATTATGGTTTTTTTCACAATTTTTAAAAATGAGACTGTAATTGTCAAACATAATATGTATACTCCAAATACATACATTTTTATACAGGGTGTTACTTAATGGTATGTCATAATTTTGAGGGGGAGTTCCTGGATAAATTTTGAGTCGAAAAGGTCATATAAACTTGGGTCTTAAAATGCTTGGTTTTTAAGATACAGGGTGTTAAAGATTTATTTTATTGGCAGTTTTTAATACATTTTCCAAAGACGCTTTGAAATATTGAACTGAATTTTGCCACAGGATATGGTATTGGAACACACTTTTTTTTATTTCCATTTTTTTTTTATTTTTATTTTATTTTATTTTGTTTTTTTTTACCCAAGTCTGTATGACCTTTTCGCCTTTTATCCAGGAACTCTCCCTTAAAATTATGACATACCATGAAGTAACACCCTGGTGATTTTTAAGTTGATATATTCCTTTTCACAGAATGCAAGAATAATTTTTTTTTTTTTACATCGTTGGTTTAGGAACATAAGAGACTCTTAAAATCCGTCATAAAAAATCCAGGACCGTATTTAAAAAACCAAAGTTGATGATGGTTTTTCCGAAAAGAAACGTCGTACGAAAAATCTCTCAAGGCTCTTTTGTAGAGCTTAAAAAGTGACAATAAAAAGTGTTTTCGATTTTTTCATATCTTTCAAAATAGCTTAAGAAAAAATTAAAATGAAATCGCAATATTTCGGTTTTTATCGGATATTTCCGAAACGGCTTGGAATTTTCAAATTTGTAAAACGTGATCTTGTTGGGTATCAGAATGCGCAGTTTTTGTCTAATTTCACCGACACTGAATTTTTTATAGTTTTCGAGATCCCCATGCTTTGCATCCTTATCTTGGACACACTGTATATGAAAAATGGTTTGACGTTTTCATACGGCATACTTCAAAATTTTTTTCATCGACTATTTCTGAAGCAGATTGAAAATTTCAATAGCACAACAAATTATGATTTTCTCCACAATTTTCATTAATGTGACCTTTTTCGGACTGTATGTAATTGGTAAGCAGATTTGGAGAATGGATTGAAATTTTCATTCAGAACAATGTGAACTATTTTCCCTCGACTGTTTTTGAAGTGGAGTAGAAATTTCAACAGCACAAGGAATTATGATTTTTTTACAATATCTTTGTCGTTTTGTAATTGGCAAAAAGATCAAAAAAAATGATTCAAACTAATTTCTTTACAGCATACCTTGAACTATTATCCATCCACTGTTTTTGAAGCGGATTGAAAACTTCAACAGCACAAAAATTTATGAATTTTTTTCACCATTTTCAAAAATGGGACTTTTGCCAGACTGTATTTGGCAAACAGATTATGCAGCGTATTTCAAACCCTTTTCCATAGACTATTTTTGAAGTGGATTGAAAATTTCAACAGCACAAAAAATAATGATTTTTTACAATTTTAAAAAATGGACATTTACCAGACTGTATTTGGTAAAAACATTGAAAAAATGGATTGTAACTTTTATACAGCATACTTTAAACTATTTTCCATAAAATATTTTTGAAGCGGATTGAAACAACAGCACAAAAAATATAATTTTTTCAACAATGCCTGACCACCATTAATTATCGAATTTGCATAATCTGGCAACGTGCTCAACATCAAAGGGTTCAGGCCTTACACGAGTAACATCGATAATCACAGGCCTCACATATGAGTCAGAGTCATATTAATATTCACAGACCTCTCTCATGACCCACATTACGGGTCTTCTGTATGAGTCACATCACAGATCAGTAATCACTGACTTAACATACGAGTCAAATTGATCACCACATTTATTCTATATTCTCATATGAGTAGCATTGATAGTCGCAGACATTAGACATGAATTACATTGGTAATTACAGATTTTGAGTGAGTCACTTTTTACATTTGAGTCAATTTAATAATCACAGGCTCCAAGTATGAGTTACAATAATTATCTATGTAAACTCAATCCAAAGTGAAAAAAAAAAATGTGAAAAAATTAGTTGAACAAAAATGTGAGAAATGGAAAAAAATGGGAACCCTAACCCAATTCTAATAAAAAAAAAAGAATAAAGTGATTTTTTCCTATCGACTTCGAAAGACTCCAGTTTTTCATGGAACTTCATTGGAGAATCAAATTAGGCACAAGGAAGCTTTCTTCAACAATCATCAAGTATAGCGGTACATGATTGTTTAAGCTCTGATGTAATTTCTTAAGCAATTAACTTAGTTATCATGGTGTAACTAGCGCTTCATTAGAACAACACAGACAACTAATCATATATTAATTATGACAGCACTCATGTGTTTTACAATAATTATCTATGTAAATTCAATCCAAAGTGAAAAAAAAAATGTGAAAAAATTAGTTGAACAAAAATGTGAGAAAAGGAAAAAAATGGGAACCCTAACCCAATTCTAATAAAAAAAAAAAAATAAAGTGATTTTTTCCTATCGACTTCTTCGAAAGACTCTAGTTTTTCATGGAACTTCATTGGAGAATTTAATTAGGCTCAAGGAAGCTTTCTTCAACAATCATCAAGTATAGCGGTACATGATTGTTTAAGCTCTGATGTTATTTCTTAAGCAATCAACTTAGTTATCATGGTGTAACTAGCGCTTCATTAGAACAACACAGACAACTAATCATATATTAATTATGACAGCACTCATGTGTTTTACAATAATTATCTATGTAAACTCAATCCAAAGTGAAAAAAAAAAAATGTAAAAAAATTAGTTCAACAAAAATGTGAGAAAAGGAAAAAAATGGGAACCCTTACCCAATTCTAATAAAAAAAAAAGAATAAAGTGATTTTTTCCTATCGACTTCGAAAGACTCCAGTTTTTCATGGAACTTCATTGGAGAATCAAATTAGGCACAAGGAAGCTTTCTTCAACAATCATCAAGTATAGCGGTACATGATTGTTTAAGCTCTGATGTAATTTCTTAAGCAATTAACTTAGTTATCATGGTGTAACTAGCGCTTCATTAGAACAACACAGACAACTTATCATATATTAATTATGACAGCACTCATGTGTTTTCAACATAGGTACACCTATTTGAACATTAATATAATGAGTGGAAACGGAAAATGAAGGGCAAACTTGCTATGTTTATTGAGCTTATGACAACAACACTTCACTCAAATAGATGTTATCGTATCATGATGATATTTATAGAGTGATATAATGTTTACAAAGCAAACACCAACTGTTTATAAAACCCCTGTATCAAGACACTTGAAATTTCAATCAAGAAACCAGGTTGAACTTCAACAAAAGTCAGACAATAATTTGAATCTTGATAAAATCCAGACTCAACATTGCAAAACTTTCGTGTACTCCCATCAATTGTCGATAAGTTGGAAACACTTTGTTCACTAGAAGGTATCTTCAATCATTATTCTATCATAAGAATATCCAGAAATATAACCAGCAGCGCCCTCACATTACCCAATCATATACCAACCCATAAAGATTACTACTCTGGTTTGAGTGTAACGTTCGGCCTAGCGATGTCGCTTGTGTTGCCTTTCTAACTGTTATTGGCAGGTCGATAAATTGGTCACGCCCCACGGGCCACGTGGTCTGGAAAGCACGTGGTAACGAAAGAAACCGGTGTTTTATGTCTGGATACATTCAAAGCTCCGCTTGTTCAACATATGTTCAATATTTCATACAGTAGATCGTTTTTCAGTGGTGCACATTTGGTGCACATGCTGATACGACAATTTGAACACGGACCGGGACCGGTGTAACATCGAATCCAGACCGCTGGCTTCAAATGAGCGCAATTTAAATTTTACTCACGGGACTCAAATGCAAATCGCGAACATATACTTGATTGAATTTGATCGTTGTTGTATTTGGTTGAGTTGGGTTTTTAGCAAAATGATAATGAACTTGTGGTGGGAAATTTATTTTGTCGAATGAAGGAACGCATTGATGAATGGATGAGGGGAAGACTCACTTTAGAAACGTTTGACATCAATCGGTTTTGCTAAAATTCCAATAATCTCAACAACTCAGTACAAGAGAATTTCAGATCGGACATAAGTCAAGAATTTCTAAAACAGAAAATATCTTATTCTGGATTTTGTTATTCCAGAAAAAATCATTGTTTATACACAACTCACCAGGATATGATTGACACTTATTAATGATTTATACAAGCTACTTTCGATAGAGTAGAGAATGTGAAGAAGTTGGGTTAACTTGAATCAACTCAGATTAGTTGAGGTTTAGTGATACTTGGTCAACTTGAGTTGACCTGTGCAACTTCTTCAAAAAGTCCCTCTCATAAGAGCCGGTGCTGGTATCCACACCACAATATCGCGTTTACACAGAAAAGTCTTTTGAAAAGTTTCTTGGTGATTCTAGTGCAAAGCACTGATTAAAGACTCTTTCAATAGATAAGATGAATTTTTAAAGAATCCTTCAACTTTGTATGACTGTAAAGTATAAACTATGAGAGTTGAAAAGTTCAAGTTTTAACGAGACACTCCTCATTTTCTTCATGATTTGTTATAATTCTGTTGTATTATCTTTTCTGATTTTTGATTTATGATTTGTTTCATTTTACATTGAGAATTTTAAGAAAATATCATAATTCATTTATGGAGGGCTGAAAAAATTATATTTTCTAGAAGATGTTCAAAATCCTGCTGAGCCACTTTTGTCAATTTCTTCGGGGTTTTGAATAGGAAAGTTTTCATTGTTGAAAACGTTGAAGAGATGAAAACTTGACAGTTTTATATGGACAGAATTTTTTTAAAACAAGTTTTCAGCTTATTATCTCTCATTCCGCAGTTAACCCTCTTATTTGGCTAAGATGACTGGAGTAAAACATCAATAAACTACGTCGTAGAACGCCACTGGATCAGCAAACCTTTTGAATAATTTATCTGATACAAATACGCACTAGACTCGGAAAATTCGAAAAATCAAGAGGTATATCGAACTTCTCAAAATTGTGAATGAGTATCGAAAATTACGGAAAAGGTCATTCGAATTCTAGCTTCAATGGTTCGGACGATGTTCGATTTTGTTTAAGTTTTACTCAAAAAAATCATAGTCGACAAAAGTTGTGAATCTCAAAAATGTTATTTCAATCAATAAAAAAATTATCGTGAAGACTTCAAACATCCAGCGTGATGATCTTACACAATCAACCAATTATGTTGCCATTTATCTTCCAATGAGGCCAAATCGTGATATCTGACTCTGGATTTTCTTTTTCAAAAAAAAACATTGTCCGCCCATAACTGTCGAGAATATGATATACACTTCTTGAACTGTTTAGTTTGAATTAAGTGACGATATCATGACATTCAAAAAAAAATATCAAGAGTAATATTTTTTAATGAGATGAAGATGTTCTTGGATCAGAAAAATTATTGATTAGTCCCAATCCACCAGGATATGTTGAACACCTATTTATTATTGGTCAGTTACTTTCAGTGGAGTTGAAACTGTACATAAAAGCTGATTTCATATTTTCTTATTTCTGGAAAATTATCGTATTTTCACAACTAGCTGAAATATTTAGCTTATTTAGCACCTTTGTTGGAAACCTCAAATCATGCAAAAACGTTAAAAAATACACCAAATCATTTGTGACTGAATTTTATTGTTCTAGTGAAATCAATCTTCACGCACAACTGACGAGGATATGATATACACTCAATTATTGTTGCAATATTTTATTTTTATTCTCAGTTAAGTTTCGTTTGGGTTAGTTTGAGTTGATAACAGGGATGAGAAGATGATATTGAAAAATAAAAATCAAGTCATCAGAGATTGTTCACTTGGAGATATGAAAGAATGTATCCCATCCTGATGAATTCTGAATGAGGAATACTTTTTCTATTTCCAAGACATGAGAAAGTAGACTCCTGGGAATGAATACCTTGATTTTTTTTGTGTAAGAAGAAGATAATCAAAAAAATACACCGCTGCAATCATGGTTCTCGAAGAATTGGCCACCTTTCAAAGACCGCAACTCGATATCTCTTTCCGTTTCAAAAATATAAAAGCGTTGATTTGGGTGAAAATTAAAAAAAAGTGGGTTGTTCTTATTTCACTGTATATCACGAAGTCAAAAAATCAAGATCACTACAGACGAAAGCTGCTTTTCACATGTGAATTAACTCATCCCTCTTTTCTAATCCTCTTTCAGACCTGTCTGGGCAAACTCAACAAATGAAGGGTCCTCTGTTTTTTTTTGTCTAACCAGAGATCTGGTCCATTGTCATCGAAGTATTTAAGATACATATCACTGTCTAATCTATTGAATTTATCACCTTGAAGCACCTCGGGACTGGTTTTTATAGTATGAAGCTTGTTTGCTGTAGATAGTGGTACATCATTAACCTCATCAGCCGAACAAAACTTCCATTCAGCCAACGTTTCACCGTACAAAACTATGCAAAAGTCGAATTAATTAATAAAATATATAAGCACAATAGAAGCCAGAGCGGCTTTGAATTACAAAATAAATTTTCTCTTTAAATGCAGAATAGACTGTGATCGATGCAAATTTCATGGAAACGAAATGCAATAGTGGATTTTTCCAGAAACAACTATTTTTGCCGTTTTTTGAAATTGTGCGAATTGCTCCTTTTGCCAGCCGAGAACTTCCCAATCTGTGAGTATAATCAAGGATTTAAGAGATTGCATGTTTTCTTCATGGAGAAGAAGCTCTGGGAATATTGATGGTCAAGTGTCCAGTTTCTTGTTACTAGATAGAAAAATTATGGTCGTAACTCATGGGGATATGATACACACTTGTTCAAAAAGGTACCAATTTCTTTGGAGATTTTTTTCATCGTCATCAATTACATGTCAAACATGAGATTTTTTAGTCGTTCATAACGCAAAAGGATATGATTAACACCTTTTCATTCCTAACAAACCGACTCATCGGAGTTTTGTTTCATCCTCACCAGTTACATTTGGAGTCAATGGTAAAGTTATGCTCACTCATAACTCACAAGGATATGATACACACTTTTCCAACAGAAGATAACATACTAATTTTTCTGGAGATTTTTTTCATCGTCATCAGTTATGTCATGTTTAACATCATGTGAGGGCTTCAGTCACTCATAACTCATCAGAATATGATTCACACCTATTCAACCCCAGCAAACCTTACCAGTTTCATCGGATTTTTTTTTCACCAGTAATATTTTGTGCCTATGGAAAAGCTCATAACTAACAACTACACATTTGATCAACCGAAACCAATATTAGACACTAATTTCTTTACCAGTTACATGTTTCAACATAATATGGGAAAGTTTGTTCAGTCATAGCTCATAAGGATATGATACACATTTATTCAACTGATGTTCAAAGCGCAAGAATATTTGATTGCACTTTGCTAAAATGGGTTGTTGAGTGTGAGTTCCTTGAAATCACTCTTGCCCGCGGCCGTATAAGAGCACGTTAACAATTAGCTGATAGATCGCGTAATTGCTCATCCAGCGACAGACCATCCTCGGGGATACAAGCCCCGATCAAAGGCTCGCTTAACCTTGTTACGGTCCATCCACTTCGGGGGATTTAATGTACAAAAACATCCCAAATCCACACACTTTAACGTCAAATAATCAAATTCCCAAATCACTCCCCGCAGTACAGTGAAGTGTTTCATCGCATTTTCTAAAAAGAACTCTGATGAGTCTAGAGTTTCCTGAGCGCTAGTCGGGGAGCAATTTGGTGCGCTTATAACTCCGTAGTGCCCGTTTTTGTTCTGTGCAACTTCAAGTTATCATTTGAATCCGATTGACAATTGCATAATGGTGCGCATGGTTATCAGTTTGTGTATGAATAATAGAGGTGAATACAAGTTGCTGACACAGAAATCACGAAACTGATATTCGCTCGCCCGAATGGACGGCTGAAATGTGTGTACTGTGCAATTGGGCCATTTTCCCGCTGCTGCAGCAATTGCTGATGCCACTGCCTAATGGCCGTGTATGGCTTGTTATTTGTCGACGACATTGTGCTTTGTGTGGACATCGCTATCACATGGCATAAGAAAGATTTCCACTAAATCATGCAACTTCCTTTCCACAGTAATGACATTTCCAAGAAAACCATCTGAAAATCGCGCTGACTCATTTTTCCGTCAGACGTTTGGGAACCGAATGTCACAGGATATGCAAGAAACGAGATTTCTCCCGAGACTTTTTTGTCAGAGCTGCTTGTTCTGTGTCCGTCACGGAACGTGACTTTTTGAATTTGATGAGGATGAGCCGATTTAGGCGGCGCATTAAAGCATCGAAGTCGATGTCGCACACATTCAATTACGGACAACTTTCCATTAACCCGCCATAGTGGCTTTCGGTCCTCTACTCTGAATGGCTATCGTGATGGATCGACGTCCGGTCGATTAGCTGTGTTAAAGAGACGTTGACCTTTCCAAGAGAAACACCAGCAATAAAATGTGGATTGGGAGCAGGGGTACAAATAATGTTGTCAGGTTGGTAATAGACGACGAGCATTCTAGTGCCTTGAAAATTGAATTTCTCATCTAAATGAAATGAGAGACTAGAAAACAAGAGGGTTCTGGTTAAACCTAAATCTTTCAGTGAAGGAGTCAAGATAATGTACCTTTTATTGATGACGATTGATAAATAAGTGGCTACGCCTGTTGTGAAGATGAATTCACCAACGTACGATGCTTTCGCATAGCAATTTTGTGTCCTGTTAATGGACCTACCATTGTGCAAATGTCTTCTCTGCTCAGGTGCAAAATCTCCTTAACCCTGATCGACACAGTCCTACCTTTGCATGTCTCATGCCTTGAGCGTAATTCCAGAATAGTGTGGCTTCTGTCACCAGGCCTTCACGTCTCTCTCACCTGATGCTTCTGAAATACTCAACCCCACATCTGATTCATGAACCAATTTTGGCGGGTCGGTCAGTCTCTGTGTGCCTTTCACTCGCAATCATCAGCCACCATGCAAGAACAATTCATGCACTAGAAGCTTTTGAATACAATTCAAATCTTATCCTTGTGAAAGGAGAAAGAAGAAGCAATGCAGCGGGGTGGGATCCAGAATACGCTACTGGAAAAGTCAACAAAGCATGTGCGGAATCAGGAAAAAAACTGTACAAAGAAATCTATTTACCTGGACTGTCACCCAATACAAGAATCACTGAAAAAGCCTTCTAGGCATTAAGTATACAAGGGCTTTTCGTGATGATCTATCTGCAGATAACAAAATGGCATGAGAGTCTTACACCATAACCCAACTAAGAAAAAAAAAACTGGATAAAAAACCACAAAATATGTTTACTGGAAAGCGTAACGCCATAAGAGAGACTCAACCAGGAGAGTGCAAACCGGAGAACAAGCCTTCAGGGGGAGTTCTAGTTGGTACGGCTTACATTGTGAAGATGAGAGGTTCAGCCTCTCAAAACTGGAGTTACCCCTCTGGATTATCATCATTTTTCTTCAGAACTGTGATAAAAATCACCAAACAGTCTTACTGGCTCAGAGGATTCAGTACAGATACAGCTATATCGGCTACACTTGGATCGTCCTACGCAAAAGGCGCAAGGATCTTTGAGATCGTCGCTTACAGGCTGTAGGTAGAAATACATACAGTGAGGATATGAAGTCCATCGCCTCCCTCTAACTTTTGAAAAACGGGTTACTCTTGTTTCGCGGAAAAAAGACCACGCCGGTGTAGGTTGACAGTGTTGACGTCACAAGGCAAATTGTGCGACGAGTACCTTTCAATTCCTCATGATCGGAACAAGCGTTCTAGCAGTAGCCGGAAAACAACTGGTAATCAAGGTCGTCATGAGACCGATCCTCACATATTGATCGGTCTTATGGGATTATGCGGCAGAAACTCACATCAGTAGGTATTCAAGCAGTGGAGAATATATATCTCTTTGGAGCAGTCGATGCTTCAAAACTCACTGAAGAACGATCCACCAGAAACACAGGGGCAGGCAACAGGGCGATCAAGGAAGCAACTATTGCTGGAGGTTTTGGGAGATTCCCCATAGTAACAAAAACCCGAGTCAGTCTACGAAGACGTAACTCTTCCAAATAGTCTGAG
Source organism: Orchestes rusci (assembly GCA_958502075.1). Lineage (NCBI taxonomy): Eukaryota > Metazoa > Arthropoda > Insecta > Coleoptera > Curculionidae > Orchestes > Orchestes rusci. The sequence goes on from OY293305.1 coordinate 4,916,763, forward strand.
GCAGCACCAGACCTCCGTTTTTTTTGTTTCTTTTTTGTTTTGTTAGTTACACATTCAGTCAAGACTCTTGATAAAGGGGAGTTTTTGCGATACTACTCACGCGGAGATGGTAAAAAAGGATGTTATGGTATTCCAAACGCCACTTAATGCGGAATGCACAAGGTTTTAGAGGTGACGGCCTGGAAACGGAGGATTAGTTAGGTCAGTGATACCTCGCTCTCCCTGCCATGCACCGGCACCAGGGAAAGGGCAGTATCGTATGTATGTATTGAGACAGACGGTACGCTCTCCGTCCAACGACGCGACGTGAGATGAATTCCTTATCCAAATTAACATGCTGAGTCCTTTGGGAAAAAAAAGCATCAAGGCTTTACTACCCTTCTCAACCGCTGCAACCAATGCAATTTTGGCTATCCAATCATACATAACCAGTTCAAAAAACAATTTTCCTTGCATCCACGAAAATTTTCCAAGCTCGATATTTTTACCAGTAATTAGTGGACGTTCGATAACGTTATTCCGGTCCGCTTGGACTTGATTCAAAATGTTTCTCGATCCAATTTGGATTAACTGGCGGTTTTGAGATACGACTCATTCTAATGACTTTTCTGTCCGACTCGATGGCGATACTACAATTCCAACTCAAGCCACCATAACAAATTCGATTCGAACATCAGGGTTTGCGATCAAAAAATGTCTGTCAAACCTCCTCACATGGGTATCGAAACTATAATAAAGCAGCTAACAGTGGAACGGATGAAGTTATTGAAGCCGCGCATAATAGACTGTGCTTCGTTATAAGTTTTTCCTGGAAAGTCTCTTTATTAAAAGCGAGTTGAAAGTTTTTTCGAAGGGCGAGCAAGCGGTCGAGCCAACACAGCAGCTGTTGGGATTTTAATGATTTTCCAGTGCAGCGAGGACCGCTCTTTTCCAGGCCTCAAACATTAACTTTTTTTTCGTCATGTCAAAGGGCTCGCTTGATGCCGAAATTACATTTCGAAACACTTTTTTTCTTAGGGAAAGGTAAATTAATGTGACTCAGAGGTTTCCTTTCTCCAAACCCGTAACAAAGACGTGAAATTGGCTTTGTTCCAGACACAACATCCCAAAACAGTAAGCAATTTTTCCTCTGGTATAATAAATAGATTGTTACGGGACCGGCTCTGGAAAATGCCACATTACATAAACATGAATTTTATAACGCAGTCGGTCGGGATAGATTTGAATATGGCCAGAACGAATAGCGATATACCCTCGGGAGTATTATGTACGTTCGTTTTAGAATATTCTGACAACGGACGATCTATTTCAATTTTCATCTTCTAGCTATCGGGGGTAAGGCCGTTACGTGCTTGTGGACTGTTTTTTCATCATTTTATGACATGATGGTGCTACTGAAAATGTATATCAAGGCATCAGAAACACATGCAACAGCGTTTTGAGAAATTTTAATAAGGTCAAGTACACGTACTTATGCAGATCTATTAAACACAGGGAAATGAATACGAAAAGCGAATGATTCATTACTTAAGATAATCAAGCTATAACAGCTACAGCTTAATATTAGTCAGTGTGATAAATGGCATCATTATAAACTATATAGGCGCGGCGGTGCTGGGTCGATACAAATGGAAATTTGCAAACTCAGAACAGTTCTGCAAGGAACGTGGATGCTATGTGAAAAATGAGCTATGGATCATTTTTCAACAAAAACTTGAATTTTTTACTATTTTCTTTGAAAAAAAACATTGTAACCTCTACCATGATATCGTCGTTTTCCTGAATATTTGAAAAATTTGCCTTTCAAAACCATATTGCATGGTTCATTTCAAGTGCCAATATCTCGGAAATGGTTGCTCCCAGCAACAACATTTTTACGTGGAAATGATTTTTTTATCGCTTTTTTTTTACCCAAAACAAAAATACAGGGTTGAGCAAACAAGTCATGACTATTTAAAAAAGTAAAAAATCTGTAGATGGCGCCACCTACAAGATGGAGTTACAATAATGTCAAATTTGAATTCCTTGTGTCAGAATTACTCTGTATGACGATTTTTGTCGAATGATAAAAATAATTATAATATTTATCCAGATAAAACGAAAATAGAAATTTAACTTTGACACCCTGTATCTCGAGAACAAAGAGTTTTCGCATTTTCGCAAACATGTTTACATACCGAACTACTATTTTTTCTCAGTGTAGAATATACTGTTCAAATATTTCAACCCAATTTCGGGACACCCTCTATTAATCCAGCAAATTTTCACAATTTCGCAGCTCTTGAGCATTCTACCAATTTTTTGAATCAAAATTTTGTGACGGTTTTTTACATTTTGAAGATTTATTCATATTTTGTCAAACTTTTGATTTTTTTTTTCGTTTGCTTTTGCAAATTTCCAACATTTTATAACTGTTAGACATTTTGTCATTTTTTTTCATGTTTTGAGGCCTTGAATATTTTGTGCTGCTTCTAGACTTTTTTAGTTTCTCGGCTCTCAGACAATTTTCCAAATTCTGTTTTGGTGATTATACATATACAGAGTAACCCATTTGAAAGTGGGCCACCCTCATTACTTTTCAATTTATTGATCAATTTTGACGATTTTTTTTTGAATTGTAGAGAGGGGAAAAGTGTATTTTGAGGCCATACTTCGTCCAGTTTTTTTCCAAAAACCAAGGCTTACTAGAGCATATTTAGAGGCTGAAAAATCCAGAAAACATATTAGCGATTTTTTTAAAAAAAATCTGACCACGCCACTGGATTTTTCATTTCCTGGAATGGGTCTGTACCAATTTTCATGAAAAAATACTCAATTCAAAAATATTATTTCTGTGTGTAATTTTTTTTCATTTTTTTTTGCCTGTCTCGTTTGTCTGTTTTCATTGTATTTTGAAATGAAAATGTCTTTTGAATGTTTATATTAAATAATTTTTTTTTTGATAGACTTGCTATCGCAAGAGTCTCGAGGTAAAATACTTCTTGCTGCATAATAAAATTAATCTTCAATTTCTGATATTTTTTCATGAAACTTGGTACAGATCCATTTCAGGGGATGAAAAATCCAGTGGTGTAGTCAGATTTTCTCTAAAAAAATCGATGTTTTCTGGATTTTCCAGCCTCTAAATATGCTCTAGTAAGCCTTGGTTTTTGGAAAAAACTGGGCGAAGTATGGCCTTAAAATACTTTTCCATCTCTACATTTCAAGAAAAAAAATGTCAAAATCGATCAATAAATTAAAAAGTTATGAGGTTTCAAATGGGTCCATCTGTATCTTGCTGTTTTTTATGTTTTGTCAAATTTTCCGCAAAATGCTCATTTCTGATGTTTTTTCCAAATTTTGTCAATGTTTATAATTCGTCAGATTTTGACATCGCGCTGGTTGCCAGAATCTCTCAGATATCTTGACAGGTTTTTATGTATTAGCAACCTTGTATATTTCTGTTGATTTTTATGATTTCTGCGATTTTTGGTATACTTTTCCGGTATTCATATTTTGATGGTTTTTTTGTCGATTTTAGAAATTTTGTGGATGCTTGAATTTTGTCGATTTAGATATCTAGTCGATTTTGAATATTTTGTTAATTTAGGACATTTTGTCGATTTTGCATATTTTTCACATCTTGCCAATTTTGATGATAAATTTAGATATCTTGCCGACTTTTTAAATTCCACAAATTTTTGATATTTTGTTTTAGCCTTAAAACATTTTGGTAATTTTTGAGATTCTAGACATTTTGTGAACTCGTGGATTCCCAATATCTGCCAATTTATCTATTTTGTCGATAATTATTGTCATTTGACGATTTTTAACAAATTGTCAATTTTAGATATTTTGCTGATTCCTCATACAGGGTGTCTTTGAAAGGTACAAAAAACTCTCCTGAAGTTAAAATTTGATGATTCTACCCAGTTTACCTTGATTCGAAAGTCAAGTTTAAAATTGAAAATCTCCATTTTGGACAATTTGGAAAAAACGCTGGAAAAATAGTCAAGGATGGCTATTTTGAACCACAAAATTTCACATGTAGGGTGGCCTCTAGCAGCCACAGTGAAAATGACTTCAAAATCGAATTTCTCATACCACAAATTCCCCGTGAACCAATTTTCAAAGCAAGACGTAAAAGTTAATGCAAAAAAGTGTCCAAAAAAATGAGAAAAATCTATTTTATATTTTAAACTTTACCACCCTGTATCTCGGCAACGTAGCTGTGGTAAGTTGCGTTAAATCGTTATATTTTGATGTAAGGAGTATGTGGTAGAATTTTTTCTGTATGTTTTAGGGATACCTTGTATTTTGATAATTTCAGATACTTCTTCCGATTCCTATTTTGCAATGTTTTGACTTTTGAGGTCCTACCGCTATAAGAAAATATAAGGATTAGTGAGTACTGATGCCTTTCATGTTGAAAAAATCAACCAAGGACCTCTATCAATGTAGTAATCACCGATTAAAGAGCGCCAATCAACATCAACTACGTCACAGAACACATTATCTATCTCTGTCTGGCGTATTGACTGAGATGACTGTCTCTTTTTCGAAAGGGTGATATGGCCCCTCCCCGTTTTTGACCATACAGTGAAATTTGCGTTTTTTTTCAAATTAATCCAGTATATTATTGGGTATTTTGGAAACAAAAATCGCTAATGACTTTGTTATATTGTCTAGAATACTTATATAAAATTTCAAGTCATTCGAAAATGTACGCAAAAAAAAAAAAAATGTCCATTCTCTTCATCATTTTTCAGCTTCTGCATATTCAAAAATCATAAGAATTACCTTCAGGAGATCTTAAATTCTACGGTAGACTAAGACAATATACAGGGTGAGCCTCTATCTTGGAATAAAATCGGTAAATCAAAGAAAAAATGCACTCTTGTTATATCTCTTGATCAAAATTTGAAATTCCAAGCTCAAATCCAGACTCCGCATCTTTTTTTGCATAAACGGTTTCGGAATTATTGAGGGGAAGCCATCTTCAGGGTTCCTCATTTGAAGAGGCATAGCTTCCTAATGAGAAGTCTTGAATTGGTATAAAACTACCTCGTTTTAGCTTTATTACAATTTGACTCAATTGTCATAAAAAATTACTAGTTCTTGTACTTCAGACAATCATATTCTAATAACGTCATTTATAAAGTCCTATAAAATAATTTTCCTGATGTTGTTTCTATTTGGTTACAGGTACTAGAAAATAACCAAAAAGTTACCTTCATAGACAATACTACATTTTTCATGAATTTGGGTGGAATATTAGTTGATTATGACCAATATTCTGTCTTTTTGCTACAAGGTTCCATCTCTTCCTTGCGAAAGAAGATATTATCATGTCAACACAAAAATCATAATCAATATTGAATCAAGCTACAATAATTTGGCATTATAAAACAGATTTTTATTTTAATACTCCCAAGAATGCTTCAACATTTTGGAACCAAACTGGTTATTCGATGTGCATTGGATAAAATGACCTGGAAATATAAAATTCTCTGTGGCATATAAAAATAAAAAAATTATTTTTTATGCCAGATTATTCACGACAAACTCCATTATTTATATGTGCACATGACTGTGTCATAATTCTTCATCCTTGTCCATCTCACATATATATGCGGACGTATTTTTTCTGTCAGGTAAGACAGATTATTACGGAGAACCAACATAGGGTCAATTGTCCCACATTTAACAGGTAACAACAGGTAAAAAAATGACGGCAATTTTGTCCTATTTTCAATTGGACATTATTATCTCTGGACTTATCTGTAGGTCGAGAAAAGGTAAATTTGACATTCTTTGTTTTATTAGATCATAACCAATCGGTGGCCCCTTGCCGCCATCGTATAATTTCGTGACCCTGAATTACTTTTTGGCTGATCACACGGTCTTTGAACCGGCGACGCATCTTCTAAAATGGTTGTTACGCGTAACGGGAAATCAGGGTTCGATTCCGGAGAGGGAGCTCAAGAAATGGACAACATCCAAGGAAGGCAGCAGGCGCGCAAATTACCCACTCCCGGCACAGGGAGGTAGTGACGAAAAATAACGATACGGGACTCATTCGAGGCCCCGTGATCGGAATTAGTACGCTTTGAACCGTTTAACAAAAATCAATTGAGAGCAAGTCTGGCGCCAGCAGACGCGGTAATTCCAGCTCCAAAAGCATATATTGAAGTTGTTGCGGTTAAAAAGCTTGTTGTCGACTCGTGCCGCTGGTTCATCGTCCGCGGTGAAACGTCAGTAGGTATTGTAGTTTTTTCAATTTTTGACAATTAACCGTTTACATGAAAAAAACACAAGCTTACTCTGGAAGTCAATCCTCTAGACAAAAAAAAATGACCACATCAACTTAAACTGATTTCCCACAGCTGCAATCCACTATACCCTCTCATTCAGAAAAGCATTCTATAAAAATTCATCCGGATAGAGTATAGAGATTTTCCCCTTGAGTGAGTGTTTTCGGTTTGGCGATGCAATTCTGTTCCATACCATATAATCGCGACCTAAAAAGTACATCAAAGAGCACATCCATTCAGCGATCAATCAAACTCAGCTGCGAAACTATCTGTTAAGAGAAAAAGTGGTCGTGCAGCTGCCGCTCTCCCATTCGTACATTTGTAGACGAGAATGAAAAAGGGAAAAACGAGGAACACCTGATCCACATTACAAAATACGGTTCAATAAAACTTCCAGGCAAAGTACGCGACCAGATGATGCCGGATCCGGCAGACCTTAGCACATATCATTCGGCTCGAAAGAACATACTTCAGAAGGATAAATACACTTGGGAAAAGTTTGGGGAGTTTTTGAGAAAAGCATTTTCCATAATGTGGGCGAGTGTGATGTACATTTATTCGCAGACAACATATAAAAGAATTTGAAAGGTTATATACCGTGACCGGTCGTATTGCCTCATAATTTCTCTCAACTTTCCAACTACAGTCATAATTTCGAATTTAACAGGCTCAGGCAGCAGCAATACGTTCCGCCTCTTGCCTCCGTTTCGAAGAGCTCTATAGAGACTTGTCTGCCGTATGCAACCTGGAAATAGGTCAGCAGCGTACTTTTTTCTTGTATAGGTTCATGATATGAGGACGTCATTTCTGATTTTAACTAATATATGCTTGAGTAAACAGATATTTTGCAAATAGAATAGATCAGTGGTGATATAAGTCTATTGGTTTGCAATATTTCACAAGAAACAAGTTGAGTAGCATTGGGAAAAAATCAATAAAAAAAAATACGGAACGTCTTGGAACACCCTGGGTGCTCATACCCCAGTTTATGAGAGGTGAATGATCGCTTCTCTGTTTCGGAAATTTCCTGAAAAAAACAACATCAGGGTATAACCTCTAACATCTTTGATTCCAGAACAAAGTATTTTGGACACGTAGATTATGTATGTTAATTTCAGAACACCCTGTATGAACTTTGCTGTTTGGTCCAATTTTACTGAACCTTTTTTTTGTTGAATTTCATTTGGCCAAAATTCAATCAACACAAATTTGGTTGAAAAAAAATAAAAAATCAAAATATAGCATTTCCTAGTTAAATGCTGTATTTAGATTTTTTATCTCTTTCAACTAAATTTGTGTTTATTTTTGTACAGGTGGGAACTGCATTTCGCTTCTTTTTTGTTGATTTTTACTCATGATATTAATAGATTTAACTGAATTCACCTGATAGATGGTCATTTCTAAAATTTACAATAAGCATTATTTTAATTTTTTTATTTGGCTGATTTTTTTTACTTTTTGATTTTGTTTTCTGAATTATCAGTTTTTTTCTGATCAAGATTTTCTTTTTTGTGGCTGAAATGTTCACCAGAACTTATTTTGCTAACTTTCGAAGAATTCTAAATTCAGCTCAATCCAGACATTTATTGAATTTCAAAATGGCTTTTGTTGATATTTGTGTTTGAAATGTCGGTCGAGTTCTTGAGTTTGCTAAATTTCTGAATTTGCAAACTACATAGGTATCATCAGATTTCTTTTTTGTTGCTGAGTTTACTAATATCTGGTACATGCACAATGTCATTGATATACAACAAAAACAACAAGGGACCTAGTACCGTTCCTTGTGGTACACCATATTCAACTTCAGCGCACGACGACAAGCTGTCCTTGAACTTTACTTTTTGTCTGCGATCACATAAATAGGACTCGAACCATTTTAAAACCTTAAGTCTAATACCTAATATTTCTAATTTTCTTAAAAGAAGGTGCCTATCGACAGTCTCAAAGGCTCTTTTCAAATCCAGGAATACAGCTAATACTAGATTGTCTTTATCAATACACTTTAAAAAGTCATCACAGATGTTTACAATAACCGACTCACACGAATGGTTAACACGAAAAGCTGACTGATTTTGGACTAGAATTTGGTTTTGATCACAGTGGAAGAGTAGTTGTTCCTTTACCCATTCTTCAAGAAGTTTCTCATAAACAGGGACAGTATTTATTGGTCTAAACTCCGAATGTAAGTTGGTCTTTGGAACCTTCGGGACAGGGATGATTGTGGAAACTTTCCATTCTGATGGAAAACGCCAGTCTCCAGGGAGGTATTTATAATGTCTAGGAATCGATCACCAATTACATAAACGGCATCACTTAAGATCTTTTTGGAAATACCATTCTCTCCTCCCCCAACATTCTTCATTTCTTTCAAAATAGATTTCATCTTACTCATCGTTAACTTATCAAATTGACAAAATTCGATATTTATGGGAAACACTTTATGAGGAATCGTGATAGTTGGCTGAGGAATGTTTGCAACAACTGTTCTTATGCTTTCGATAAAATATGTATTGAATTCATTGGCAATTTTAATTTCATCCATAATAAGGTCTGTCCCAAAAAGAATGTCATCAGGAACCTTTTGATTTTTATCTGGAAGAAGACTTTTTAAATGTTTCCAAAGTTCTTTGGGATTGGATTTATTATCGTCAATTGTTTCATAGTAAAACTTTTCTTTCTCAGTTCTGATCAAATTGACAATATGATTTCTTTTTATTTTGTACTGCTCCCATATATCATCATTCCTTTCAAAAACAGCTGACTTATATAAACAATCCCTCTCATACATTAATTGTCTGATTTCACTATTTATCCATTTTTTGTTTAAATATTTTTGTTTGATGGTTATTTCTGTAACTGGACAAATTTTATCAATATAGTTCGATAAGCTACTGATAAAGGAATCAGCTAGAAGGTTGACATCGGATGAATTGCTATACCATGCAGTTCCTTTCAAAGTTTCTTGAAGGTCATCACGATTGTAGTTTTTGAGGGATCTTCTGAACAATGTAACTTCCAAGTTCTCCCTTACATTATCATTGATAAGAACGGACAAGATCGAATGGTCGCTGATTTTGGGTGTTAAGTGAACTTGATGTTTGGAATTTCTGTCATTTGTAATATTATAATCAATCAATGTAGCACTCTTGCTCACAATTCTAGTGGGTGTTTCAACTATCTGATTGAAACCATTCAAATAGATGAGATTGATGATTTTCTTCCCATAGAAGGAATTCTTCATCAGATCGAAGTTGAAATCTCCAAATATGTAATTAATGCCTTGAAATTCACTCACCTCATCCATATATTCCGAAAAAAAATCCACGAATTTGGCGTCTTCCTTCTGTGGAGGATGATAAAGTACTGAACACAGATAGTTTATACCAAAGGAAGTAAAACTGAGGGACAAGAGCCATACATAATTGTCACAACACTTGACTGTTTTTAATTATTTGTATTTAACATCATTTTTGACCAAAGCCGTAACACCTCCAGTCCGTTTATTGTTTGTCACGCACTGTTCCAACCGGTAACCGTCAATATTCAACTCCGAGTCAGTCACTTCCACGGAAACATGAGTTTCACTTAAAAATACCATTCTTGGCCTCCATTTATCAATTTAAAAACATATATTGTCCTTGTTGTTCATGTAGCCCTGACAGTTAAAATAAACAATTTTTGAATTAAAAACAATATCACTGTCTAATTGCTATTTAAAAAACTTTCTCTTTTGTGTTTCTTCCACTCGTTTATAAGTTTCACATTTGTTTATGTCCCATACCATATGCGCCGTATCAAGTTTCATTCCATATTTTTCATTTGATAAAACACAATTAGAACATTTAAGAGCATTACTTGAACAATCACCCTCATGATTATACCCACATTTCGGACAAACTTTTTGATTTTTACATTCCTTTGCTACATGTCCATATTTACAACACTTAAAACACCTAATAACGCCATAATCATTATATACAGAACACCGATTCCAGCCTATATTCATTTTTTGTTTATTTATAAAATGATTGTATGTATCGTCATCGACTTCTATCACCATTGAAAATCGATTATTTATAATATTAGTCTTTCGTATTAATTTTAATTTGAAGCCCGCTTTGATATTTAAATTATTTTGTTTCACAATTTTATTCTTCATACCTTCTTCACTCTCCTGGAACTCCTCACCACTGATTCCTGCTACTTTGAGGCGATGTTCCAAAGTCTTTGGTCGATCCACAGTGAATTCCTCTCCTAGTTCTTTTTGAATTTTAGACTGGATTGGTAATCTCAATTTCATTTCCACATTGTATCATGATTCCACCATTTTTTGTTGTTCGTCCCAACGACATTCCTGCTCCTATTTCAGCTGGATTCACTTTTTGTTTGACTACTTCTTTAACCTGTTTATCATTTTTCGGGTCACTTATCTTATGTTTGACAACCAAAATTTTGGCTGTCTGTTTGGCTATGGAAGCATAAGTATTTTTTATGGCATTCAGATCAGATGGAACCTTAGATGTAGACGAAGACATATTATTGACGACCTCCTTCAGGATATCTTTCAACGAAGAAATTTCTTTTTTCAATGAAATATTTTCCTCTACAAGGGAATCCATTTTAGTATTCATTAAGGCACAGTTTAGAACTAGTTTTTCTAAAACAGCATTAACGTGAACGTGCTCAACTTCATTGGATTCTCCACAATTTTCATCAACTCTGCTACGTTTTCTCGGTTTAATCGGCTCTTCACAGTTACTACATTTCCAGGTGGCTTTTTTCATATGAAATCCGCGCATGTCGATAATGTTTTCACACTTTCCATGGTAGTACTTTTTACATACATTACATATTACAATAGATTTAAGATCATCATATGTAATATTGCATTTGAAACATGTGTTATCAGTTGTTTCATTTCCATCCATTGTTGATATCCGTTCGTCGAACAAAAACAGTAATGAACTGCACGTTATCAGGTGAATTCCTCGATAATTATGGGCACAGCACACACTCTCACACAACTTTACTGACTTTCTGAACAATAGTAGATTTATGATATTGATTATTATTGATTCTCGATGTGATTAAGAGCAATAATTAACACGTCCGTACCGAACGGCGGCTCAACTACTGATGTATGTACTGATTATCAAGTATTTTTAAAGATTATATACAATTCTGGTCGGATTTGTCTCTTTCCGTAACCGGTGAAATTTTACTTTCATTTTGCTAAATCTTGAAGAATTTTGAATGCAGAAATATGCTCAATTTTAAATTAGTTTTTGCTGATATTTGAGCATAAAATTTCTTGATTTTGTTAAATTTTTAAATTTGCGAATCACACAATACATTATGATTTTTTTTTTGTTTTACTAAATTTCATTTGACTGATTTCTGTGAATCATTCTGCTGAATTTATTATTATTAATCCAACTGAATTTGGATTAAGTCAATATTTTACTGAATATTGGAGTTTACTGAATTTTGCTAAATTCTAAAAAAAGTTTCAAAAAACTTTTTTGGTCCTTCATAATAAATCTAAAATTTATAAAATTTAAAATTTCAATTGTTGTCAATTAGGATAAAAGTTAAAATTCTACTGAATATAGGTAAAACCTTGGAGAATTCTGTTACACTGTTGAAAATTCACCAGAAAATTGGTATTCTGCTAAATATTAGTCTAGTGAATTTTGTCACATTTCTGAAAAATACTGATTGTTTTTACTGAATTCAGCTATAAGGTAGAGTTTGCAGTTTAACTGAATAATGAAGTTCGCTAACTGGATTTTGCTAAATACCAAATTTCACTTAATTTAGCTGGAAGTTAGTATTCTGCTGGATATTAAAGTTAAATGAATTTTGTGACATTTCTCAAAAATTCTTATTGTTTTTACTGAATTCAAGCTTAAAGTAAGAGTTTCACTGTGTAACTGAATAATAAAGTCTACTCACTGGATTTTGCAAAATATTTTAAAAATATTGAATTCTTCTGAATTCAACAAAAAATTAGTATTCTGCTGGAGCTAAGAGAATTTTGATATATTTTTGAATAATATTGATTTTATTGAATTCAGCTGGATGTCTTCATACCAAAGTTAACCAGACCTTGCTAAATATCTGATAAATAAAGATATTCAGTGAATTTAGCAGAAACTTAGGATTTTGCTTAATTTTCGAAAATTTTAATTTTACTGTATTCACCTGAAAGTTAAAAAGTTTCTTCAAATATTAAAATTCACAGAGGTTTGGTAAATTTTTGGAAAACATTCATTTGACTGAACTGAACTGAGCTAAAAATTTTAGTTTTAGTGCATAATAGGTTCTGCTCATCGAATGTTGCTATAATTTTTAGGAATATCCATTTTACTGAATTCAGATAAAATTTTGTGTAAAAGTACTGAACAGTAAAATTAACTGTAAGTTCTGGAAAAATACAATCTCTACTGACTTCAGCTAAAGGTTTTACTGAATTGGGTTTATTGGATCTTGCCAGATATTTGACAAAAATATAATTTCACCGAATTCAGCAGAAACTCAAGATTTTGCTAAATTTTTGGAAAAACTGAATTTAAATGAATTCAGCTAAAAATTATGGGGTTTCAAAAAATATCAAAGTTCCCTGAATTTTGCTTGATTTATATACAGGGCTTTTCACTTAAAACTCCGCACGTCAATATCTCGGAAACGAATAGGAATATTTGATTTCTGTGAAAAGTTGTCAATGTATGGGGTCGAGTAGTTATTTTTCACGGTTGAAAAAATTCGACACCTACCAAGAGTGAAGCGTCGCGACGCATCGAAAATATTAATCGATTGCAGGGACTTTGAAATTACGCGCATGCTGAAGTACATGTTATTTATAAACTTTTTTGTTATTCAGTCGAACTCATTTATTCTACTCAGTTTTGAGATATACAGTGTGTCCAAGATAAGGATGTCTATCATGGGGATCTTGAAAACCGTGAGAGATACAGGGTCGGTTGAATGGAGGCAAAGTTGCGTATTTTGATGACTAACAAAATGCCGTTTTAAAAACCAAGAAATTCCGACCAAGTCCGAAATTATCCGAAAAAAACCGAAGTTTTTCAAAATTGTTTTCATTTTTTTCTGACCACATTTGAAGAGATATTTCTAAATGAATGGAACCTCTTCATTGCCACTTTCTGCCCTTTACAAGATAACGTTATTGAATTGAAGAACCGACGTTTCGTCTATGAGCAGCCATCATCAACTTTGTTTTTTTAAATACGGTCCTGGATTTTTCATGACGGATTTTGAGGGCCTTTCATGTTCCCAAACCAACAATGTATCGCAATTATTCAAAAAAATTATGTTGATGGATTTTTACATAAGAACTCATGTGTTAGAGAGAGACAAAAAATACATTTTTAATAGGATTAAAAACAACCACCCCTTTTTTAATAAGTGCGATACCTCGTTGGTTTAGGAACATAAGAGGCTCTTAAAATCCGTAACAAAAATCAACAAAAATCCAGGACCGTATTTAAAAAAACAAAGTTGATGATGGCTGCTCATAGACAAAACGTCAGCTCTTTAATTAAATGACGCTATCTTGTGAAGGGCAAAAAGTGGCAATGAAGAAGTTCCATTAATTTCAAAATATCTCTTCAAATGTGGTCAGAAAAAAATGAAAACAATTTTGAAAAAATTCTTTTTTTTTCGGAATTTCTTGGCTTTTAGACGGTATTTTGTTAAGCATCAGAATGCGCAACTTTGCCTCCATTCAACCGAACTTGTATTTCTCACGGTTTTCAAGATCCCCATGATAGACATCCTTATCTTGGACACACTGTATATCTCAAAACTGATAAGAATGCGCGTGATTTCAAAGTCCCTGCAATCGATTAATATTTACGATGCGTCGCGGCGCTTTACTCTTGATAGGCGTCGATTTTTTTTTTAACTGTGAAAAATAACTACTCGACCCCATAAATTGACCACTTTTTACAGAAATCAAATATTCCTATTCGTTTCCGAGATATTGACGTGCGGAGTTTTAAGTGAAAAACCCTGTATAATAATTAATATAGTAGTACATTCAACTGAATTTATCTAAAAATTCAAATTTTATTGGATATTGTTTACCAAATTTTGATATAATTTTTAAAAGTATTCATTTTATTGAATTCTATATTTTGCTAAATATTCGAAAAATATAGAATTTCAGTAGATTCAGCAGAAACTTGAGATTTTGCTTAATTTTCGAAAAACATTGATAAGATAAGAATAAGTTCATCCCTAGATTCTGCCCAAATCACAAAGGTATTATCCGTATATAAGAGTCTTATGTACAGTGTCAGTACATTGAACTCCCCAGATTAGATAATAATGAGTCGTGTGAGTCAGAATCGCCAAATTTTCTGTTAACAACTTGAGAAAGAGTCCTTGAACTTCCAATCCCTATATCATTCACTTCACTCAGAACAATGAAAATGATCCAGCACAAAAGTGCTTAATCTCGAAAATGCGCCAAAATTTCAATTAAATTCCTCAACTTATGAAGTGGCATGTAATCCAGTGCACAAAGTTCGTCGGTCCCGATTCGCTCTCTTGTTAGAAGAAATTCTGTTGTTAAAGTTTCCAATACACCTCGGCCGCCTTCCAAGAAATGAAAGCATCGAGCAAAAGAAGTTTGAAAACTTTTTACTCGTTTATTCAAATTAAACGGAGTTTCATCGACTCGATTCGAAATTCAGTGGGTTTTTTTTTACTTACGCTTATTTCAGAGCACTTCGACTCACCTGAAACAAAAGAAAATCAGAATTATTTTTATTCAAATTTCCCCAGCACGATAAAACCAGCAACCCTTGCAAATTCTCCTAATGGATTTTTACAGTTGCATCCCCAAATGACATCCGTAACTGAATTTCCGGCATAAAAATGAAGCTTAATTAGAATGGAGGAACGTGTGCGAATATGGAGACACATCCTATGGGAATCACTAGAGGGGATTTTATGTAAATTGGAGAAATAGAGCTAGTTTTGAAAATACACTAACGGATATGTTTCAGGTCGTTTGGAATAGGATCAGATAAAGTGTTTTTTGCTACACTATTAACTGAGCCATTTTACTTGCATTTCATGACTCCGTATTTAATGAGAAGTTCATTTATCATCTCCTTCAAAGAATATAATGATCAACATTGTAGATTGAACAGTGGTAGTGGCAGCAAAATGTTGATGATACCAGCACCTACAACCATCAAAAGTTGGTGACTTCACGAATGAATGCGAGTATCCACTTGGATTCTTTACTCTTTCACTAATTAATTATTGATCAATTAATTCAGCTTCTTCGACATAATTTTCAAGGATTAACTTATGATCAAACTTCTTTGGCACACCCTGTATACTCATCATCAGTAAGACAGCTAAACAATAGATCTACGCCATAAGATTGTCAGTTGTAAACTTAGAATTAGCAGCATACAGCCATTCAAAGCCATATTTGTCATAATTTTGAAAAAAAGTTGATATTTCAAAAACCAAAGAGAAATCAACAAAAATCCAAAAATGTTCCAAGGTATGGACCTAACAAGCACTTGAGCATATGAAAAAAAGCTTCAAAACATCTCTGTGGAAATGGGGGGACAGTAAAGAAAAAAATAAATTACAGTACTTTTTTTACCACAGTGTATAAAAGAAGTTTTTGAGAAAATCAATTTTTTGAACCATTCACAGAGACCGCTAAAAAATGCTCTGCATCGTGGTGCAAACCGCATATTTTTTTATCGATTCGTTAAAAAATTATGAGTGTCCAAACATAGGCAAAAATTTCGGGTGTACAGTTTTTTTTTGTTGGGTAGTTTATTTACGTTGTGAACACGGTTTGACTTGATCAATGGCAGCTACCATTGACGTTTGATTTGATTTGATTTGATTTGATTTGATTTGATTTGATTTGATTTGATTTGATTTGATTTGATTTGATTTGATTTGATTTGATTTGATTTGATTTGATTTGATTTGATTTGATTTGATTTGATTTGATTTGATTTGATTTGATTTGATTTGATTTGATTTGATTTGATTTGATTTGATTTGATTTGATTTGATTTGATTTGATTTGATTTGATTTGATTTGATTTGATTTGATTTGATTTGATTTGATTTGATTTGATTTGATTTGATTTGATTTGATTTGATTTGATTTGATTTGATTTGATTTGATTTGATTTGATTTGATTTGATTTGATTTGATTTGATTTGATTTGATTTGATTTGATTTGATTTGATTTGATTTGATTTGATTTGATTTGATTTGATTTGATTTGATTTGATTTGATTTGATTTGATTTGATTTGATTTGATTTGATTTGATTTGATTTGATTTGATTTGATTTGATTTGATTTGATTTGATTTGATTTGATTTGATTTGATTTGATTTGATTTGATTTGATTTGATTTGATTTGATTTGATTTGATTTGATTTGATTTGATTTGATTTGATTTGATTTGATTTGATTTGATTTGATTTGATTTGATTTGATTTGATTTGATTTGATTTGATTTGATTTGATTTGATTTGATTTGATTTGATTTGATTTGATTTGATTTGATTTGATTTGATTTGATTTGATTTGATTTGATTTGATTTGATTTGATTTGATTTGATTTGATTTGATTTGATTTGATTTGATTTGATTTGATTTGATTTGATATTGATAAATAGTGATCAAACACTTATCAAATCCTGGATGCTTTGAGGGACTGTGAGAGCCTTTATACAGGTTGTTTCCTAACCTCTGTGACAAAATGAAAGGGGTGATTCTTCGCCTAATTTTAAGACGAAAATGTGGTATAACTTTTTTTCGAATTTCGCTTTGTTTCCAAAATACAGGGTGTTTAATTTTTTTTATTATTATTATTTATTTTTATATATATTTTTTTTATTTATTTAGTGTTTTTGAATTCTCCATTAAAATGATTAAAATTGATTGCTGTATTTGTTAGAAAATTCAACATCAGCGATAAAATTACTTTTTGCGTCAAAACTCACTCAACTACATTTAATTTTTTATCTCAAAAATTAGGCAAGATACGATAAAACTTCAAGAGATCAAAAAGTAGCATTTTTAGTTGAATAACCTGAGAAAAAAATTAAAATGACACAAAAAGTCTGTGGCGTACATTTTTTTCCCAATAATATTGGTTGAAGTGCCGCTCGAGACGCCACTGTATTCAATAATTTGTATTTGTTCATGGCAAAATGAGCCCGTTATCACTATGAATACCGTTACCAAACTTCAACAAAATCGAGTAAAAGATAAATTGATTAAAAATAAAAAACTGATAAAAAAAAAATTAAACACCCTGTATTTTGGAAACAAAGCGAAATTCGAAAAAAAGTTATACCACATTTTCGTCTTAAAATTAGGCGGAGAATCACCCCTTTCATTTTGACACAGAGGTTAAGAAACACCCTGTATATCGCAAATTTTTCCTTATTTTGACTCATCTATTAATTCCATCTGTTCATTCAATAGGGCTGTTTTTCTCGCCGATAGCGTAAGGCGCATGCGTTTTAACCAGGGCAAGCTGTATCGCGTTCACGAGCGTGCTTCTGTCCTTGTCTAGCTGGAAGTAGAACAAGGATAGAGCATAAAGTCTGTCCTGCAATGTGAACGCGGAAGAGATGTCAAAGCCAAAATTTAACTTTTGCTTGAACTGAAATGGGGCTTCTTGACCAATAGTTATAGTTCACGTCCTCACGTTTTATTTGTGTATTGTTGTAAGCTACTCTTCATAAAACTCAATTAAAACTCATTCAAACTTGCCACTGATAATGACAGCAATTTAGAGGTTATAAATATTGTTCACATGTGACATCACCCAGCCACTAGTTGCCCTGATCCAAGCGCATGCGCGGTTAAAAAAAAATAACTCTATTCATCAATTCAAGAGTTGACATTGAAGTTGACTGATCCATTCTACACTAGATTTGATGGGTGAAATTGCTTGTTGAATTTTGTCATTGTTGTTGCGCATATTATATCTTGATCAATGGCATTTACCATTGTATCTGATGAATAAATTTTGGTTTATTCAATTTTTTATGTATTTATTGCCGCTGTCAAAGCGGACATGATCATGTACGGTTACGACCTGGTAGCTTCAATAATTGTGTTTACTTTCAATTGTGATCAATTTACCTGACTATGAAGATCCCTACATTGCATAAATAGACAATCTAACGAACTCTTTTGCTTTATTTTATTTGTTCTTCAAATTGCACTTTCGTCAAAACTTGAGGTTGAAAGACGTCGATGGACAATAAGTACACTAGTGGCTGTGGTGTTAAGGAGCCATGAGCTCTGTTAACCCCCACTTCGGGTTCATTAAACAGTGGAAAATAAATGTTATGCCCACTCATTCTGCACGCTCCAGGGTGATGCCCACGTATCTGAGTTGCTAGTGAGTGGAATATACATATGTATACACGCTCGTGGCGCCATCAGCAAGATTCATTTTCTGAGATATAGATGGACTGATCCAGTGGAAATTAGTTTATTTCATGTTATTATAGATTCTATGATATATCAATATTTTCATTCAAGTTGTCAATTATAAAAAAAGACATCAATAAAGGGCTTTGTATTTTGTGTTGATTCCCACACTTTGTAGTGTAATGCGTATTTGTGCTATTTAGACAGTCAAAAATGAAACATCGTCATTACAGCTGCAACTCATAACTGTATTGTGGACCATTCAGCCACTTCTAATTAAATTTATTCAAATACAATATATTGGAGCACTTTCAATCGGAATATTATTCAAATTTCAACATTTCTATCAGCAATGCAAATTATTATTCGGAGCAGCATTTCCGTCGTAATGATTTGAATAAATGACGATTATATTCAATGTTTTTGAACTGTGAATATCAAATTAGTTCGAGTCAAAAATATGTAATCAAATTATTATTTTAATTTCGAGCACAAAACTGGCAACGATTCGTGTTTTGGAATTTTTCCAACGTCAGTCTTGCAGAAAAATACAAATGCAACAAACATGTAACAAGAATGCAAATTCATTGAAAATTAATTAAATGAATGACATACGGTTTCGAAAATATAACACAACAGGCAACACACTTTTTTTTCTTTATTTTTGACACTCTAGGGCATAGTCTTGAGCATCTTTTAGTAAGCACTGTTCTTTCAGTCAGTCTATTCCAGCCCATGTATGTGTCTTCGTTCGGCGCTCCAGTCAGATGCATTTTCCTTATGGAAATTTTTCGAAAGTTTTCGGGAAATCGCCCGATGTAAGAGCGCCCCGTGCGCTATTTGAATACACACGCAAGAAGCGGTTTTGACTTTTTCAGCTGTGTATCAAATTGTACTAGTCAACGCAAAGAGATCCAGTACATTCTACATACAATTGTCACCTGCATAGTCATGCCGCTATTGTCATTGTCGGTCTGCGTATATTCATTCAAGATAAACAGTGTTGCCAGAAGTGGGGATCTCTCCCTACGAGCAAATCAAGCCATGTATGGACGTAGTTGAGTAATTTTCAAAACCAATAAATGTGGGGAAAATTAACTTCAGCACTAATAGTTATAACCTTTGAAAAGGCTTCTATGTAGACTCCCGCCAAGGACAGGAACAATTTGATTTTTGTAGAAAAAATCAATGAACGAAATATTCGTATTTTCTCTATACACATTGAGACTGTGGTTTATGTTTTTTGGCTTAGTCCAGATTTCAGTTAACCATCGCTATAATTCACAGCGAAGCAAAACGCAAGCCGAGATAAATGTTCGGTTGATGGAAAAAGCTCTCGGAAACATTAAACCGGGGCCAATTTAGGCTGAAATGCTCTAAATTAGTCTGTGTCGAGTGACGAAACAATAGCGCGCTATATGAACAAAGAGATGGCAACAGAACCCGAACAGAGAAGTTACATCGGCGGTCTCATCGCTTGAAAAAGACAGACGCATCATTGTCAAGCCTTTGTCTGCGCTCCTAATGAAGACGAATCATCAGAAGGACGTCTACGTCGGTTGAGATACAAATTGTTATGAAATCTCAATAAATCTTCTTAAAATTTATACAGAACGTATCAAGCACAATGCACTTTTCCATATGCAACGCTTTTCATAACCTTCAACGAAAATATCAACAATCGATGCTATCGCGCCAATTTCGACTTAATTTCCTCGAACGCGACGCCGACGCCGACGAAAGCCCTACGAGTAATGCTTGATTTTCAATTTCCCAAACGAAATGATTGGAATCCACAAAAACCATTGATTTTTGGATATGGGAAGTATATTCTGGCGTTTTTCCAGGATAATCCTGTACCTGACTTCTTCACACACATTGTTAATTCGATAGCCTGGAAAATGTAGCTTCCAATGTGTTATTCTTGATCACCTCGTTCACAGACCATTCAGTTTCCTAATTTTTTCAAATTTGTAATTTTTTTGGACTAATACTCCAAGGAAAACTTGAAGGTCGCCGAAGACCTGAAAGAAAGCAGCACTCCTGGTTGTGAAACATCAGAGACTACAGTGGATTCAGCAGATTGTTCCGTCAAGCTGGGGAAAACACCCTTATCTTGAAGGACATGGAGCAAATGACCCCAACGTGCGCGGAGCATACGGGACTAGAAGAAGAGAAAAAGTGCCCACTTGCACTATGATTGCGCGAAGAAACCCTTCACCCGCTGATACAGTTTTCACTTGAATTCCAATTTCTCATGACTCGAAACAAAGGCTTGTCTAAGAAATGCTCTTAGTTGAGGCCCAGACTTCATGCGGGCCATAGCCGCAATCCAATGGGCCCAGAAGTAATCACCCCAGATATTTAGTTGATGTTTTTCATTTGTTCCGGTAGTGACATCTTGTTCGTTCCGCACTATTTACACGAAGCATCTAAAGTCAAAAAAGCACCTACCATAATCCACGGTTAGAGCTAAGCCTCACCAGCAAAGTTCCTCATACTTCTAATTTCTCATGGTTAGCTTCTATTCCAGGGTTATGGTTATCCAAAAGAGGAGATCACTCTATAGGGCCTTCGTAGTCAAGTCTTGACAATTGAGCTTGGACAACAGCGTTCTTTGACCAATGTGCTGATTGAGAAGATCACCTGGTTCAATATTGATATTACAGGGTCCATTAATTCAGGCTACGGCAATCAAACCACACTCTCTTTAGTATACAAATCGTTGCCTCACTTTGCTTGAGGTGAGGAACAGAGGGAGGAATATGACGTCATCGGTGTCTTACTTCTGCAGTAGACTGGATCCTGTCACTCGATTGCATCGGTCTGCATCGTATCGTGTCATGTGTCATTCGCAAGGCTGCCAGAAGTACTGTTTTGGAAGATCCACTGATTTTGCCCATGAGTTTCTGTTCTAATATTTTTGATAGGGAGAAAGTGAGGCAACCTGTTATATACGATCTTGCTATTGTACAACACATTTCGCATGTCTTTGATTTCAAGGGCAATTATCCCAACATTTTGGTTTGTTTGTTGGCAAACTCTACACCATTATGGTCTTAAGTTTTGATCATGGCTCTCCTAAGCATAAGAGAGTGAGGTACAATAGCCTTTCTGCCGAAGTTGGTCTGGAGGATCCCTGAACCGTTCCAAGTCATGTTCTGTACTGGAAAGAAACTTGTTGATCATCCTGGTTGGGTAGGAGATTTCTTTCAGTATCCTAGCCAATGCTCTCTGGTGTTTCTCCTCATTCACTGTGAATTATAAATATGGGTTGAACGAATTGAAATCTTCCAGAGACACGCTTTTCTCAGGCAGTGTCATAGGTGTCATAAATTAGATACCTTACCTCAAATAACTGCCCAGGAAACATACTCAAAAACTTCACACTCTTCAAGCCACGTTCTAGTAAAAATTGCACGCGCGTTCATATCAACGGTTGCTTTCCTCGTTTTCCGTCAAACGACTCGTGCATCGCGTTACTACTGTGGCCCGATCCACAAGTTTACACCGTGTTTGCGAACGTTTCACACTGTGGTCCGTACCACACGGACCCCTAAGTAGTCGGACAAATTTTCTATAACTATCTTATGTTTTCCCTTTGTAAAACTTGGATCACACACGCCGCCTTTACATAAACTTTCGGTGTATGTATTTCTGCTGTTTACTCTGTTTTTATATTTTCTGCCCGTTCGGAAACTGTTTTGTCTAACTTGATAATTCTTGATCGAATTGACTTGAATCTCTCCACTGTGTAAAAGCTAACCGATAGGCATTGTGAGCCTTTCACCACGTTGATCCATGGGGTGGCGCCCGAGATAAAGAAAATACGACTTTCTCTTTTCGTCGTGAATTGCTGGAAAATCCCGGATCGCGTCATAGGATAATTTTAAATGAAAAAAGGTTGTTGCCTGCCCTACACTTTTCCTTATAGCACCTGCTGATGGAGTGATAAAAAAAAAGCGTGTTGTCTTATCACGTGATTGTGAACGTCGAACGGAAAAAAGTCCTGGAACGTTTTTGTCATCTTCCAAGACTTTGTAGATCAATTATCCACTTCAGTTTCTTCCGTCCTGCATCTACTTGAATAATATTTGTAGGTTATCATTATGATTATTATTCCTTCCAGTTTCTCATTTCCAATTTGATAACTAAACAAGGTCTATTGTGATGATGATTTGAGACCTGACGGAACACATTTAAGCTGTCATGGTCAGAATGCAAATTTTCCAAATTTCACCCAGATAATTTGCATAATTTTGCCGAAATCGATGTTTGAAGTGGCGTGGAAGAGGCACAGAGCAAGTGCTCCGTCAAGCATCCAAAAGTGTGCGACGTAGTTAACATGCACGATGGTGGTTTGGCCAAAAGGGCCCTGCTCTTAATACGTGTTGTGAACTCTGATCAAGTGGTTAAATTAGCAAGAGGGGTCGCTATACCACCCCATTTTCAAAATTATTATGCGTTTGGGATTGATAATGCCTCGGTCTTGAGGCACGTTTTCGCCTTGGATTGATGTTTTACGTGCTCTTATTTTGATTTTAACAAGATTTTGTCGACAGTTTTTTTGGACAATAGTGAAAAATATTCAGATCACAAGATCGATAGGGCCCGGAACGCATCATTCACTTCCCTTAACATCCGTGCAGGCATAGAGAAATTTATAATATTAATAAATAATGACTGGTCAGAAATGGAATTGATTCAAAAGGGCCGACAGCAGGTTACCGAACGCGATATGAAACCCACAAAATAAATCGTACGGAAATTTGTTTTGGGACGTAGTGAACGATGACGGGCATATTTTAGATGAAAAATGATAATCTACTCAGTTTTTATCCAAATCTGCTCTCTTTGATGTACAACCTGCTGCAGAAAAGTACAAATGCGAGTAAACACGCAACACCGTCTCTTTGCCGTCTCGCAAAAGGAATTGGTAATGGGATATCGTTTCGAGATCACAGCATCCTGGCAAAACTACATTTACAGAGACGCTCGATTTAACGGACAGTTTCATGTGGAGCTTGAAATGTTGATAAAGTTTATGTACGAGCGAATAATTGGATACATAAGGGGGCTGATGGAGATACTAAACTGATTATACTGATCATAAACGGTCCAAAAATAAATAGCTTATCTCTGGACCCTCTGCAAGCTGAGGGATCGTTCACAAGGGACAGAACAATTATATTCATATGGTTTCCTCAGATGAAATATAAGAAACTTTGTCAATGTCAATGATGTTATGGTTCTCTATATTTCGATACAAAATGGCCCATCTTGGAATAACATAAATGAATGCTAGTTTCTAGAGTCTTGTGTTGGCAAGACTTGATCCACTAGTCCTGTGAGGTCTCACTCATGGCACAAAACATATTTACAATGTTTTGAAGACAAAGTGACGTATGCAGTGGATGCGAAGCAAACTATCAGTCTTGGATAATTTATTATTGAAGATTTCTGCACTATGTTATACAGATTTCTATACATAAAAGGACTGACTTTGACTTCGAAATTTGTTTGTAAAATTAGGACAAAAACTATGAATAAATGTCGTTTTTTTGATTTCCTGTTGAATGTCCGGAACCATCTGCGGGTGGGGTCAGTGTAGGCTTCCTTAGTTGATGTGTTCTGCGCTGTGGGGCGCTGACCCTGTGTGATGTGAACTATGAGAAAATGCCACCCAGTCTATTGGCCTGGGAAAGCGGTGCATGGTTTCATGTGGGGTAGAACGATTGTTACGGTTCCCTCCAGGAATACTTTTTCTGTTTCTTCTTCCTGTTTGCCCTTTTCAGGATGTTTCATGTGTCGTGGAGATCTTTTCGTAAAATTCCACCTTTTCATATGGCAGAAAGTGTTTTGCTTCTGTGACTTTCTATATTTTGTGGAGGATGCGCCACTTTTCCGGAGGCGACGGTAAGACTTCAGCATTCCGGGTTGTGCTCTGCCTCCTTACATACTTTTTGATGAGGATTAGAGGGAAATTAAAGCACAAAAGACAACATGAAATATTCAAAACGGAGTAAAAGATAAAAGGTGACGTTTGGATGACATCAACTGTCATCATGACAAGCTAATGAGCTGTCATGTGGCAATTCAGGCACATCAGCACCATTTCGTGAATGCGAATCAAAGCTTTCACTCGTGCCTTGCCCTCCATTCACGTTTTTGCTTTAAACTTTGTATATATGTTCTGTGGTTCATGCCCATGTGAATTGGATCCGTCATTGAGTGATCTTATTTGTTAGACAAAACCAAAAATGATTGGAAGTAAGAGGCTAATTCATTGGTTATTTCCAGTGAAAACCATCTGCGTTGGTGGACCTGGATCACTCCTCAGATAATGGCAAGAAAATTATGATATCGCAAGAATAACTGACAAGGTTGAAATCTTTGCACATGAAAAAGTGGGACTGTGATATGAAATATTTGAACGGGCATGCTCTACTTCAAAAGTCACATGATGACGTGTTCCAAGTCGAGGTACACGAAACTGCAATCGCTCCAAGAGATGGGAACAATCAATCTCACCTTGCAGGAGCTTATGCTGAAATTTTATGGACTTTGAATCTCTACGCTTCTCCAGTGTTATTTCACCATAGCGCCTCTTCCCAGGTATACACTATCCTCTCCAAACAACAAATACTTTAGAAATCTCCTCTGGATGGTCTGGCCCAAGCCTGGGACGGACAGATGCTAGAGAAGTCTTATATTTCCAATGACAGTGAAGTGCCGTCAGTTTCGATTGACAAAACCTAGGAGCTCTGAAGCATTTTTTTGAAATGTGGAATGGGTTTCTCAGTGAGTTGAATGATACAAAAAAACACTTGGACACATCAAGATCTAGACGGTTCTGCATACATCAGTTATTAACAAGGTCGATGTTACGTTGAAGGACAGAGCAATCCATGACTGAGTCGACCCTGTTGAATAATTTCAGGTCGTCGGCATGAGCCAACCTCTCGCATCAAATCATGGCAATCAGATCATTGAGCAACAGTGGCCCCAGGTTTGAGCCCTGCGGAACTCCAGACGTGGGGATGAATGAGAGTGAATGGTAGCCATCGATCTCAAAAAACGGTTTCCTCTCCAATTGATAGGACTACAGAAGAGCCAGGAGTTCATCCGAGAAGCCAAAGTCGCTCTGCAGATTACGAATTGAACTATTGTGGTCGATTTGGTCAAAGGCTTTCTGGAAATTTGTGTACACAACATCCAATTGGCATCTATCGTACAAGACATGACAGGAAAAACACGCTTTCCGAGAAGAATCCTTGTTGTTTAGGAGAAAGTAGACCTTCACTGTAGACGAAAATGTGTGCAAATAGAAGCATCTCAAAGATTTTGGAGAAGTTGCAGAGAATGGTGATAGCTCTTCCAGGGAATAAAATTGTTAATACCTTCACAGAAGAAGCATTGGATTCCAATTATTTGAAGTTATTTTTGACCATTGACAAGAAAATATAAGAAATTGAACATGGAAACCCAGTCTTCACACAAGAAACAACGTTTTTGGACTTTTTGGTCGCGTCAAATTCATCAGAAGCTTACCGTATATTCAATTAAAAATATAGGTTCACGTCAAAACTTACGAAAGTGTACCTCCACACCCAATAATGTGAACGAAAACGTTGGTGCTTAATGAAATGATTTCCAAGTTAATGGAGAGAGTTTTGAAAGTGAAGTGAGAATTCCGACTTGACTTTGGGAAATTCCTTGAAATATTGCAGAAAGTCGGGGTCAGATTAACAAACTTATCTTGGAATTCCGACTTGGCTTCAAGGTATTCTTTCAAACTACTGTAGAGCACGAGCTTGGCCAGAACTTCGTAAAACTCGATTCGGAATTCCAATAAAGATTTACGAAATGTTTTGAAATCATCGCAGTATTCCAACTTGGCTAGATGGTATTCTTTGCAATTATCGTAGAATTCCGACTTGGGCTCACAGAATGTTGTGAACTTATGTCACGGGCCGTTTTTGACTCTACGTATTCTCGTTCCATTATGGTTGAGATTGGGGAATTTTAGTCTTACAGTGGTCTACGCACAAAACACTTGGTAAACATCGCTCACAACTTGCAAACTCAGGCAGCATGAGGAATGACAACTACTTACTTGAGTCACTCTATCGCTATTGCATCTTTCCTCCTGGTAACTGCCATCCACATCACACACATACTTTCAGGTTTCGAATAACCCATTTTATTCACTGATTTTAAGCTGCTTTATGGAAAAAGGCAAAACAGTCTGGGGAAAATTACGTGTATTTGTATCCACAGCTGTTTTAGTTGAGGTTGTGGATTACCTGCACACCGTGACACCGTTGCCAAACGTCTCTTAAGACTATTGCTACTGGCCGTTGGTACCGGCCTAACTTCACTTCGGTGATGGGAATTTGACAGTTGTGACTAACAGATTTCTCTCTTCATTTTTCACTTTCAATCTGGAGTTGTCAGACTTTGGATCTTCCTATGTTATTTTGACCCATCGGGGATTTATGGGAAGTTAATTCAACTTTATTAATTGAATTGTGTTTGGTTTTGAGTGATTTATGTGCCGATATTCCTTTTTGGCGATTCATTAGACGTTTCATACGGATATTTTGGTAAGTCGATTCCAGTTGTGAGAGGCAAAGGCGTTCAGCAGCCTTGTAATTCCGATAAATTGCTGATTCCGCTGAAAATATCACAACGCAGTTGAAGAGAGACGGAAACACCGGCAGCAAAGAAAAAATAGGCTGATAACACCACCGTGTCTACTAGAACAAAACCCTGCACATCTCAGGGTTTTTTTCCTTATTTGGGATTATCAGTCACGTAGTCTCTACTTGCATCGAGACTTACACACGACGGATACTACTTTGCGTCGAGACTTACACACAACGGATAAAATTGGTTGTCCAGTTGGCCGCCTACAAGAGCTGGCTTAGCCCTTGTTGACGGAAGAAAGGCTGTGTAGCTGAGATTTGTCGGTATCGTTACCAGTTTTAAGTCTATTTATTTATTTTTAAAGTGATCACTCAGGAAAACTTAGGGATAAAGGGATACATTCTTAGCCATTAAATTTTTGGTATTATTTGTCTGTATGTTGACCGCATAGTTCTGGTAAAATTTGGTACTTAGATTCTAACTTGATTTCTGTGATCGAGAAGTTGCCCGGCACATCGGGAGAATTCCGGCTTATTCGGTTTTAAGTCGGTGGCGCTCACCCTACCCTTCTCCGGCATTGAGCTAGGGCCGGATTTGCTCTCGCACCAAACCACCTGCACTATCCAGAAAACAAGCAACTGTAACTTTTCTCTCTGTTACCTTTTTTTTCCTTTTTTCTTTCTTGTATTTTTTTTTTAATTTTCACTCTGCGAGTAACAAAGAACGTGGTGCTTATCTCAAAATTCCGACATTTCTTTATGAAATATTTTAAAATTATTGCAAAACATCGACTTGGCTTTACATAATTCTTGGATTATCCTTATTCCGACACGGCTTTAAGAAATTTATCAAAATTTTCGCAGAACCTCGACTTAGATCCACAAAATTTTGTAAAATTATCCTGGGAATTCGACCAAGCTTTACGGAATTCACCAAAATTATCGCGGAAACTAGACCTGGATTTAGAGAATTTCGTAAACTTATCTCAAAATTCCGACATTGCTTCACGCAATGTTTTGAAATTATCACAAAACTTTGAATCAGCTTGACAGAATTCCGTAGAATATCTTGGAATTCCAACTCAGCTTTACGAAATTATATGGAAATGTTAAAAAACTTCGACATATTTTTGCGGGACTCCGACTTCACAGAAATCGGTTAAACTAGCTAGGAATTCCGACTTGACAGGACGGAATTTCATGAACTTATTTTGGAAATCCAACATAGCTTCACGAAGTTCTTTGAAATTATCGCAAAAATCAGACCTAGTTTAAAAAGAATTTTGTGAACTTATCTCAGAATTCCGACAGACTTTACGGAATTCTTTCTTCGATTTAGCTCCACACATTCCGTAGAATAAGCAGAGGGTCGAGGGGGTCTTCACTTTCTCGTCACAAAGTGATTGTGTCATCAAAAAAACATTTTTGAAGTGTATATTTAAATTTATATTGAGGTGTACGTTTTGCGATGAAACTTGGCAACATCTGACCGTAAAGTTAAGGCCAGTCAGTTTCTGTGACGCTATTGTTTATTATGAGGTTAGGAAGTTATTAGTGAGTTTATTCCTCAATCTCCAAGGCTCTGTGAATCATTTTCTATTCTAAATTGCGCTATATAGTGTTTTATTGATGAAACAATGCCTAAGAAGTCAGATTAAATCAAATCAGATTTATCGCCAACCAATTTACAGTAACACCGGAGTGTGTGACCAGAAAGTGAAATCAAGCAGACATTTTGTCATTTCACCGGTAAGTAAACAAAAACAAAACTGTCTATCATTGTGTTGGGAAAAAAAGAGTCAATGCTAAAGGTACAGAGTTATGTGTCTTGTTATTGAAAGTCTATGGTCGTATCCCCTGAAGTATAACAGATTGAGATTCGATACTTTGTGAGGTGAAAGGATGAGAAAGCAGTTTAAATTTTCCCACCTTAAGTTTTGATCCTTTCGCAAAATGGACTTTTTTTTAGATGATTGTTAGATTAACAAGGATTTTATTGGGAGACCTTAACAAAAAGTTTGAGGAATAACGTATTGCATTGATGCATTTTTTTGATTTTCAAGTTTCGAGATTATGGAGCATTAGAAAAAATGCTGGATGAACTTTAAACAAAAAAAAATATTTCAAAACAAACTAAATTTTCATTACATTTCAGTGCAAAAAATTCCTTTGATGACAGCTTTGTCACATTTTTACAAGCTTCATATCACGAAACCATAATGCAATATTGCCGAACATACCCAAATTACTTTTTGTCTTTATACTTCAATAGTCAATAATGAAAAAACAAAGCGACTAAACTGACCCAATCTAATCAAAACCAACTCAGATCAAATTCTACCAAAACCAATCTTACCTATACTAATAGTTAACCATAGGCGACTCGTCAATCAGAGCGCCTGTGCGCGCGCACCTCTAGCGAAAACGAGAACAAGAAATAAGAACGAGATTTCAAAATTGAATCCTTATAACAACTCATTACAAATAACGATGCATTTGAACTATTTTTATGTAGCCCAGACTCCCACAGGAGTGGAAAAATATCGTTATTTACCAATAGAAACCTCCGGCGCCTCTAGAATCTTCTTCTCCGCTGCATAGTCACAGTTCTCCCAGTTTGTCCCAGCCCATGTGTGTATGTATTCGGCGCTCCACTCAAATTCATTTTCACTATGTTAATGTGTCGGAAGTATTCGGAAATTCGCCCGATGTAAGAGCGCCACTGTGCGCTATTTGAATACACACCAGGGACAGGAAGCGTTTTCACTTTTTCAGTTGTGTGTCAAACTTTGTACAATAATTATTGTGCTGATTGTACTGATATCTTAGTTCTGGAGGGTGGTTCAAATCAAAAACTTTTAGTACATTTGTCTCCTGTCTAGTCAGTTGTCACTATTGTCATTGTCACTCTGATGCGGTCTGGAGTCTCAAACAAACTACCCAAAATAAACTCAAATAAACTAGAACTGACCCATTTTATCTAAAACTAATTCAAACCAACCCAAAAACCTACTCAAACAAACGTAATCAAATCAAAACTTACCCAAACATACTAAGACTGATTCAATCTAATTGAAACTTACCCAAAATAACCCAAACTAACTGAGAACTAATAATATATTGAAATAAAAAAAATCATGGGTACCAAACAAGAGGAGAATCTTTCGAAAGAGGCAACCTACAAATAGCATTGC
Source organism: Orchestes rusci (assembly GCA_958502075.1). NCBI lineage: Eukaryota > Metazoa > Arthropoda > Insecta > Coleoptera > Curculionidae > Orchestes > Orchestes rusci. The sequence continues at coordinate 4,947,369 of OY293305.1, forward strand.
CTCTTTATATGCAGCTGGTTTTGACTGCTAATGATCAGGCTCTCGAAGACCATCCTTTTTATTTAAAAAAAAATGCCCCTGCTATAGTTGCTGTCATCTATTGGGCTTTCAATGAATCATACCTTGTAACTTTTCCCATAAACGTGGTGTTTAGTGTTCTACATCCGTAACATGCATTAAATTCCGTGGCAGAGACAGGAAACCGAAACAATCGAGCAGTAGCAGGAGCGGCAGCATCCAAAAATTTGGCCTGTAGCCAGTAGTCATGTTTCCTTCGATAGCGTTCCAGGCGCTAACACCTAAAAGGTTGTATGTGTTGTAAAATCAATTTAAAGCCGAACACAATGGCCGAATGAAAAAGTTTAATGGGAAATGGAAAGAGTGCGAAGTTGGCTCAAATAAATGGTCAACTCTCAGTTGGGCACCGCATCGATTTCTTGTTAGCCGCGCGGTGCGCTCTTTTGATATTCTTCTCTCGAGCAAATTTACAATTATTGTTATTGCTGAAATTCAGTTCGCCATTGTAATCCTCAGTTATTCAAGTTAATGAGTCAGTTTTTACCGCGCTTCTGCTGCTTCTGGATGCCATTATTATTTTCATCGTTCTACTTGTAGCGTATTTAGATTTCTTTTTCCGACTCCAGGCACTAACATTACGGGATAAAGTTGGCTGTTTGTATTCAGTATCGGAGAACAAGGAAAATGAAATGGGGTTATTGTTTACCACAGCTTTTCTTGCGATGTTTCGTCGAAGCACACTTGTCTAAAAATAGTTACAACGAACATGTTGATAAATGGCATTTGCTATATCAATTTCATATACGCTATTGCTGCAACATATTGGCATCAATAATGTTTCTTGAAGTAAATTTGCCCGCATCCGGCCTGGCACTTCGGGGATATTTATCAATTCTGACAGGTTTCTTGGTGCTTTTCACATCAATCAAAGTTCTACTATAAATTGTAACATTTGTTGCCAAGGTGTGCTCTTTCTAATTACAGTGACAAACATACATACTAAAAATCACCAAAGCCAGACCAAGACTGCGATGACAACATCAACAAACTAGGTTATTAATAGAAAAAACTATGTTTAGTCTAACTCATGATACTAAAACACACAAGGACGAGATTAGAACCAAGCCGCGCGTGTCGTCACTGTGAGCCAAATGTGAGGTTGGATTCAAAACATCCATAACGTTACCCAGTTACCATATTTGCTGGTCAAAATTTGAAATGGCTCACGCATGACGTCTCCGCGTGACATTAATTGTTTAGATTTGAGGTAGGTCACGTGATGACTTCTGAAGTGGGATGTGCGAGAGTTTATCTTGTTTGTTTCAGTATCATGGTAACCGAAATTACCTAGAAAACCTATGAATTTTGAGGTTGGGACACGCAATGACGTCAGCGAAACCTGCGTGAGATCATATTTTGTTTGTTTTAGTATCATGAGTCTAACTTTACTGAAACAGCACAACAGTCAATCAACAACAACATCAACAAGTGTGTGTTGTCATTTACCAAAAAATTAACGCCATTTTGGCAGGGTGCAGCAATAGACCGGCTGCACGGGCATCGGTCAGTCTCTGTAACAGATAAATTGATGAGAATCTATTATAATTTGATTGTAAACATCTATAGCAAACACAGGGCCATTATCGAAATTCGCAATAACCTTGATTTATATATTTCGGGAAAATCATTGATGCATATTATCTGAAAATATACTTAAACTTTGCGATAAGGGCGATTAAGGCGAGGCTATGATTTTGCCGCTTCAGTTACAAAGATAAACGGATTGATAAATGAATGTCGAAAGTTCAGATTCAGATGGAATTAGCGGGGCGTCTAGTGCCTTGGGTAAGTTTTTATTGATTGCGTCTTCAGTTTAACATCAACTTGTAGCACCAATTTTTGGATCTATGGTTTGTGTTTTGATGAGACGTTCTGATTAGAAAGCTATAAACCTTTTTAAATCTGAAGTGATCAAAATTTGAGAGGGTTAATTCTTATCATTTATTCAGATGTTTGTCATTTTGTTCCCGGAAGTCTTTGAAAAATAATTGTCATCACTTGAGTCTCATTTCTATCAATCTCCAGTAGGGTGGTATTTTTGATTATTGAATTATTGAAACACTCGCCTGTCTCCGCCTACCAGAATCTCGCATATCCCGCGGTGATACTCGCGACGTCAAAGTAGTGGTCCAAAATTTCAAATTTCACCCATCAAGTCGGTCATTGTTTGGATTTATTGCTGTCGTGTTCATTGATAAACTGGTACTAGTAAAATGAAAAAAAAACAACTGAACCGTTCATTTTCTTAATGGGATAAATACTGCTAGTCATACCAATCAGTTGTTCAGTCATTGCACACCTAACCTTATCTTAACATATTATCTCCTACTTCCCAATTTTATTTCCTGTTGTTTCAATTATTCCAATGTTCATCAGTCAAAGCCGAAGATCCAACACGTCTACGCTAACAATATTCACATGAAACGAGAACAATCAATTAGCAATCGCTCCATATCGAAAGTTGAACGCCTTCATTCAAGCCAAACAATGCTCATCTAGCTAACATTTAGCGTTTTCATGGAGTATGGTATCATGAGACGATTCCAGTTTGGTTTGTCATCAACGTCACATTCAGCCAATCGGCGAGCTGCAGTTGACTCGATAATATAACTTGGTCGTCAGGTGTCACCGTCAGGCGACTAAAATTATGGACAAATGAGCGGTTTACAACGTTGTAGGCACGGTAGGTCGACTCAATAAAAATGATGATGACGTCACATTTTGATATCAGGTCACGCCCTTTACTTCTTTAGTCGCGCTGAGCACTTTATTTTGTGAGCAGTGAATGAGACTGAGCCATCTCGCATCAAGCATCACGCTCGTTCGGGTGAAGTCGGCTCGAGCTCAGAAACAGTGAGCAGAGCGAGAGAGATTTCGTGTTGCCAAGCTGAGGGTATTTTCCTTTCTTAAGGCAAAAAGGAATACCATTTGTCATGGTATCTGAAGGTTCTTTTTGGGATTTCATCTTCTTTTTTAAATGATATAGTGAGTTTATGTTTGCATAGTTTTGTTATTTTCCAAAGAATTTTGTTCAACTTGGGTCTGTAAGTTCTAATTTGAGGTTTGATCAAGAAAATTATCAAAAATTGACCAAGTGAGGTTATGTTTTTACAATTTTGTCATCTTCCAGAGAATTTCGTCCAAATTTGGTATCTATAGGTTCTTTTTGGCATTTAATTTTTTTTTTCAAAATCATATAGTCAGGTTAGTTTGGAATTTTATTCAAATTAGATCTGTAGGTTCTGATTTGAAGTTTGATCAAGAAAAATAATAAAAATTGACCAAGTGAGGTTATGTTTGTATTATTTTGTCATTCTACCATAGACTTTCTTCAAATTAGGTATCTATAGGTTCTATTTGGGGTTTCATCATTTTTTTTTTAAATGATATAGTGAGGTTAGATTTCTATGGTTTTGTTATTTTCCAAAGGATTTTGTTCAAATCAGGTATGTGGGTTCTTATTTGAGGTTTGATCAAGAAAATCGATAAAAATTGACCAAGTGAGGTTATATTTGTATAATTTTGTTATTTTTCCAAGGATCTTGTTAGAATTAGGTCTGTAGGTTCTAATTTGAGGTGTGATCAAGAAAATTGATAAAAATTGACCAAGTGAGGTTATGTTTGTACAATTTTGTCATTTTCCAAAGGATTTCGTTCAAATTGAGTATAGGTTCTATTTGAGATTTATCATTTTTTTAAATGAGATAGTGAGGTTATGTTTGCACAGCTTTGTTATTTTTCAAAAGACTTTGTTCAAATTAGGTTTGCAGGTTTTAATTTAGGATTAGTTCAGGAAAATTAATTAAAAGTGACCAAGTGAGGTTATGTTGGTGTAATTTTGTCATTTTCAAGGTATCTAAAGGTTTTTTTTGGGATTTTATCATTTTTTTTAATGATCGAGTGAGATTATGTTTGCATAGCTTTCTCATTTTTCAAAGGATTTTGTTCAAATTAAATATGTAGGTTCTATTTGGGATTTGATCAAAAAATATGAAGGAACATGATATACTGAGGATATTTTTGCATAGTTTTCAACCTATCCTTCTCAGAAAGGGTCATAACGATTGATTGTTTGGGTTTTCATTGCGTCTGCTTCCAGGAATTGGGTAATTCAGTATAATAATGCCATTAACTTTGAATCAATATCGTTTCTTATGCATTTTTTGCCAAATTCAGGTATTCACAATAGAATTCTTGGTGAGTTTTCAATAAGAAGTATGATCATAGGTCACTGTGGTTTTCTTTCTCTTTCATGAACGTAGATCGTGGCTAAGTTCGTATGGTTTGTTGGCAACTGTCACAACTGTCACTAGATGTCGTCTCATTGTTTTTCGACAAAGAAAGTGGTTTTGATGGGTTCCATGTAATTATTTTTGCGAAGTTAGCCAAGACATGTGATTTTTGAAACAATTGCCATCCATGAATGAGCTGACCATAGTTTTTATGAAGCACACGTTAGAAAAGTCATATAATCGAAAAAATAAAACGCGAGATAGCAACAATTCTTAGCTTTTAAAATTCAGCAAGGTTAATTTGGAGCAAGTTCTTCATTTATCATTTTCCGTTAACAGGCCAAAAAATGACTGTTTTCTCTGATTTTGCTTCGCTTTTCTACATTGGACCTGCACTATAAGAATCAATTTTCTCATTGTAGCTCCTATTTTTCCAGCAAGCAGGGTATTTTAGTGGAAAATCACTTTTATCTAACGCATGATAGTTATATTTGTCATTATTGATGTCATTTTGAACAAGTAAAGTGTTAAATAACACACTAGTGTGGTAAAGCACATAACTCACTAGTCAATAGTGAGTTATGTATTAAAACTCACGTTCACTCAATTATCTATCTTGACCAAAATGTTACTTTCTAGTCATTCTGACACTTAAACTTATGTTTAATAATTATTTCTTAAAGAAACGTTTTCCTCCATTTGTTGGATAAAACATTGTATGGCACTCGTGCGTGCTGTTTCACAAGTCACTTGAGAATTATCACCACGTGCCCTAACAGCCTTGTGGTACAAATCTTTTTCGCGTGACTCATTTCCAACACAGCGCATTACTACCATAAATAACCATCTTTTGTACCTATATTTTGATTTTTTTTAATATATTTGTCTTGTTATTTGCATCGGTGGACATACTGTACCTACGGTTTGGAGAAAACATATGCGCGTTTCACAAATACAAATCATACTACGTTACAGAAAGATACCAATCTGTATTATGGTATGGAACGTATAAACGCAGCCTGGATTAAAGCGAACCATTGAAGTACCCATCCACAAACTTAAGTCCGTATAATTAAGAAACCAAAAAGGTATTAGCAACTTCAGTCATCTTCAAGAAAAAAAACCGTAGCTATGTTATCGCACGAGACTGATTATATCAACAAAAACTCTAATTATGATAATTCTTTTTTTTTCACAGCCTCCAAGGTACATCACAGTAAAACACAAGCAACACCGGTTGAACCCACATCACTCACGTATCTTCTAATAAACCGCCATGGACGTTTCAACAGAACACCATTCCTGTACGCAGCAATCAACCAACACACTTCCATGGTAAAATACCTTCTCCAGCATGGTTCAAATGTCAACGCTGTATGCAAAATAGGAAGAACACCGCTTCATTTTCTAGCATATATCGGCGGCGCCTCAACTATTGAACACCTCATCCAGCATGGTTGTGACCTGGATGCTGCTGATAAATATCAAATGACTCCACTTCATCATGCATCAAAAAAAGACCGCACGTTGGTGGCTGAAACTCTCATAAGGCATAGAGCGGAGGTGAAGGTTCTGGATGTGCGGGGAAGAACACCACTTCATTATGCTGCAAAAAAAGGGAGTTTGCTCATTGTTCAGCTTCTTATTCAGCACGGAGCTGAGTTATATGTTGCTGATAAAGATGGTAGAAGACCGCTAGATTACGCAATTGATAAGGGACATTCTTCAGTTGTTGACTGTATCAAAAAATCAGCTGCATCAGTCAAGTCCTGCTGCGAAGAAGACTTGCTCTTTTCAAATTAACATTTCTTCCAAACCTAGATCGATAATTATCAAAAATGGACTGGGATATTTATATACAGTGTATGAAGCTTGAGCTTCCTACTCACTAATATATTCAAATTTTCAGAAAACCCAGCAAGTTGGCACTTTCAACCACACTTGGCTGTGTGGACGAGTTCCAGATAAGAATAAGTAGTTTTATTCCACCTTATCAGCAAAGTGCACTCTAGGCAAATTTTCCGAATTCATATTTCCCTGTGCGAAAGGGATTCGCGGTGAAATGATAAGCTAAAGTTTTCTTAGACGTCTTTGTGTTGAATGGAATTATGTACCTGAATAATATAACAAACATTATTTTTTTAAATAGATAAGTCTCAATAAACTGCGCCTAATTGAAACGATCAACAAACCCTCATATACCGTAATAGTCTTATAGCACGGAATTTGGAAGTTTACGGACATATGGCACGCTAACGTCCATTATAAAACGATAAGGTTTGTTCAAGTGATATGCTGAATCGATTGATATTCATCGATTGCGATGAAATAAATCAAGTATTAAAAATCACACGTCAGAAACATGCTGTAATTTATCAATAAAACATCAATTTTTCATTATTTTGCTGAATTTATATAAGAAGCATAAGCCAATGGGGATGATTTATTGATTAATCTGCTCGAATAAAATACTGCATGAAGTGAGTCATTATTTCTTTGGTCATCAACAAAAACAGCTCAAAGACAAAGGGTTGATTTCTAAAGAATCCCTCGCTGTAAAAAAAAGAGTTATGGTAAAGTGAGAATCATACTCCATTCAGTTATGAAAAATATGGAGAGTCAAAATATTCTCAATGAGATGGTGACGGCGAGTCAATTTTTTACGATTCACACTCGCGTCTGGAATCTGAATTCTCTTGAAAATCAGGAGCTTGCATGAGAAATTAAATCGTTCTTCTTTATTGCTGTAGAAAATCGGTATAAATCCATAAATTTTTACAATTTCGTTAAAATATAATTTCTTTGTAAGTTATTCAATTTTTAGGTTTGGTGTATAAAGATATACTGAGCATGGTGTTACTGAGGTGTGACGTCATAACTCATTTGAAACCGTTACATCTTTGTCAATTTTTCACTAAAAAGAAAAAAAAGAAACACTTGTCTCTTTTTTTACATGGATTTCCGAATGCGGCAATAAAAAAAAATCCTCGTTACAATATTTCTTGCTTAAAGAAGGGAACATTTATGTGGAATTGGGAATCGTACCTCATCCGATTGTGAAGAAAAGAGTTCAGTTGAAGCCTAGAGTCGGAGTATATTCTCTGATTCATATGAACAACGGGTGATATTGATCATGAAATAGATCCATTGATTTAATCAATACGTTATCGGGACAGAGGACATCAAAGAGTGTTTTTTTTTCTATCCCCTGCTCCACTAACGAACGTTTAGTATTGTTATCTATATTTTATTTTCACATAACTCCATCACTAGCTCTAACGCGAATGTATTGGCGCTGCTAATTTATTTATTCTTTTATCTATTGCCTCATGATCAATGTGTATTGAAGAAGGCTCTGGAAAATCTTTTTTTTTCAAATAATATTTTGCTGCATTGTAGAGATGGTACGGCGCTCTTTGTAAAACCATCCATTGCATCATATCGGATATTTGTTTAGGAATAGTGCCTCCATAATGCTTCGTCATTTCCTTCAACGCTCCCAAGGGCTACAGATTCCTGAATTGTTTACTAAACCAAGACATGATTATCAATGATGAAGTTTTCACTCGTACTTATCTTGAGTCGCTTGCACGTTGATGCTTAAGTATCTTTTTTCATAGGTTCATCCATCGCAATCGTGTGATGTGATGACTTGCTGAATCGAGAATGCGTGAAGTCGATCATTCCCGCTGCACAAGGTTTTTGCCTCTTTTAAATTACTTGAAGAGTCTCAGAAAATCTGATTCACTCTTCACGCAGTTACTTGATCCATCACTTTGGTCACAAATTTTGAAAAAATTCAACTGGTGCACATCTTTGATGTTTGATGGATTTGAAGTTTGTTGACAAGGAAGTACTCCATATTTCAAACTCAGAAATAGGGCTATCAAACGCTTGGAAGCCTCATGCGCCAGTTTGAAATTCCGGATCATCAATATATTTAAAAAAAAAAATGTACATATTTGATAGAGAGAGCCTCTTTTTAACATTTTCTTGCCAGAAAAGCAATTGTCATGGACACTTTTCTTGGTAAGCCTTTAGTTTTAAGTGGTTTTCAGTATTCGTGGTTCTCCTGCTATTTTGAACTTGATGTTCACCTTTCTGGAAACGTATCAAGTAACTAGATTGAGCCTTGTCTGTGGCATAAATGCTCTTATTTATCCTGACCAATCTTGAGAATATGCCAACTAAACAAGAATAGATACACAAGGGGTTTATCCTCCTGATAATTTTATTCATATGGATTGTAGTATCTACTCGGTTTTTTGGAGCAAATCTTCATATTTATCATAAAATCAGAAGCAGAAAGAGTGGAGGAAAAGAGAAACTGAATTTTTAGAAAATCATGATTAATGAGAAAATGATAATCGTACTCTTTTCAATTATGAAGAAGAAAAAACACAAATGATCATAAACAAAAATAATCTAAAAAGAAAGAGAGGGTTAATGATGGTATTTTTTCTTCAAGATAAAATTGTAAAAGTGAAAATCATACTAGGTATTTCTGGTTTTGTTTAAATAAAGAGAACAAGAGGATTCTTGTTGAAAAAGTACATTCTTATCTTTCCAGCTGTAAACAAAAACAGTCTCAATGAAGAAAAAAAGTTGGTAATCTTTTTATCAAAAACTAAAGAATTAAAATATTCATCGATCGTAAAAAAAAATCGATTATGGGAAAGTGAGAATCATTCTCTATTCGATTGTGAAAAAAAAGGATCAGATACTTGATGGGAAAGACCCTTACTCGTTGATCTTGAGAAAAAGGCAATTTTATTCTTTTCTTATAGAAAAAATTGAAAATAAAATATAGTAGATATATTCAATTGTGGAAAAGACAAAGATCTATAATTCTTCAAATACAACAAAACTTTGCCGGCAACACGGCTTTCGCACTGGATATACCTACAATTCTGCACTGCCTGTCGTGGTTCGGGATGTTGTGGTTGCGGCTGATGAAGCTGGTCAGATGTATGATGTTCTACTAGATTTTTTCCACATAATCAAAGTTTAATTAAAATGAACATGTTGCGTCACTTCAGCAAACCGTCAAAACATTCATCCCATTACCAATTCACTAGCAGCAGTGAATTGACGTGATATGAGCTAAGACATTTGTCGCGTAGTTGATCTTTTTATGTTTATCATTTTGTAAGACTATAGTTTTTAATGTCGGGATACGCTGTTAAGGATGGGTTGGAAGGAACTTTAATTCTACTCATGCTATGAAAAACTGGGTCTTGAGAACCCTCTCATCTCTTTATAATAAAATAACCATGTTGATTATATTAAACGGTTTCCAATCCTACCACGGCATCGAGAAGACACACACCTTCTTATGTTTTTTGGGTTGACCATTAAATGGTCCACTCACTATTGATAGATAAGAACAAGTTAATTCAACGATCAAAGAGGTAATCGCATAGAGTATCAAATTGTCAACAAGTTGTTCGACGTGGTCAAGTCTATGGTTTTGAGAAACATATGGAGCTGTTTTTTTATCAATCAGAAGCAGAAGAGTGGAAGTGAATATCTTGAAATTTATGATCTTTTACAAAGTGGAAATCGTACTTTTCTCAATTGTGAAGAAAAAATAAAAGAACATGTGATTCACTATTTTATCGATCATAATGAAGCATAATTTTGTCAGCCATGAACAAAAATTGCTTAATGACAAAGTTGAAGACATCTTCTGAAAATGTGTGCAATAATTTCTTAAAAAAAAAGATTATCTATAGGAAAAATGTGTCAAGATATAGATAAAAGTTGGTTACTGATTGGACCAATCAATGTCAAAACTAATTTGAGGAAACAATCTATCCAGCCAGTATCATATCCTCTCTATCTCACAATCAATTGGTCGACACAAAACCACAAACCATTCTGAATTCTTTAGAATGCTTAAATCGAGAACGTCCATGCGGTTTATACAAAGTGATTTTTTCAACAGATTGATTGGCAGAATAAATTAACTTCTGGTCCTTAGTACGTGTTCTCTGTGGCGCTTTTTCTCGTAAAGCATTTGCACGCTGCAAAGCACCGAAATAAATCCTATTCCAGAGAAAATACATTACAGGCCAACCCCGGAACGGAAAAAAAATAACATTGATCAATCCGATCTTTTTCGTTAATGCTGTTTTGTGGTTCGACTTATTTTAGTCCAAGAAAAGAATCATGAACTTTAGTCGATTCCTAGAATCTCATTGTTACTTTATTATTAACAGTTATAGCAATGAATAAATTATGTGTCAAAATCAGTTTTCCTTAGCCGGGGTCATAATTCAAATCAAAATAACCGCACCCCATCTCCGCAAACCGCTAAAATAGCGAAATAAAGATTCGGAAAATTTGCTGAGACTGTACTTTGCAGATAAGCTGGAAAAAATTACTTATTCTCATCCAAGATTTGCCTTTCTTTAAAATATGTGTTGTGTGAACATATAGGGTATTCGGTGTTGAGGTTAAGTGAGAATTTGAGTAACATGCTATAGATTTGAGGTTTCACATATGATTTGTCTTGACAAAATAACATGCGAATGTTCATCATTTTTGCTCGTTAAAAAAATTGTTATATAAAATATGTCTTATTTAAAATGATGATGTTTCGCGATATTTTGAATGGACAATGAAAATTAGAAATATGATCAATAATTGAGTCAATGAAGAAATGTCAGTCGTGCTCTCACAAATTATGAATTATTTCTCTGTGAAGGTTATAGATGTATATTCGACTGAGAGCCTGTTTATCCACTGAGTAACGCAATAACCCCAGAATAACCTCAAATGTTTGACTTTTGTCCTTTTGGCAGAGGCTAAGCTGACCCAGGGACAGCTAACCCATGAGTTGACTCTCAATTCCCCTAAATAAGCAAATCACTTCGATTTCAATTGATCAAGCTGCTTGAGTTTAATCCATATCCATAACTGCAATTCAGAATAAAACCGACTCAGAATTGAAATAACTTAAGCCAGGACTGTCTTTTCTTGACAGTTTTAATTTGAAAATTATAAACAGTAAATGAAATTGAGTTTAGAAAATTACTATTAAAAAAGTTACTTTCCAGAAATTTCAATATTTTTGTTACATCAACTGTTATAGGTCCAAGATATCTAGAACATCAAGCTCCAAAGTGAGCAACTTTTCTTTGACATATCTCACCAACAATTTAACTAGATATTTAGTACAAGGGCATTTTCCTTAGTATTTTTCGAAAACCATGTGTTTATAAAATAATCCTTCATTATGCTATTGAGGCAAGGTTTTTAAGCTGGAAAACTATGGATCAGTAGATAGTCATCATATTTCTGGAAAAGTGTCAATCGTATTTTGATGAATTATGAAAAAAAATGTGTGTATTTTTAAATAAGTGCAGAGCATTGAAATGAATTGATTAAACTGTTTTTGCATCAATATTCCAGACTGAAATATTTTTAAAGCATCAATAATGATTGCACATCATAAAGCACAATATTGCAAGCATTTTGCAGAGTTATCCGAATCTTCAAATCAATGGGAGCCTTGAATAGTTCCATGAAATTTCCAAAATTGATTGCTTGCATCAACTTTTTTATTAATGGAAGTTCTGAAAAAATGAGAAGACGTGTTTTTTCTTTTTTTTTTAGTCGTGAATCGACTGAGATTTTATACTTTGAACTGAGCTTAATCATGATGTTACACCTTGCTCAGTATATCAATTGTTGAAAAAATTCCACATGAATGACTTCCGCAAAAATCATAATTGAATAAATTTGAAAAATACTTCAAATCTTTTTTTTGTATTTTTCACTACAAAATTATTTCGATTTAGTTTTCTAGAATGTTTCTAGAATCCGATTATTTCAACAGGTTCATTGAATATGGTAAACTTCAACAACATATTATGGTAGATGATATTTCAAAAAAGTGCCAGTCGTACACGAATGGATTATGGAATAATTGTTTTTAGCTTTTATCAATATAAAAATTCTCGAAATGTTGTGGATATTTTTTGTTCTGAATAAGAATTTTGACCAAGAATATTTTGGAAATTCAAATATACAGGGTGTTCCACTCAAGATGGATGTAAGTCAATATCTCAGATGTTTCCAGCACGATTTCGTTCATTTTTGGTATGTGGATGAATGAACATGAGGCACACTTGGTCCTCTGTAAAATCAGTGGTCATCAAAATTAAAAGGTCTTCCAATGCGGATAGGAACTTTTCTAGGCGTGCTTTTCCCCGAGTGTATTGCAAAAGCTTATTTTTTTGCGGAGAGGCGAGAGAGGTCTTTCTGATCAAGTTCCATGAATTATCAATCTGATAATAATCCTAGTGCTAATTTCACGGCACCAGACAGAAGAAAAGTTGTGATGGATTCTTCAAGTCGTAACGATGCGGCTGTGATCAACAGTTTGAAGAAGCTGAATGGGGGCTTCTGGAAGATGATTGATAAATTTGATCAAAGCCTCCAAGAGAACAAGCAGGAAAATGAGCAACTCCAACTGACACTGGAATCTGGAAAGACAGAAGCAGACCATGTTACAACAAAAATAAATCATTGATGCTGGTCAAAAGCGGTTTCAGAAGAGAGACGTTCCAAGAATGATGAGCCAGTAGCCAAGGAAACGAGGGTCATCAGTGTGAGTAGTGACAAAGAAGATCACACTTGTCACGATGGATGACAACCTTGTCTGGGTGGCCACCAAAAAGTGTTTGGGTTAGTCATAGAAAAAAAATGTTTTTTGATAATCCTTCGTCTCTTGTTCCTTCTCCGAGTCATCAAGAAGTTTACACTGATTATTATAAGGTGATCTTGTTGAATCCAGTGGCGTGTAAAAAGTCCCTTTCTATCTATTTTCAAATATTAAACTGAGTTGTGACACCCACTGTATCAACCTTTTTCAAAATTTGAACATTAGTTACTTGGGTGATGACGAATCAATGTCAACTATCAGATTTGACATAAATTGGGTCCTGGAGGTAGTTTACTCTTGAAAAGGATATATCCACCAACCTTTGAAAAGTACGCCTTTATATCTGGAGAAAATATGAGGTTATGCCCATACATCTTCACATCGAAAGTGAATGATACCGTTCAAAAAACCACTAGGATATTGACTTGTATCCATCTTGAGTGGGACACCTCGTAATTCATAGATGGGTAGGTTTTTTTTATTATTTATTCACTTAATCTGATCTGATTCTTATTTTTCTGATGATTCCCAACATTTGCATGCATCTCAGTATAAAATATCAGGTTTTAGAATGTGATGTGGTCCGCTTCAAGGGCTTTATCCGTTATTTTCTTGCGACTATAAAATTCATTGTCTGAGTCGAGACAAATGTTAAATATTTAAGATGAAAAGTGAATAACATGTGGATTGTATGGGACGCTGAAAATGGCAGTCGTTCTTTGATGAATCCATGAGTTGTTATTATGTGTGACTGATTTCATTTAACAAATAATTAAAGTTCTTTGCATTGATATAGGTGACCATTTAATACAAAATATCTTCACAATAATGTCTTACTATAAATGATGCTGCTTCATAAACAGCCACAATAGTACTCTGGCAGCTATTCCTGATTAGTGAATAAATTACAGCCTATTGGCGCCCAACATTATTCTCAATTATCAGAACGCATTGCGATTGAGTGTATGTTTAATATTCTCTGGATTTATGATGACTGTTGAGTTATCTATAATGATATGTGTGCATCGTGCTTTAATGGATTGCGTGAGGCAACTTCCAGGATAAATATGCACAGAGAAATCAAATCTGATATGTCCAAAGTGAGTATCATCATTTATAAACGTTTCTTGGACTCCTACACTTCTCCCATGGAGTCTTTCAAGGTGTTTCTTCCTTTTATTTTTGTTGTTTCCTCAATCTATTTAAACGCATTTTGGTAAATCGGTTTTCTAATTCTGACGTAGTTCACTTTGAGGCCTTTATTCGTTAGTTGATTGCTTTCGTCCATCCAATTTAGCGTGTGAGTCTAGACGACACGTTAAATATTCAAAAGGGTAAATGCCTAATATGGAAAATGAATGATTGGAGAGTTGAAGAAGTGTCAGTCGTACATCATCGAGTTATGGAATAATTATCAAACAGAATTGTGAAAATTCACTTTCAACCATCAAAGCGTCAATTTTTCTCATATTCTCATAATCATTAGACTTTATAGCAGCACTCGTAAAAGAGCGGCAAAAATTAAACGAAAAATGATAGTTCCCAACGCGGCATGTCCATTTTCAAATTGGCGGACACCGAAATTAAACGAATAAACAAAACTTTAATTACCACGTCCAGTGTTTGTATGTGTGTCTATATGTATGCTATGGGATTTTACTGTGGAGTAGGCTTTGGGTAAAAAAGGTCAAAAACGACCTTATTCAATGCCCTTTTGCTATTGAAATTTCCACACATTACAATGGCATCTGCTTCGAAACAACCTTTATTACTCATTCTAGAATATTGTTTATTAAATAATTATAAATTTATTATTTAATACTGTTGCGTTTCACATTCTGTACCACTGCGAAAAACATAAAGTGACACTTCGGTGATAACTTAATTCGGATGTTTCCATTTGCCGATGTGGATTTTGATTAAAATAAATGTTTGATGGTGTTTAATCGGAAATAAGCTTTGTATGGTGGATGTGAAACTCATTAAATCCTATGCACGTTCATAAAACACCATTCCAAACACGTTTTACAACATGGCAATTTATTGAATGGGTTTATGAGTTTTATCAAGCTAAATTAATGAAAGATACATATTGATGTTCAAAACTGTAGATTGCTGAATTTTATGATGTGCGCCATAAAGAAGATGTCTTCACAAATGATTTCTTTGCAACCACAACGCCACTTGGAACCTCGTTAGCTTTACCATTGATCCCCAGCATAGACTACGATGAATTTGACCACAACCTTGGATAGTACTGGCATAGTGGTCTCAAAACAAATATCGTAAGAGCAAGGTTAGCTTAGATTAGGTTAAAAAGGCTTGCGCTGTTGATTCACCTTGCCCTTTGGAAATCAAATGGCCAGTTGTGTTTTTTTTTAAAGGTGGTACCTCAGTATCTTTCATCCCATGGTTTCGATTTCAAGTCTTCAAGTAGGTCTTGTCCCATATTCATGAGCCGTCTTTCCCTTGGAGCTCAGGAGTGGCATGCAAGGTGTTCTATAGTTTGATCCTTCTTGATGCAGCTCTGTCCCTTGACCCAACTTTCAAAGCATTTTTCCAGTCTCGTCCATCTATCTGCCCTTCAATATTGCTCTATTTCCAGGAACTCAGAAGAACGGACTTGTTGCTGGTGATCCAAGACAATGCCTCTGCTTTGACCTTACTGCATCTGATTCTAGAAGTCTCAGGGCGACATGGGGCTGTCTACAAAGATTGTGACATTTCGCATTAGATTATCCAGTTTTCGCAGTAGACTTGTCACTTTCCATTTTCACTAATCACTCCCCATCCATTGATTTTGTGATGTAATGGTGAAGGTGATTTCCCATTCGTACTCATCGTGATAAAACGCACTCATTTCTAGTACAGCTGTGCCTTGGAAGTGATACATACCTTGATTTTGATATGTATTTCAATAAATTGATTCATACACATCATCATTTGATTAATTCATGATCAATTACTGATCCCATTCACACTTGTTTTGATCGGTGGAATTACTAATAGAACTTTCATCAATGTTGATGCGCATATTGACATGAGCAATTGCATTTTCCATTGACTTTGATGATAGCATTTTGAGTCCATTCAACTGTTAAAGGGGACATGATCATGTGCGGTTGCAGCTTGTATTCCTTGATCACTTACGCATACATTCAATGATGAATTTGTCAATTCCTGACTCAGCCTACGTTAAATTCAACGTAATTTTTATTTATTATAAAGTTGTTACCTACATATCTTGCATAAATGGACATTGGACAATTTGCACATTTTTTGAAAATATGAAGAATATCAGGATAAGTAGATACTGATGCCATTGATGTTTAAAAATCACCCTACGACCTCTATTAATGTTGTTATCACCGATTGAAAAGCGCCAATCAACATCCACTCGACAGGCACCGTGGATCCTTCATCACGTTAATTCGAAGGGTGACGGTTGAGATGAGAAAATCACTATCTTTTCTTCCCGTCACAAATTGTCGCCCGAGCACCAGATACAAAAAAAAAATTGTATAACCATGTTACAGTATTTTTGGACTTGCTTCTACGGTTCAAGACAATAGGATCAGTAATTTTCTGCAACCCGTGTCTCAATTAAAATTTCAGAAGTCCATTTCAGTGCGGAATTTGGAAGACCACGAATGCTCGGATTCTATTTATTGTCTAAAAACCACTCGATAGGCACTGTGGGCTCTTTTTCACAATAATCCAAAAGGTGGCGCCCGAGATAAGTCGAAGAATCACGGGTAGCGTCAGCATCTGGAAAACGAGCAGCAGCTGCAAAAGAAAACTTGAAATCAATTGATCCCGTATTTTCTCTAAAGTATCCTTTACCGTGCGCCGCGTCTTGATCAACTTTATTATTACTGTTCGCAACAGTCCAGTGACGATTCCGTAAAACACTTTTTATGATCGTATCAAATCCGTCGCACATTTTACGGTACCAGGCGTCTTCTACTCCCACTTGAAGAAAATTGTTTGGCAGGAAGGTTGGAGTGAATCCAAGTGGGCAACCTGGGCCCCTCACCACGTCAATCCAAAAGGTGGCGCCCGAAACCGGGAAAACACGATTCTCATCCCCGTCGAAACTCGCCGGAAAATCCCGGGTAGCAGCAAAAATTGGCGTCCGAGCAGGGACTACAATTTTTCATTTTAATTCAAACGAATGGAGCTATATCAGCACTGCAAGATAAGGAATTTCGAGAACGCTACAAAGACGCTACTATATGAAGGGCTTCAGAATACGTCATCAGAATCTTTACAACACATCCTGCTAAACTACAAGTCCTATTTGAGGCTTGCAAGCTAATTGCGGCATGCTACAATCATCAGTGACGATTGGTGTCCGAATACATGCTAGACTAAGACCTGTTTTATGCTAGTTTGAACACCAACAGCTGGCGCATGAGAAGCCACGTACAAACGGTTTCAAGCCTGTTCGCAGCATGCTTCCGCCCTATTTAGTTGACGTGCACGTACTTGTGCTATTTCAGTCACTTGAGCAGTAGCTCACATCAACATTCCTGAATATTGATTGATTTTATTCAAAGTTTATGTTAATGAAGTGGTCAAAAAGTATTTGTTTAACATTCAACTAGATACCAAATAATCAAAACATCAATTCTAATCCAAATAGATAAACTAACTAATTAGATGAAAAACAAATGTCGAGCGTAATTGCATTTCGAGGTTGTATTGTAATTATTTCACAAATTATAATATAGGTTAGGATGCGGTTAGTGTTCCACGACCGAGCCACAACTTCGCAATGCAATTTTGCGGCCAGGCGCATTTAAAATTGATACAAAATGGCGTAGCTTCACCTGGTAAATTTATTTTTTTCCCAATGCGTTGTTTCAAAATCACTCACCCAGTTTTATTGCACAATGACACGACTTACCTGAAATACAAAAAAATATTAATCAGTCCAGTTTAAAAAAGAATAATTCTGGAGTTCCACAAAGAGATAAGATAGCATGCAAGCTCGCTGAATAATAGCGAAAATAAATGCACCATAGCCATATAAATCTTATCCACGTTCGCTAAAATGTTGTACAGCTTAACAAGTAAACTTTCCTTCCTCTCTTGCTGAATCCAAACTTTGTGCGCTGCTCATCTCCAGGATCTGTTGGCGCTAATCCAATATATTTCCAAATGAAAATGATTCGCGAGCAGCCTAAGTTTCCGGAACTCATACTTTCGTCCATAATTCATCTTTTAGTGGCTCGTTTATCAAATTTCTACTTCCATTGTTGGAATTTAACAAATGTTATCTAACAATCAGAATGCTAGTATTATGCGCGGATAATTTGGCCCATCCTGACAGCTATCCAATTTTCTAATAGTCAAATCTATTTAATGGTGTCTTTTGTGTTGATTATTTTAATGCTTTGCCTAAGATAAAGCTAGTCTATCGAGATTTGGAAGTTTTGTACAGAGCTCCTAGTTTTGATCCGTTGAGATTTGATTTCTACATAATCTTGTTCGATATGGTACACAGTTTGTGAAGTCAACATCGGCTAAATGTGCTTAAACAAACAAAAGAAATCAAATAGGGTATCATCAATTTTTTGTAAAAAAGATAATTCATAAACTCATAATACTCTATATTATTAAAATATCAAATCTACTACCAAGAAAATGCAATCTTCCAAAATTAGACTCAATAGTAATTCGCAGATCAGTTATGTTCATTCGATTGCAAAACATATAATTTTCCACGCAGTATTAAAATGATTGCAACACTTCTATTGTTCCGAATAGAAAAAAAAATGTTATTGGCAGTTTATTTATTATGATGGATTCTGTTTTATGTAGCTTGGCATCGTTCCAGGTGGAAAAATTCTTTAGGAATATTTTAACACCTCATATTTTTGCATTCAGGAATTTTTCCAGTAATTTTTTTGGGTAGCATCTATTATCGCCTGGATGAAATGAAAACTCCACAGGGCTGTGATAGCCTTCTCACCCAATTTTCATTACTTGTAGGCACTCATTTTACTCACCGTTGGAGTTTTATTGCTTGGAAATGTTTCATTGACGTCAAGGTTACATTTGTGTTGTTGTTGTGAATCAACAATATTGTATTCCGCTTGTCTCAAAAGTGATACTCACGGACATCTAGAGAATTAGAAAAACAGACTGCTTAGGCCTCCTGGATCCGTTCCAACCCACAAAAAGTTGAAGTGATACTACTCGGGGCACGACTCTTTTGGGAAGCTCATAAGGTCCTCCGATTGGATCCCTGAATTTTGGTTTTTAATTCTTCAAGATACCACCTGTGAATCATCGATTCTGTAAAAATGACCCTTCAGGCTCATGTGACCGTTTAATAGAGCTAGCCATTAAGAGATTACCCCTAGGTTTTTAACAATTTTTCTGGGTTTCATGACTCTGCTCAAGAGCGATATTTCCGACATGAAAACAGGATTTCGACCTTCTCATAGTTGATCCTAAGTTCTACAAGGGGTCCAAATCCTCTATAATTCTCAGAGTGTGTGAGCCCTAAGGTCCTGGACGTAAGGAGCACCAGATGCTGCTTTAGCGGGTTGTCCACCATTGGGCTTCAAGAAGACCTTTCGACCGTTTAATTCGGCAAGTAACATTCTTGCAAGCAAAGCTGGAAAATCTCCGTCTTTCTCTGGAGATTTGAGAACCCATTCAACTTGGAGGGAATTGCTCCGATGCTCCAGAGAATTGCACCTCCAGCTGCCTGGGATGCTAACTTGTCTTCGGACATCCGGACTCTCCAGCTCATTTTGAGATCTTGCATGGACGGGGCGTGGATGAAAGGTCGTTCATTTCCACGCAAAGGTTTCACCAGCTTTATTTTGCACAGAGCATATGAGCTTCTTCCAGTTTTCCTGGGCTTTCTCAGCTCTCCGGAGTAAATAGTTTTTTGCCTTTCGAACTCCCGCGAAGTTTGCTACTACTAGACTGATCTGGTGTTGGATATTTTCTTAAGAGGTATAGATCGGTGAAGCATCCTTGAAGCTGATTTGCAGCCAGCTCAATGGTTTCGTAAGAATGGTATCGACTCCTCCATCTCGTTCCTCTCGATAGATGTCCCAGTTGGTGAGTTCCCTAGTTTTTACCTTTAAGTGTGCTCTCAGGCACTCA
Organism: Orchestes rusci; assembly: GCA_958502075.1. NCBI lineage: Eukaryota > Metazoa > Arthropoda > Insecta > Coleoptera > Curculionidae > Orchestes > Orchestes rusci. Next base: position 4,967,478 of record OY293305.1, read on the forward strand.
TGTTGAAGTTTGAACATGTAGGTCAGACGATGTGAGACGGTGTGATAAAGACTCATTGACCGTAGTGTTAGATCTATGATGGACTTGTTTCTTAAGAAAAACGTTAGGTCCGTGGAGGTGAGGAATTCGGAAAAATCTCCATGGGTTGGTGTCTTCTACTCCATATATTTTGATGGGCAATGAAGTCAAAACCGATAAGGGAAAGAAAATCACTCTCCTTGCAGAAAATGACGAAAGCAATCACCCCAGTTGCAAGGCTTTTCTTCTTAAAGGAAAGGTTAGTCAATGTAACGACGAGAGTCTCATTTTCTGGGATGTCTATTCAGATTATAGTTAGATGTCTGGTTGAGGGTCCTGACATGCTGCTGTTCGATCGAGCAGTCAAACCCCTAACTTTCATAACCTTCTTTATCTGTTAAGCTCATCCACGTCCTCCATTTGCATCAAAAGTGGCGCTCTGAAGCCGCCATACCTTTTACGAGCTCTCACTCTCTTGTCCAGTCTGCGGTCCTTAATGACGTGACCCCAGTCTTTGGGCCCATTCCTGCAAGGACACTCCAGGCTCTACACCCTCTCCCCAGCTTGAACCGGTGCAAGTGTGCACTTGCGCCACCTCAGATGAGAGAACCAAGAAGTCGCTGCCCAGCATCGGGCACACCACTTCACGGACAGGACCATCTCTTCTGCCACCCTTGCACCTTCACAGCTCCTCTGGCTTTCCAGATAGAATTTGTATCGAGAAGCCTATCGCTGCCCTGGCGTGGACGTGCTTTATCCACATGTCCTCTGCTTGTATTCAATTAGCTGGTCATATAACTTGTTGAAATCGTGGTGTCTGGTCGTCAATTCATGGACCATGACCCCCCTGATGTACTAAGCACTTGACCGTCAGCTTCCCTGATAATCAGGACCCCCTCATGCATGCGTTCATCTGCGATTGCCCCTCTGAACCTGTTTTTTTCCAAGAACCATCCTTCATCATAAGGACTAGCATCCACGTAAATATTTTTGCTGCTGCCGTTATCCCCTTGCCGCTTTCTTCACCACTGTCCAGCTTCAGTATGGATATCTGCCATGTTGCCCAATATCTAGCAGCATGGTTCCATACGTTACCTGAAGTACCTCCAATGCTACGGTCCTATAAGCCCTTCTCATCATTATCAGGAACACCCTTTCCGTGACTGAAAGTCGACGTCCAACCCAGGAGTACCTGGGTTCTTTTTTACCCCGATTTCAAACCCATAGAGTATCACGGAAAACACCACTCGATCATATAATTATACATTTCAGGGTCTCCTTTCCCCTACCAGCTTCTTGTCATCTCCATCCACTTAGTTGCCTTCTCTTTCACTAGTAGCCTGTTCAAGCCCTTTGAAGGCAGCAGCGATATGGGTCTTGGGTCCCCAAAACCTCTATACCTTGGAAGATAATGCAAGCTCCTAGCAACTGTTGTAGGAGTGCAGCAAGTCCTTCTTATAGTCATCCTCTTAAAAAAATTCACCAACAGAATCCATCTCCATACAAAAATATCGAGATACATCCAGTGTTGCTCAAGAGGTAATAAATGCTACACACAAAATCAATTATGTTTCACTATCTTATCCAAGGCACTTGAATGACGACCCATATCAACAACATTTGATTATGTGTTGAGACTAAAACAAGCTCTCAGACATTTAACCCACTAAATTCATGGAAACCAAAACAATAAAGCATTTTATCTTCTGCTCCATAGCAGGAAGGCTATCATCATCGAGAAAAGGGATATTTACGTTTAACTTGCTCGCAGCTTAATAAGAAAGAGCGATAGCTCCGGCATAGCACAGATTAAATCTAAAATGGGGCTCATAAAATTTCAAATTACCCGGGAGAGATGGGAGAGAGCAGAAATGTTCAAAGACCCGTAGTGGGTGAAAATAAGATTCGTCCTGGTGATGCAAAAAAACTATAGTAAAATTCACAAATAATAGAAGAGCTTCAAGTTGCGATTAAAGTTGAGCAACAAGTACAGTAATTTGGTCGGAAACCGAAAAATTCATGAAACTTTTAAATAAATGAGCCGACGGGCGAAAGCGCAATTAATTGATCCTTGTTTCTTTTCGTGACTTGGAAATGGAATGGATTTTTGTGCGGCGGTAAGTTATATTGCTTTTATTAGTAGCCAGTGCATTAATTATTTGAGCCATCAATAATGGGCCCCAGACAATAAGCGAAATGTCAATAGTGTCCAATATCCACAAAGAGTTTTCCAATAATGAATCATAGTCCGTCAGGTAGTCTGATGGAATTTTAATGCCCGTCACAAAACCATCCATCAGGCGTTTTTATAATTAATATCGCTTTTATAGATGCCGCGCTCGTATAAAGCAATCGGAGACTTCTATACGTCCGCAGCAAATAACTGGAAAAAATGTATTATTCAATATTTGGACCGTTCAAAGAGACCGAGAATGTTGGTTAATGATATTAGGAAATTGGCGAATCCGAGCAGCGTCAATAGACCAAGAGGTAATTGGCAAACCTCAAAGCTTGAGCACAAATTACGGATAAGGTTTCTGGTTTCCTTGTGCAAAGGCTTTTGAGGCAGAATATGCTAAATGTTTATACAGCGGCTCCACCGGACGGAGTATTTACATCGCAAGGCGTATTTGTGGATTTGCTAAATACACAGCGTGATATTTTTTGGAACGAGGTGATTGATAATCTGATAACTCATTTGGCACACTTCTCAATCCTTTGACGATGACTTTGATGTAGCGTTATTAGTGCCGTGATGGAGATTAAGTGGTAAGGGTTAATATGAACACCACAATATATTCTCTCCCTTCCTATCATCCTATTCTTAGAAACAGCCGAGTCACTAATGAACATTACACGGTTAATTAATTCCAGTCTGGGAGATTTCACTCATTTGATTATCTTCAATGGATTCTCCAGCAAGAACAAACATATTTTTTTCGAACAGAAATATGGAGAAAATGGATCTTTCAACAATATGTCTGAATCATGTGGTGGGAAGAAAACTAGATTCAGAACATTTGAATCTGAATGAATCATGGATTGTGGAGCAAAATACGAAGACTCGCATTTTTTATCAAATTAAAACAGATCTAAAGCATTTTGATCCTACCAAACCATGGCTTGTGGGCGAACTATTTCAACTTTTCTATTGTGACAATTTTTGGACTATAGAAACACGTGTCAAACTTTTACTAATTTATTTACTGACAATTATTTATACACTGCCCGTTCACAATGCAACTATCAATGGCTAAACAGCTTGATATAGCTCCATTTAAAGCTTTGTGGAACAATAAAAAGGGCTTGTGGGGGCAGAAACAGAACATTTTTTGTTTTTTAAAAAAAAGTTTTTTGATTTCTAATGATTTGTGGCTTGACAACAACATCCTCCTGATAAAAAAATGGCTTGTGGAAATGATTCACGTATTGTCATTGGAATTTGCTATGATACTATGTACTTTCCATCGTACTTTCCACAAAAGTCTCCACTCTTACCTAAATTCAATATAATTTGAAGAAATTAGTCCTCACATCCTGACTCCCTTGTAGTATAAATTTTTGTATCATTTCACAAACAGAAAAAACGTGCTAGCCAACTAAACAATATTATATTTGTTTTGTTTCGATACATTCAAAACCAAAAAAGTTAGAGCTGAATAAAATGTTATCAAAATTGATGAAACACCCTGTACATCGGTTTTACAAAAATATTAAATTAAACCAGTGAAATGTCCAGAAAACGAAAAGGTTAAATACGAGCGATCAATGAGCAGAAATTCATTGAGAACAGGAAAGTTCAAAAAAAAACAAAAAGCGTGCAATAGTAAGCGTAGAGTTTTGCAAAGCGAATACAAGCCCAGTAGTCCAGTAAAAGAGCATTTTCCGGACTTCAACAAGAATTTGAATCGATGAATTCCATTACAAAACAAAAAAAAACAAATCAAGGATTCATAACTCAATTTGTTATGATCCACACCTCTTCATAGAATACGTAAAAGTTTCCGTATACCCTATATACCTATATAATTTTCAAAAAATGAATAGAAAAGTGAACGATGTATCACGATATCGATATGCAGTGCAATTGAGTGTACTCTGCCATATTGTACCGTATTCAAATAATCTCGCATGAGCGAACGTCGCTTCGGAAATTCCACACACACGGCCACTAAGAAAATATTTCAATACTACTAGATATACCTGCCGCTAAAATACATATACGTGCACCGAGTTGAACTTATGAATTCGAATTATTCGCCATAATTTCCACTAGAATGATAGTCAAAAGGGCCACCGGTGTAGGAAATTGGAAACTGTATTTTGTCTGCATGAATGGAGACTGGCCCAACAAAAATTTAATTAACCAAAGTGAAAAAAATACAGTCAAAAATGGGCCAAAATAAACAGGCCGAGCTCATTTTAATGGAGCTATTCAATTTGCAGCATAATAAAAGCCCAAAATAAATACGGATACACAAATATCAATTTGTATTTGTTTTGATAATTTCTTCATTATTTGTAGTGATAACACAATGATTGTGGTGAATTTTTGGACCCGGCAATGCGCGATTCTGTTTATTGACAAATTTTAATTGCAAGGGAAGTTGAATATTTGTTCATGCAATTTTTTCAATGAATGAGCTGTTCCCCAAGGCTTTCTTATAAAATAGTGCCTGACCACCATGATCCTGACATCTCTACAAATAAAAAAGACTAGTAGGAGGAGATCCAAAGGTTTCGGAAGCTAATGAGGCGATCTGTCGACCAATATTTAAATAAGGCGATTCGAGAAAAGGCAATGGGAGTCCAGACTTCCGTCTTGATGCAGAGAGTTTGACTGACCTAAGTTCCGAAATGATATGGATACCACTCAAAGTAGTAAATGTACCAGACGCCAAAAAACTTGCCCTACTGCACTTGAAGCCTGAGAAAAATTGAACCTACAAAAGGCGTGATTAAATCAAGGAATAGAGTACCTCATGACATATAGGGAGGGGAATCATCAATCTGTGGATGATGTCACGAATAGTTGATTGCATGCATTTTTGGAGTGCTAATGATAACTTTGTTATCAAAAGCTCTTCCCAAAGTCATGGAGCCTGACCTGAAACCTCCCTTGAAGGCCTGCCCTGTGGTTTGCTCATCATCATCAATCAGCTAATCAAAGTCCACCTCTGGAGGCCTCCCTCAATTATTTTCACTGTATTTGGTCTCGTGCCCTCTGCATTCCCTTGATACTGATGCGTTCTAAGTCGTCGGACCATATCTGAAGGCTTCCGATCTATGCCACCATTCGAGGATTCGTCTAGTCCATCTTTCATCAGCATATCTCGCGATGTGTCCCGTCCAGTTCCATCAAAGTACAGTTCTCTCTAGCATTGATGGTTCCATCGCTAGTTGCGTTACTCATATTTTCTTTATTTTCCGTTTAGTCAGTGTTATGGTTTTGGCTCCGTAGGTAAGGACACACTGGTTAAAAACCTTTATCTTTAGACAGTTGAGCAATTTTGCCAACTGTCTCACTGTATTGAGTTCCTCAATAAACTGATAACGTCGGTCGTTGAACGTACAGGCATTCTCGGACCGGGTGGACGGGGTATGGTGTTGGGAACTTCGGAACTCCTAGGGTCGGTTTCGCACGCTTGACGCAGTGATCCTCCCTATTGTTTTTTGTTAGGTGGATCTACCTTGAACACTTATTTGAGATTCCCATATGCCGCTATTCTTTGATGGATTTCTGGGGTCTGATTATCTTTTTCGATGGAGACCTCGTGTCCAAGGTATTTAGAACATGTAGTGTCTTCCAATATGATACCGTCAATGTATATGCCCTCTCCGAGCACGAGGCTTGTCATAGTCCTTGTTTTTGGAAAAAGTATTCCAAATTCTTCCTCCTTTCACTCTTCATTGAAATTTTTTAACATTACGATGGCATCATCCAGTTGATCGGCTATGAAGACTATATCGTCGGTTAATTTTAGGTGTACCAGTTTTTTTGTTTGTACATGTACTGAAAAACAGTATTGAAAAGTTTTGGTGAGATGTCACCTTGACGTGCACCTTTTCCAATATTGAATTTGTCAGTGTTGTCGTGGGGTCTCACACATAAGTATGTTTGATAACTGTCAATCCCCACGCTTGAGTGTTTTTTGAAGGGAGCGTGACCTTTGATGAGGCCAGTTGCTTTTCTTGATTGGGTCCTGGTGTAGGTCTTCCATACCATGTGCTTTTCTACAGATGGAGCATCAAGAAATGCCCGGTGGGCTTTTCCAGTGACTCCTGTGTTGAAGTACTCTAAACATGCTTATTTTGTGTTGCTTTCCAAAAGGAGTAACAGTTAGACGCAATTTTTTGTACCGAATTCCTGCAAAAGATCCCTCATACAGAAACATTGCAGGGAATATTTCGGGGATTTGAGACATATTATACGGCTTGCCACTCTTTTGGATTAGATACAAATCTGTAAGTGAGCAGAAGTCAGTCGCAGGAAATATTTGTCTATAATAAACAGATTTCAAATTGTATAAAAGTTTATTTTAATGAGCTTATACAAGTGATTGCAGGTAAGGCTAACAATGGACGGTTAAAATAACAATCCTTGGCTAACAAAGAAAATTGACAAATACACAGATAGGTGATGAGTAGAATGATATCGCAAACATACGTGGAGTGATATTCCACATGCACGTCGTGTAGACTCGGCCTCCTGGTCACACTTCCCAAATGTTCCTTACTTGTAATTCGTGAAGATTCACTTCCTAGCACTTGGAGGGCCTCAATGCCGATGTCGATTTACGGTTTAATGATGGTACGGAAGACCCATACCTTATCTTTCTCACTCAGCATTCCCTTTACCAACTTGGTCCTGCATAGAGTTATCACGGCAGAAGTGTCGGGCATCCTGCGGCCATAGGACATAGGGTAGGGTCTCGTCCACCTCTGCAAGGTCTAGATCTGTTGCCTCATCTAAGGTGAACACAGTCTAGCCGAGACCGATGTATGGAGCACCAGTCGCAGAAACGTGTTGCGAGTCGGCGCAAAGGAAGTGATTGCCGGAGGTGCTTTTGAAGGGGAAGTTCTTCCTCCTTGCTTCAACGCTTCTTGTGGAGAAACCATCTCCAACAGACCATTGAAGATACGTTTGGAAAGACTTTTTGTCAAGCTGCTGGTTCTGTCCCTAGCAAAAAATGCAGGTCCTACAAGTGTGGGCAATGACTTCTGGACATGACAACATGCGAAACATTTGGATCACCTTGATGATTTTGACGAGGTCAGCCAGAGTTTGGATGCTTGCACAGTTGTTGGTAGGTCGACGGATTTATTCATCTCTTGCAAACGGCTGCGATGGTTTTGTCAAGACCTTTCAAAGGTTCTCTCTGGAGATGGCTACCATAAACTGAACGTCACCGGCGGAATGATCAAATCTTTTGCCATGATCCAAGGACGGATTTCTTAACAAGAAAACGTGTCCGTCATTTGGTGGATGGTAGCATGTGGCATCTCGTCAACATGATATCCAGTCGATATGTGCAAATTTTCAGTTCTAGAGCTGGCTGTTATGAATTTGGAAAGACCTGCCCAGATATTGGTTCTCAGAGTGTTTGCAGTTCAAATGGAGATGTACACTGGCTATGTTTGGGAAGAGGAACAATTTCCGCTGTTTCGCCCACAAGAGAAAGCAGGCACAGAGGTTTTCTAGAATTTTTGACTCGGATTATCAGTTCATCTGTGATCATGAGCATGTTTTCACTTATCCGATGAAACTGCTCAAAGTAAAGGTGGAAGACGATTGGCAAAAGAGAACATCCCTGTCGTACTCTTGCCCAAATCGGAAATGTGTCGATCATACCTGAGGTAGTTCTAAATGTAGCTGAGAAGTTGAGGTTCGTGAGGACCTCGCCAAAAGACCTGATGTAGTATGGGACTGAAAGCGTTAGTGAGGTGCCATTTTTTTGCGGTGAGCCCTCATTAAGTCTCTTGAAAGGACCATAAATACACAACGTATATGGATGGAAACTTTTCTGTTCGGAAGCTCCAATGCGAAAACTTGACTCTTTTATTACACATTATACCTGAAAATCAGACACTTGCCAAGCGGTAAGCCAAAATTGGACTTGGCAAAAAGCATTTGCGTCGTTAAATTGGATGTTTTAATTACTAAATGATATCTGTTTTCCGCACGCCATCCAAGGCCTAATTGCTTCATAAGTTGGATTTTCGGCTTTCATGTGCGGAAAATTCCGGATTTAGTCGTGCCTTTTGCGATCCAAAACTGCTATCGGAACTGGACCTGCTCGTGTGTGCAATTGGATTTGGCGCTATGTTGTTTGGGAAAAACCGATTAGTTGTCTATAAAGAAATGTCACAGCGATGAAACTGGACCATTTTGCTTTTTTCCAACACAAACCATGGAAATAAATAATGTCAGCGAGCCCAAATCTAACATCTAATTATCCATATGAAAAAGTGCATTTAGCTCCAATACCCGATGTGCATTTTGACCTAATAAATTCACTCACAAATTGCGCCAATAAATTTTGCAACTAATAACACCATAAATAATAGTCCGGACGGCAAATCCTAAATGGAGGGTGAATAAAATTTTATTATCAATTGCCGATCCGAACAAAAACAATCATTAATTGGAGAGAGAGAAAGAGGAGGGATCATATAGCATGAGTAATATCTGCTCGATGGAAAACAAATAATTCTCGATTAATTTAGCTGCTCTATGAACGTACTAATAGAGCGCCTCTAAATCAAGCAGAACTCCGGAGGATGGAGCCATTCAACTTCCACCAGCTCTTTGATTCAATTAGTGAAATTGGATTTGACTATTGATTTTGCCGAGAGATGGTGTTTGCTTGTGACGCGGTTACGTGAAGAAGTATGTGCTATGAATATGGAGAAAATCTGGATCATTATATTCGAGAAATCTCATTCAATTTAGTCTCTCGAAAGAGGCACAGAGTCATTCTTCTCGTATAATCTCTATGAGTAAGATGACCACCAATGGGGATTCAGGTTCAAGGAAGAAGTCTTTCATGACCAAACGGCCTTGATTTTGATCTAGATAATCGAAACCAAAAAAAATATACGCAAACCATTCCAATATCTTGTATTTTGCACTAGGTATCCAAGCATCTTGTACTTTTCGAAGGCGAATTTGTAATATTCTCTTTTGTTTTACTATTTTAAAAACGAAAAATGCTGGATGAATCACATGGATGAGGAACATTGTTTCAACTTGACATTTTCCAAAAATTCCGGTTTGTTCTAGTCGTGGCTTGCTAACGTAACCACTGAAGAATTTGGAACAGATATTCAAACGTGAATGAGCAAATAAAAAATTTGATTGACAACAGATTTGGTTGATTTGGGTAATTATTGATTAGTTTTGATTATTTTGGGTTAGTTTTGGCTAGTTGACGCTAGTATGGGTTAGTTTGGGTTAGTTTGGGTTAGAAAAATATGAAAAAAAAATAATTGGTTTGCATATTATAAAAACAGAATTATGACAACAACAATTTGTGACAAATGAAAAAATAACAATGAAAGATGCAAATCATAAATAAACTCTCAGAAAAATCAACGAAATCAGCCAGCATAAAATACCATAAAATATGACAACCATAAACTCACTATCTGTGAAAAATAAGAAAATAACTATAGTAATCGATTTACAAATTATAAAAATATAATGACAATCACACATATTGTGACAATCAAAAAAATAACAAACGAAGACCCACAAATGATAAAAATGATTAAATTGATCACAGACATCACACTCACAAATCGTGAAAAATGGAATAATAACTTGTTAAAAAACGAAGAAATAGACAATGATATATAAAGAAACAACAAGACAAGAGAATAATAATCGCAGTCTCTTCAACTGTCAAAACAAGAAATAACAATCATAGACTCACAAATTGTGAAAATTATAAAATAACATCCAAGAAATGTGAAAAATCTTTTGTGACAACTAAAGATCATAGACTTAAGAGTTGGAAAGACGAAACCATGACAAAAAAAGACTTGGAAACCGTGAAAAATGGAAAAAAACCATAATTGATTCGCAAATCTTCTTCTTCTTCTGCTGCATATCCATTAATGGATGTTTGCGATCACATTCGTCCACTCTTTCCTATTACGTATGGTATGCACTAGTTCTTGCATTGTCCTCAGTCCTGTCCACTGCCTGACGTTGCGGAGCCATGACATCTTTTTCCTGCCGATTCCTCTCTTTCCCTCAATCTTCCCCGCAAATCATAAAACAAATATACATGATGACAATCACAAAGACTATCACTAATCATAGACAAAAAATCAAAAATTGAGATTACCGTAAGTCCTAATTACTTTGACAACTTTGTCACTCACGTTTTTTTCATTTTTATATATTTTCGATGATTTACTAAAATTTGAGTCTCTGTTTATGGAGAATTTGCTAGTAAAAGAAATTAAAAAACCTAAAAAAATGGACGTGATGTCAAAGTAGCCTTGTTTTATCAGCAATTGATTCAAAAATATCAAAACCATACTGAGCTTGAATGAAAACTATACAAACATAACAAACTAAGACTTACATTCGATAAAAATGATAAAATGTCGATCATAAACTTACAGATTGTGAATAATGAGTTATACAAACGAGACTCATATAACCGAAGAGAAGATGACAAATGAAAAGATTGAACAAAATTACAATCCACAGCTGAATCGTTTGTTAGTGATAATCCTCTAGTCAATCTAACAAATTGAGGAAATCTGAGTTCTCGTGTTTTGTTTGGAGTTCAAAATTTTATTCTGAATAAAAATTCTGCAACCGCTTATTTTTTTTAACTAGAGCTTCGATTTCTCATTCTCAACTACCAAAAGCTTGCTGTTGCAGATGCGAACTTTTGCTGCGGCCTCCATGCTTCATAAAAGCACACTTGGATTGCCGAAGTATCCATAACAAGCAGTTCCGTTCAACATTTCCTAGTTTAATCATTTGATTCTTTGAAATTTTGGAAAATGCTTTTTGATTGTACAAACTGCGCTACATCCAACACGAGATGCAACCAAGAAGATCGCGTGGAAGCCATGGTCGAGCTTCAATTGACCTCATTTCAACAGGTACCGAATATATTGGATTTTTTTTATTGTTATACGATGTAGATGAGAAAAAATGTCCGAAAGAGAGATCAAAGGATAATAAAAAGAAACTGGAAAACCAAGTCAACCTGCTAGAAACCATGATAAATGAAGCTCAACAGTGAAGCAACAATTGTGACGTGTCTTATCAATCCAATGGAAGCTCATGTGACCAATTCAACCCAGTAATGAATAGTTATCTCATGAATATCAGACCAGAAATTATTTTTTTGTGACAACCCATGCAGGACTTGAATTGAAACACTTTCAGCATTTACAGTTCAAAAATCTATAACAACCACACCATAAACAAATAATATCAAACATTATGAGGTTATCGTAAGCCTAACGTTGGCCCAGAAAAAACTCTAGAGTTAGCAATTGACCTGCGATGAATAAACGCTTTTAAAAAAATAACTCCGGGTTATCGCGTCCCTAATTTATGGGCTGGCTCTCTATTGATAA